>CM070497.1:40843159-40848159 GCA_036324585.1 Champsocephalus esox
GGGCTCATAATGCTGACTCAGGTCAGGGGTCAGGACTCATGATGCTGACTCAGGTCAGGGGTCAGGACTCATAATGCTGACTCAGGTCAGGGTTCAGGACTCAGGTCAGGGTTCAGGACTCAGGTCAGGGTTCAGGACTCATAGTGCTGACTCAGGTCAGGGTTCAGGACTCATAGTGCTGACTCAGGTCAGGGTTCAGGACTCATAGTGCTGACTCAGGTCAGGGTTCAGGACTCATAATGCTGACTCAGGTCAGGGTTCAGGACTCATAGTGCTGACTCAGGTCAGGGTTCAGGACTCATAGTGCTGACTCAGGTCAGGGTTCAGGACTCAGGTCAGGGTTCAGGACTCAGGTCAGGGTTCAGGACTCATAGTGCTGACTCAGGTCAGGGTTCAGGACTCATAATGCTGACTCAGTTCAGGGTTCAGGACTCATAGTGCTGACTCAGGTCAGGGTTCAGGACTCATAGTGCTGACTCAGGTCAGGGTTCAGGACTCGTAGTGCTGACTCAGGTCAGGGTTCAGGACTCATGATGCTGACTCAGGTCAGGGTTCAGGACTCATAGTGCTGACTCAGGTCAGGGTTCAGGACTCATAGTGCTGACTCAGGTCAGGGTTCAGGACTCATAGTGCTGACTCAGGTCAGGGTTCAGGACTCGTAGTGCTGACTCAGGTCAGGGTTCAGGACTCATAGTGCTGACTCAGGTCAGGGTTCAGGACTCATAGTGCTGACTCAGGTCAGGGTTCAGGACTCATAGTGCTGACTCGGGTCAGGGTTCAGGACTCATCATGCTGACTCAGGTCAGGGTTCAGGACTCAGGTCAGGGTTCAGGACTCAGGTCAGGGGTCAGGACTCATAATGCTGACTCAGGTCAGGGTTCAGGACTCAGGTCAGGGTTCAGGACTCGTAGTGCTGACTCAGGTCAGGGTTCAGGACTCGTAGTGCTGACTCAGGTCAGGGTTCAGGACTCATAGTGCTGACTCAGGTCAGGACTCAGGTCAGGGTTCAGGACTCAGGTCAGGGTTCAGGACTCATAGTGCTGACTCAGGTCAGGGTTCAGGACTCATAGTGCTGACTCAGGTCAGGGTTCAGGACTCATAGTGCTGACTCAGGTCAGGGTTCAGGACTCATAATGCTGACTCAGGTCAGGGTTCAGGATTCATAGTGCTGACTCAGGTCAGGGTTCAGGACTCATAGTGCTGACTCAGGTCAGGACTCATAGTGCTGACTCAGGTCAGGGTTCAGGACTCATAGTGCTGACTCGGGTCAGGGTTCAGGACTCATCATGCTGACTCAGGTCAGGGTTCAGGACTCATAGTGCTGACTCAGGTCAGGGGTCAGGGCTCATAATGCTGACTCAGGTCAGGGGTCAGGACTCATGATGCTGACTCAGGTCAGGGGTCAGGACTCATAATGCTGACTCAGGTCAGGGTTCAGGACTCAGGTCAGGGTTCAGGACCCAGGTCAGGGTTCAGGACTCATAATGCTGACTCAGGTCAGGGTTCAGGACTCATAGTGCTGACTCAGGTCAGGGTTCAGGACTCATAGTGCTGACTCAGGTCAGGGTTCAGGACTCATAATGCTGACTCAGGTCAGGGTTCAGGACTCATAGTGCTGACTCAGGTCAGGGTTCAGGACTCATAGTGCTGACTCAGGTCAGGGTTAAGGACTCAGGTCAGGGTTCAGGACTCATAGTGCTGACTCAGGTCAGGGTTCAGGACTCGTAGTGCTGACTCAGGTCAGGGTTCAGGACTCATGATGCTGACTCAGGTCAGGGTTCAGGACTCATAGTGCTGACTCAGGTCAGGGTTCAGGACTCATAGTGCTGACTCAGGTCAGGGTTCAGGACTCATAATGCTGACTCAGGTCAGGGTTCAGGACTCATAGTGCTGACTCAGGTCAGGGTTCAGGACTCATAGTGCTGACTCAGGTCAGGGTTCAGGACTCGTAGTGCTGACTCAGGTCAGGGTTCAGGACTCATAGTGCTGACTCAGGTCAGGGTTCAGGACTCAGGTCAGGGTTCAGGACTCATAGTGCTGACTCAGGTCAGGGTTCAGGACTCGTAGTGCTGACTCAGGTCAGGGTTCAGGACTCATGATGCTGACTCAGGTCAGGGTTCAGGACTCATAGTGCTGACTCAGGTCAGGGTTCAGGACTCATGATGCTGACTCAGGTCAGGGTTCAGGACTCATAGTGCTGACTCAGGTCAGGGTTCAGGACTCATAGTGCTGACTCAGGTCAGGGTTCAGGACTCGTAGTGCTGACTCAGGTCAGGGTTCAGGACTCATAGTGCTGATTCAGGTCAGGGTTCAGGACTCAGTGCTGACTCAGGTCAGGGTTCAGGACTCGTAGTGCTGACTCAGGTCAGGGTTCAGGACTCGTAGTGCTGACTCAAGTCAGGGTTCAGGACTCATAGTGCTGACTCAGGTCAGGGTTCAGGACTCATAGTGCTGACTCGGGTCAGGGTTCAGGACTCATCATGCTGACTCAGGTCAGGGTTCAGGACTCATAGTGCTGACTCAGGTCAGGGGTCAGGACTCATAATGCTGACTCAGGTCAGGGGTCAGGACTCATGATGCTGACTCAGGTCAGGGGTCAGGACTCATAATGCTGACTCAGGTCAGGGTTCAAGACTCAGGTCAGGGTTCAGGACTCAGGTCAGGGTTCAGGACTCATAGTGCTGACTCAGGTCAGGGTTCAGGACTCATAGTGCTGACTCAGGTCAGGGTTCAGGACTCATAGTGCTGACTCAGGTCAGGGTTCAGGACTCATAATGCTGACTCAGGTCAGGGTTCAGGATTCATAGTGCTGACTCAGGTCAGGGTTCAGGACTCATAGTGCTGACTCAGGTCAGGGTTCAGGACTCGTAGTACTGACTCAGGTCAGGGTTCAGGACTCATAGTGCTGACTCAGGTCAGGGTTCAGGACTCATAGTGCTGACTCGGGTCAGGGTTCAGGACTCATCATGCTGACTCAGGTCAGGGTTCAGGACTCATAGTGCTGACTCAGGTCAGGGGTCAGGGCTCATAATGCTGACTCAGGTCAGGGGTCAGGACTCATGATGCTGACTCAGGTCAGGGGTCAGGACTCATAATGCTGACTCAGGTCAGGGTTCAGGACTCAGGTCAGGGTTCAGGACTCAGGTCAGGGTTCAGGACTCATAGTGCTGACTCAGGTCAGGGTTCAGGACTCATAGTGCTGACTCAGGTCAGGGTTCAGGACTCATAATGCTGACTCAGGTCAGGGTTCAGGACTCATAGTGCTGACTCAGGTCAGGGTTCAGGACTCATAGTGCTGACTCAGGTCAGGGTTCAGGACTCAGGTCAGGGTTCAGGACTCAGGTCAGGGTTCAGGACTCATAGTGCTGACTCAGGTCAGGGTTCAGGACTCATAATGCTGACTCAGTTCAGGGTTCAGGACTCATAGTGCTGACTCAGGTCAGGGTTCAGGACTCATAGTGCTGACTCAGGTCAGGGTTCAGGACTCGTAGTGCTGACTCAGGTCAGGGTTCAGGACTCATGATGCTGACTCAGGTCAGGGTTCAGGACTCATAGTGCTGACTCAGGTCAGGGTTCAGGACTCATAGTGCTGACTCAGGTCAGGGTTCAGGACTCATAATGCTGACTCAGGTCAGGGTTCAGGACTCATAGTGCTGACTCAGGTCAGGGTTCAGGACTCATAGTGCTGACTCAGGTCAGGGTTCAGGACTCGTAGTGCTGACTCAGGTCAGGGTTCAGGACTCATAGTGCTGACTCAGGTCAGGGTTCAGGACTCATAGTGCTGACTCAGGTCAGGGTTCAGGACTCATAGTGCTGACTCGGGTCAGGGTTCAGGACTCATCATGCTGACTCAGGTCAGGGTTCAGGACTCAGGTCAGGGGTCAGGACTCATAATGCTGACTCAGGTCAGGGTTCAGAACTCAGGTCAGGGTTCAGGACTCGTAGTGCTGACTCAGGTCAGGGTTCAGGACTCATGATGCTGACTCAGGTCAGGGTTCAGGACTCATAGTGCTGACTCGGGTCAGGGTTCAGGACTCATCATGCTGACTCAGGTCAGGGTTCAGGACTCAGGTCAGGGGTCAGGACTCATAATGCTGACTCAGGTCAGGGGTCAGGACTCATAATGCTGACTCAGGTCAGGGTTCAGAACTCAGGTCAGGGTTCAGGACTCGTAGTGCTGACTCAGGTCAGGGTTCAGGACTCATGATGCTGACTCAGGTCAGGGGTCAGGACTCATGATGCTGACTCAGGTCAGGGGTCAGGACTCATAATGCTGACTCAGGTCAGGGTTCAGGACTCAGGTCAGGGTTCAGGACTCAGGTCAGGGTTCAGGACTCATAGTGCTGACTCAGGTCAGGGGTCAGGACTCATAATGCTGACTCAGGTCAGGGGTCAGGACTCATGATGCTGACTCAGGTCAGGGGTCAGGACTCATAATGCTGACTCAGGTCAGGGTTCAGGACTCAGGTCAGGGTTCAGGACTCAGGTCAGGGTTCAGGACTCATAGTGCTGACTCAGGTCAGGGTTCAGGACTCATAGTGCTGACTCAGGTCAGGGTTCAGGACTCGTAGTGCTGACTCAGGTCAGGGTTCAGGACTCATAGTGCTGACTCAGGTCAGGGTTCAGGACTCATAGTGCTGACTCAGGTCAGGGTTCAGGACTCATAGTGCTGACTCGGGTCAGGGTTCAGGACCCATCATGCTGACTCAGGTCAGGGTTCAGGACTCATAGTGCTGACTCAGTTCAGGGGTCAGGACTCATAATGCTGACTAGGGTCAGGGGTCAGGACTCATGATCCTGACTCAGGTCAGGGGTCAGGACTCATAATGCTGACTCAGGTCAGGGTTCAGGACTCAGGTCAGGGTTCAGGACTCATAGTGCTGACTCAGGTCAGGGTTCAGGATTCATAGTGCTGACTCAGGTCAGGGTTCAGGACTCATAGTGCTGACTCAGGTCAGGGTTCAGGACTCATAATGCTGACTCAGTTCAGGGTTCAGGAC
>CM070497.1:40853159-40858159 GCA_036324585.1 Champsocephalus esox
TCTGACCCAGCTGTCAGAGTTGGATCAGAACATGGTTCAAACTCCTCTGCAGGTTCTGACCCAGCAGTCAGAGATGGACCAGAACATGGTTCAAACTCATCTGCAGGTTCTGACCCAGCTGTCAGAGTTGGACCAGAACATGGTTCAAACTCCTCTGCAGGTTCTGACCCATCAGTCAGAGATGGACCAGAACATGGTTCAAACTCCTCTGCAGGTTCTGACCCAGCTGTCAGAGTTGGATCAGAACATGGTTCAAACTCCTCTGCAGGTTCTGACCCAGCAGTCAGAGATGGATCAGAACATGGTTCAAACTCCTCTGCAGGTTCTGACCCAGCAGTCAGAGATGGATCAGAACATGGTTCAAACTCCTCTGCAGGTTCTGACCCAGCAGTCAGAGATGGATCAGAACATGGTTCAAACTCATCTGCAGGTTCTGACCCATCAGTCAGAGATGGACCAGAACATGGTTCAAACTCATCTGCAGGTTCTGACCCAGCAGTCAGAGATGGACCAGAACATGGTTCAAACTCCTCTGCAGGTTCTGACCCAGCAGTCAGAGATGGACCAGAACATGGTTCAAACTCATCTGCAGGTTCTGACCCAGCTGTCAGAGATGGACCAGAACATGGTTCAAACTCATCTGCAGGTTCTGACCCAGCAGTCAGAGTTGGACCAGAACATGGTTCAAACTCATCTGCAGGTTCTGACCCATCAGTCAGAGATGGACCAGAACATGGTTCAAACTCCTCTGCAGGTTCTGACCCAGCAGTCAGAGATGGATCAGAACATGGTTCAAACTCATCTGCAGGTTCTGACCCAGCTGTCAGAGTTGGATCAGAACATGGTTTCAAACTCCTCTGCAGGTTCTGACCCAGCAGTCAGAGATGGATCAGAACATGGTTCAAACTCATCTGCAGGTTCTGACCCAGCTGTCAGAGATGGACCAGAACATGGTTCAAACTCATCTGCAGGTTCTGACCCAGCTGTCAGAGATGGACCAGAACATGGTTCAAACTCATCTGCAGGTTCTGACCCAGCAGTCAGAGATGGACCAGAACATGGTTCAAACTCCTCTGCAGGTTCTGACCCATCAGTCAGAGATGGACCAGAACATGGTTCAAACTCCTCTGCAGGTTCTGACCCAGCAGTCAGAGATGGACCAGAACATGGTTCAAACTCATCTGCAGGTTCTGACCCAGCTGTCAGAGATGGACCAGAACATGGTTCAAACTCATCTGCAGGTTCTGACCCATCAGTCAGAGATGGACCAGAACATGGTTCAAACTCATCTGCAGGTTCTGACCCATCAGTCAGAGATGGACCAGAACATGGTTCAAACTCCTCTGCAGGTTCTGACCCATCAGTCAGAGATGGACCAGAACATGGTTCAAACTCCTCTGCAGGTTCTGACCCCAGCTGTCAGAGATGGACCAGAACATGGTTCAAACTCCTCTGCAGGTTCTGACCCAGCTGTCAGAGATGGACCAGAACATGGTTCAAACTCCTCTGCAGGTTCTGACCCAGCAGTCAGAGATGGATCAGAACATGGTTCAAACTCCTCTGCAGGTTCTGACCCAGCAGTCAGAGATGGACCAGAACATGGTTCAAACTCCTCTGCAGGTTCTGACCCAGCTGTCAGAGATGGACCAGAACATGGTTCAAACTCATCTGCAGGTTCTGACCCAGCTGTCAGAGTTGGATCAGAACATGGTTCAAACTCATCTGCAGGTTCTGACCCAGCTGTCAGAGATGGACCAGAACATGGTTCAAACTCCTCTGCAGGTTCTGACCCAGCTGTCAGAGATGGACCAGAACATGGTTCAAACTCCTCTGCAGGTTCTGACCCAGCTGTCAGAGATGGACCAGAACATGGTTCAAACTCATCTGCAGGTTCTGACCCAGCTGTCAGAGATGGACCAGAACATGGTTCAAACTCCTCTGCAGGTTCTGACCCAGCAGTCAGAGTTGGACCAGAACATGGTTCAAACTCATCTGCAGGTTCTGACCCATCAGTCAGAGATGGACCAGAACATGGTTCAAACTCCTCTGCAGGTTCTGACCCATCAGTCAGAGATGGACCAGAACATGGTTCAAACTCCTCTGCAGGTTCTGACCCAGCTGTCAGAGATGGACCAGAACATGGTTCAAACTCCTCTGCAGGTTCTGACCCATCAGTCAGAGATGGACCAGAACATGGTTCAAACTCCTCTGCAGGTTCTGACCCAGCTGTCAGAGATGGACCAGAACATGGTTCAAACTCCTCTGCAGGTTCTGACCCATCAGTCAGAGATGGACCAGAACATGGTTCAAACTCATCTGCAGGTTCTGACCCAGCTGTCAGAGATGGACCAGAACATGGTTCAAACTCATCTGCAGGTTCTGACCCAGCTGTCAGAGATGGACCAGAACATGGTTCAAACTCATCTGCAGGTTCTGACCCATCAGTCAGAGATGGACCAGAACATGGTTCAAACTCATCTGCAGGTTCTGACCCATCAGTCAGAGATGGACCAGAACATGGTTCAAACTCCTCTGCAGGTTCTGACCCATCAGTCAGAGATGGACCAGAACATGGTTCAAACTCCTCTGCAGGTTCTGACCCAGCAGTCAGAGATGGACCAGAACATGGTTCAAACTCATCTGCAGGTTCTGACCCAGCTGTCAGAGATGGACCAGAACATGGTTCAAACTCATCTGCAGGTTCTGACCCAGCTGTCAGAGATGGACCTGAACATGGTTCAAACTCATCTGCAGGTTCTGACCCAGCAGTCAGAGTTGGACCAGAACATGGTTTCAAACTCATCTGCAGGTTCTGACCCATCAGTCAGAGATGGACCAGAACATGGTTCAAACTCCTCTGCAGGTTCTGACCCAGCAGTCAGAGTTGGACCAGAACATGGTTCAAACTCCTCTGCAGGTTCTGACCCAGCTGTCAGAGTTGGATCAGAACATGGTTCAAACTCATCTGCAGGTTCTGACCCAGCTGTCAGAGATGGACCAGAACATGGTTCAAACTCATCTGCAGGTTCTGACCAATCAGTCAGAGATGGACCAGAACATGGTTCAAACTCATCTGCAGGTTCTGACCCATCAGTCAGAGATGGACCAGAACATGGTTCAAACTCCTCTGCAGGTTCTGACCCATCAGTCAGAGATGGACCAGAACATGGTTCAAACTCCTCTGCAGGTTCTGACCCAGCAGTCAGAGATGGACCAGAACATGGTTCAAACTCATCTGCAGGTTCTGACCCAGCTGTCAGAGATGGACCAGAACATGGTTCAAACTCATCTGCAGGTTCTGACCCAGCAGTCAGAGTTGGACCAGACATGGTTCAAACTCATCTGCAGGTTCTGACCCATCAGTCAGAGATGGACCAGAACATGGTTCAAACTCCTCTGCAGGTTCTGACCCAGCAGTCAGAGATGGATCAGAACATGGTTCAAACTCATCTGCAGGTTCTGACCCAGCTGTCAGAGTTGGATCAGAACATGGTTCAAACTCCTCTGCAGGTTCTGACCCAGCAGTCAGAGATGGATCAGAACATGGTTCAAACTCATCTGCAGGTTCTGACCCAGCTGTCAGAGATGGACCAGAACATGGTTCAAACTCATCTGCAGGTTCTGACCCAGCTGTCAGAGATGGACCAGAACATGGTTCAAACTCATCTGCAGGTTCTGACCCAGCAGTCAGAGATGGACCAGAACATGGTTCAAACTCCTCTGCAGGTTCTGACCCATCAGTCAGAGATGGACCAGAACATGGTTCAAACTCCTCTGCAGGTTCTGACCCAGCAGTCAGAGATGGACCAGAACATGGTTCAAACTCATCTGCAGGTTCTGACCCAGCTGTCAGAGATGGACCAGAACATGGTTCAAACTCATCTGCAGGTTCTGACCCATCAGTCAGAGATGGACCAGAACATGGTTCAAACTCATCTGCAGGTTCTGACCCATCAGTCAGAGATGGACCAGAACATGGTTCAAACTCCTCTGCAGGTTCTGACCCATCAGTCAGAGATGGACCAGAACATGGTTCAAACTCCTCTGCAGGTTCTGACCCAGCAGTCAGAGATGGACCAGAACATGGTTCAAACTCCTCTGCAGGTTCTGACCCAGCTGTCAGAGATGGACCAGAACATGGTTCAAACTCATCTGCAGGTTCTGACCCAGCAGTCAGAGTTGGACCAGAACATGGTTCAAACTCATCTGCAGGTTCTGACCCATCAGTCAGAGATGGACCAGAACATGGTTCAAACTCCTCTGCAGGTTCTGACCCATCAGTCAGAGATGGACCAGAACATGGTTCAAACTCCTCTGCAGGTTCTGACCCAGCTGTCAGAGATGGACCAGAACATGGTTCAAACTCCTCTGCAGGTTCTGACCCAGCTGTCAGAGATGGACCAGAACATGGTTCAAACTCCTCTGCAGGTTCTGACCCAGCAGTCAGAGATGGATCAGAACATGGTTCAAACTCCTCTGCAGGTTCTGACCCAGCAGTCAGAGATGGACCAGAACATGGTTCAAACTCCTCTGCAGGTTCTGACCCAGCTGTCAGAGATGGACCAGAACATGGTTCAAAACTCATCTGCAGGTTCTGACCCAGCTGTCAGAGTTGGATCAGAACATGGTTCAAACTCCTCTGCAGGTTCTGACCCAGCAGTCAGAGATGGATCAGAACATGGTTCAAACTCCTCTGCAGGTTCTGACCCAGCAGTCAGAGATGGACCAGAACATGGTTCAAACTCCTCTGCAGGTTCTGACCCAGCTGTCAGAGATGGACCAGAACATGGTTCAAACTCATCTGCAGGTTCTGACCCAGCTGTCAGAGTTGGATCAGAACATGGTTCAAACTCATCTGCAGGTTCTGACCCAGCTGTCAGAGATGGACCAGAACATGGTTCAAACTCCTCTGCAGGTTCTGACCCAGCTGTCAGAGATGGACCAGAACATGGTTCAAACTCCTCTGCAGGTTCTGACCCAGCTGTCAGAGATGGACCAGA
>CM070498.1:0-217285 GCA_036324585.1 Champsocephalus esox
TAACTTATGGTACACTCGTAAATAAATATCATAATAGACCATCTTCAGTCTAACTTCAGTCCACATTATCTCCCCACTTTTTCACTCTGACCTTTCTTTCAACCCCTTTCTGGTCGACCCCCTTTGAGGATTACGAAAGGATTTGGGCCATAAAGAAACCTTTCTTTCCACCCCTCTCTAATCTGACCTCTCTGGGAATTACGAAAGGAAACGGGCCATAAACAGATACAGCCATTGCGGCAAGGGGAGGTGTCCGCCGTAACCACAGCTAGCCTCCTTGTCTCTGTCCTTCAAGCTTAAATTACCCTGTCTACTTCACCTTTACACACTTATGATTCAGTCATGATGCCAAACTAGAGCATGCGCCGACAAGGCCTCTAGTGCGTGTGCCTTTCCTTGGATCTCTGTATAACCATGAAGTCGTTGGGCGACATGGGGAGATCTGGTGGCCATTAAACAAACCTAACCCTAACCCTAACCCTAAACCCTAACCCTAACCTCGGGGCGGGAATACCTTTTCTTCTTGGCGGAGATCACCTGCTCTTCTGACCCAACTGATTTAAAACTGGGGAAACCAGAAATGGTGCAAACAATTGGTTTTAAGTGAGTTGGTTGGTAAGTTAATTTATAATTACACCATAACTGACTTTACAAAGTAATACAATTTTTATTAATAAGGTTTAAATAATAGTACAATTTATATACTTTCCTATTGGTTCATTCCATACTTCTAAAGTAAGAACAACTTACGAAACCTCGGATTTCGTGCGGGTCGGTTAACCCAGTCTTTCTCTACGTCAAAGCTCACTGACCTGACCCAACCCTAACACTACCAGTCCTTTTCCCCGAGTTGGGAGCATTTAGAAAACAACACAAAGCCGGGACCTTGATCAACCTGGCGGGGCCACCCTAGAGTGAGAGCGCCTGGTGATAATGGCCGAAACACTCGATGATCTCTGGGTCCACTACTGATGATGTGTTCCAAACAAAACTCACAAAGGACTATTTTTGTTCCCCAAACTCTTCTAGTTTGGAATACAAAAAAACAACTGACTATTTTTCACTAGGGCTATTTGGCCATTTGCTCCCCGCTCGTTATCCTTCTACTCTTATGCAGAATAAAATTAGGAGAGAATAATATTCCACAATTTTTCAGCAATAAAGGGAGCACCTAATCTTTATCTTACCCCTAAACTTAACCACTCAGACTTAATGCCTAAACTTAAGTTGGTGTCCATCAAACAGTTGACCATCTTATCTTTAATTTAAGCTCTAAACCTAACCACTCTGGCTGCTTGTCTAATTCTAATATACATCTTTATAAAAAGCGTACTTCTTCTGTCTTTAGGCAGATGTCTTACCGATCATTGTGGCTAATTTAACCACTTACTACGAACAATACATCTACACAAATGGCTATCTGACTCTTAATTATAACCACTAAAATTAACTTATGGTACACTCTTAACTAAATATCCAATAATAGACCTTCTTCAGTCTAACTGCGGACTATTTTGTTCCACAAGAATACCATTTTACCCTTAATCTGACCTTTAACCTTGAACACAATGGCTTCTGCCTAAATCTGAACCACATTATCTCCCCACTTTTTCACTCTGACCTTTCTTTCCTAACCCCCTTTTCCGGAACGAACCCCTCGGGGTGGCGAATGGAAACTGGCCATAAACAGATACAGCCATTGCGGCAAGGGGAGGTGTCCGCCGTGACCACAGCTAGCCTCCCTGTCTCTGTCCTTCAAACTTAAATTACCCTGTCTACTTCACCTTTACACACTTATGATTCAGTCATGACGCGAAGCTAGAGCATGCGCCGACAATGCCTCTAGTGCGTGTGCCTTTCCTTGGATCTCTGTATAACCATGAAGTCGTTGGGCGACATGGGGAGATCTGGTGGCTATTAAACAAACCTAACCCAGCCGGAGCCTGGAGAAACGGGGGACGTGTTTCGAACCTTTGCATGATTGGCTGAGTCGCTCGTTTTCTTTCCCACCATCCATTAGATGGATTTTCTTATGCTATCAAAGAGTCCATATCAGAACATTCCTTAGCTGTTGAATAACGTCGTACAAAGCTAGTGTGTTACAATTCCACACAGGTCACCCAGCTGACGTTTCAGAGAATGGAAATGAATGATTACTGATGGAATAAATACTTCAAAATCCACTACTTTAGTGTCCAAGTCTAATTTTAACTAATCTAGGAATCCAATACCTTAAAATCCCACTTTATGAGTCTCGGGCCGTGGTCAATTGGATTGTCGCGAAGAGTTCGTCTCTGTTGTCCGAGAGTATCAAGCAGAACATCCCCACACAATGACATGGTCGTTGAGGAGTTAGGGTGTGATCATTAGGGTGACCCAGCTCAAATTATGGTATGATGGGAATGTTTCTGACAAAATAAAACATAATAACAGTATAGGATTTTATTCTAATGCTATCAAAGAGTCCATATGAGAACATTCCTTAGCTGTTGAATAACGTCGTATAAAGCTAGTGTGTTACAATTCCACACAGGTCACCCAGCTGACGTTTCAGAGAATGGAAATGAATGATTACTGATAGAATAAATACTTCAAAATCCACTACTTTAGTGTCCAAGTCTAATTTTAACTAATCTAGGAATCCAATACCTTAAAATCCCACCTTATGAGTCTCGGGCCGTGGTCAATTGGATTGTCGCGAAGAGTTCGTCTCTGTTGTCCGAGAGTATCAAGCAGAACATCCCCACACAATGACATGGTCATTGAGGAGTTAGGGTGTAACCAATAGAGTGACCCAGCTCAAATTATGGTAGGATGGGAATGTTTCTGACAACATAAAACATAATAACCCTCCAGAGAGTTTACCACAAAACGTCTCTTACACCACCTTATTTTTTCCTTGGCACTACTACTGGTTGTACCCGCATCCTACGGAACACATGCGGTGACGGTGCTTACAAAATCTCGTATTGTCACATATCTGGTGCCCCTGAAAGAATCCTTTCTAACTTACCATTCCCTGATGTTAAACATGTTTCCCTCCAACTGGCGTGGCCCAGTGAGGCTGGGTTTAGCGCGCCACAAGATTACGTTTGGTTGTGCGGCGACAAGCTCTATCAAGTTCTGGCTCCCCTCTGGATAGGTACATGCACTTTAGTGGATTTGAATCCAGCAGTCACTGTACTCACGTCCTTAATGCACACGACACATCATTACACAGAGTTCCAACACCCCGACCACCACAAGGTAAAAAGAGATCTGACGTCCGCTGGAGCTAAATTCATGGGTGGCCTGTTCCCATGGTGGGGTACAGTAAACAATGCCCATAAAATAGATACCTTACACGTCCGGCTAGAGAACCTCACTCAAGAGACGACGCAAGGCTTCCAGGCATTGTCCCCTATTCATAATAGCCTCTAGGAACATGCTCATGCAGCACCAATTCGCTCTAGACTTGTTGTTCGCCTCAAAGGGTGGCCTGTGTCATGTGATTGGTGACTCCTGTTGCACTTACATTCCCGACGCCACCAAGAACATCACTGACACCGTGCTGCATCTTAACAACCTGTTAGCTGACATGAAAGCTGATGACATATCCAACGCAGGTGGCTGGGACTGGTGGGCCTGGCTTACATCAGGCGGGTGGGAAGCATGGGTGGCTAGGATAGTTACACCCCTGGCGATAATTTTTGGTCTATTAATCAGTTGTACCTGTTTGATTATCCCAATACTGAAGAAATGCGTTTCCAGTATGATATCCTCAGCTTTCGTTCAGTATACTACTATTCCATTACACGACAATCCTTTGCGCAACAGTGAGATAGATCAGCTAGAATCAGAAGAGTCTGATTCCGATTTATCAATATAATCATGTGTGTATCTCCTCTCTTATGCTTACATTATATTGGAGTCTGTCCTCCACAAAAACAGCCAGTTTTCTATGATATATTTGTGATGTGTTTACTCAAACCAGCGATGGAGTGTATTCATTGATGTGTTATATCAGTCTATCCTATCATTTGTTTTTCTATTGATCAAGTATGATCAAAAGGGGAGAATGTAGTGGAAATGTTTAGTTATTATCATCCTTTTTATATCTTTCATATGCTTAAACCAAATGCTTCTTATTTCCTGATATATTCTTACTATTATTATATTCTCTTGTGGCTCTGCAAGGCCACAGCTGTTTTAGCAGACTGGGAGTCACACAAGAACCGTTATGTTATCTGCAAGGCCACTGGGTGTCTCATAAACAATCTGACCGTGTGAACCCAAGAGTTATAACATTCTCACTCTTTCCCTTATATAATCTCTGCTCTTTCATTTGTTCTTTGCACTCTCTGGTAGACTTTTCATACTCTGCCAGACCTGTGACATATTTACCTTATTGTATCGTGTATTTGAAGCTTCAAATAAATAACCAAAAGACAGCTTTTCTCGATTCACCATTTATTTGTTTTGATCACTCTGACTTGTACTCTCCGGCTGTTTGGGTCCTGAGATTTCCATAACACTTCCTCGGGAGTCCCCCGGGATAACAGATCCCTGAAGGCCTCCTTCTTCAGTCGGACGGCTTCCCTGACCACCGGTGTCCACCAGGAGGTTCGAGGGTTACCTTGAGGCACCTAGGACCTTGAGACCACAGCTCCCCGCCGCGGCTTCGGCAATAGAGGCTTTGAACACCGACCACTCTGGTTCAATGTCCCCAACCTCCACAGGAATGCCCGAAAAGCTCCGCCGGAGGTGTGAGTTGAGGGCCTCCTGAACTTGGGCCTCCTCCAGACGTTCCCGGTTCACACGAACTACACGTTTGGGCTTACCAGGTCTCTCCAGAGGCTTCCCCCGCCACTCGACCCGCCTCACCACCAGATGGTGATCAGTTGACAACTCCGCCCCTCTCTTTACCCGAGTGTCCAAAACATACGGCCTCAGGTCCGATGATACGATAACGAAATCGATCATGGACCTTCTGCCTAAGGTGCTCTGGTACCACGTACACTTATGAGCATCCTTATGTTCGAACATGGTGTTTGTTATGGCCAATCCATGACTAGCACAGAAGTCCAGTAACAAACCACCACTCCGGTTCAGATCAGGGGTTCCTCCCAATCACGCCCCTCCAAGTGTCTCCATCATTGCCCACATGTGCGCTGAAGTCTCCCAGCAAGACTAAGGAGTCCCCTTCAGGAGCCCCATACAGGACTCTCTCCAGGGTCTCCCAGCAGGACTAAAGAGTCCCCTTCAGGAGCCCCATACAGGACTCTCTCCAGGGTCTCCCAGCAGGACTAAGGAGTCCCCTTCAGGAGCCCCATACAGGACTCTCTCCAGGGTCTCCCAGCAGGACTAAGGAGTCCCCTTCAGGAGCCCCATACAGGACTCTCTCCAGGGTCTCCCAGCAGGACTAAAGAGTCCCCTTCAGGAGCCCCATACAGGACTCTCTCCAGGGTCTCCCAGCAGGACTAAGGAGTCCCCTTCAGGAGCCCCATACAGGACTCTCTCCAGGGTCTCCCAGCAAGATTAAGGAGTCCCCTTCAGGAGCCCCATACAGGACTCTCTCCAGGGTCTCCAAGAAGGCTGTGTACTCTGAACTGCTGTTGGGTGCAGGTCTTTTGAACCATACTTTATTAATACCATAAATGTTTGCATACATTCACAGTAAATATTTATTCAGTATGATGGCTGTCTAACAGAAGTTAAATCCATTTCTCACTTATTCTGACAACGTACTTAACCCAATAAAATGACCCAATAAAAGGAGTTGTTCAATAATTGTGGAGTCACGTTGTAACAACAATACCTCCTCTCTCTCGGTTTTTCTTTTTGAGCTTTGCTAAAAGCCACTGTGCCAAGTGTACCTACACCGGCTCTTCCCCAGAGTTTGCCGCTTGTGCTGAACACGTAACATGAATGGGCCGGGCGGCGTGGTCCCGTGGGTTAGATGCGCGTTCATAATGCAGAGGGAAATAACTCTCAGAATAACGTTATTAGCACATTTGTACAACTTGAGGAACGAATGTTTTTAATAAGGGCTATACAAGTGTTCATACTGGGTGGTTCATTTAGTTTAAAAAAAAATTATCCAACGAGTTACAGACCGCTCTTTCCCCATGTAAGTCAACGGGAAAAAGTGTTTCCAGGCCCAGCAACCTAAAGGAAGTGCAGTACTGCCATTTGGCCACTGTCACTACCCGATCCGTCCCCCTGCCCGATCGGTACTGCGCATGTGCGAGATGGTCCGCCATATTGGACAACTCCGGACGGCAACCCAAGATGGACACTTAACACAGTGGCTTTTAGCAAAGTTCAAAAATAAAACGAGAGAGAGAGACGAGTTATTGTTGTTACAACGTGACTTCACAATTATTTAACAACTCCTTTTATTGAGTTCTTTTATTTGGGGTTCAGTACGTTGTCAGAATAAGTGAGGAATGTATTTAACTTCTGTTAGACAGCTATCACACTGAATACATATTTACTGTGAATGTATGCACACATGTATGGCATATAGCTGTCTATAGGGCTATACAAGTGTTCATACTGGGTAGTTTATTTAGTTTATAAAAAAATTATCCAACGAGTTACAGACCGCTCTTTCCCCATGTAAGTCAACGGGAAAAAGTGTTTCCGGGCCCAGCAACCTAAAGGAAGTGCAGTACTGCCATTTGGCCACAACGAATATTCTCATCAGACTCCGGCGCACTTCCTGGGGGCTTGGGATTGGGCCGAAGAAGAAGAAGAAGAAAACCGGAAGTCACGTGTGTGTCTCCGGAGCGCGCTGTTCGTTTTAAAGTCGTGTATTTTATCCGGAGATAAAAACGATAAAAGATTACAGATATAAAACATAAAGATGTACGAGCCGGAAGAAGGTGAGCTGATGATTAACCTCTCACATACTATTATATATATCTATCTATCTGCTAACTAACTGTTAACTCCATTCAGAACACCGGGCTGCTAACATGCTAACGTTAGCTGATGATTAACCTCTCACATACTATTATATATATCTATCTATCTGCTAACTAACTGTTAACTCCATTCAGAACACCGGGCTGCTAACATGCTAACGTTAGCTGATGATTAACCTCTCACATACTATTATATATATCTATCTATATGCTAACTAACTGTTAACTCCATTCAGAACACCGGGCTGCTAACATGCTAACGTTAGCTGATGATTAACCTCTCACATACTATTATATCTATCTATCTGCTAACTGTTAACTCCATTCAGAACACCGGGCTGCTAACATGCTAACGTTAGCTGATGATTAACCTCACATACTATTATATATATCTATCTATATGCTAACTAACTGTTAACTCCATTCAGAACACTGGGCTGCTAACATGCTAACGTTAGCTGATGATTAACCTCACATACTATTATATATATCTATCTATATGCTAACTAACTGTTAACTCCATTCAGAACACCGGGCTGCTAACATGCTAACGTTAGCTGATGATTAACCTCACATACTATTATATATATCTATCTATATGCTAACTAACTGTTAACTCCATTCAGAACACCGGGCTGCTAACATGCTAACGTTAGCTGATGATTAACCTCTCACATACTATTATATATATCTATCTATATGCTAACTAACTGTTAACTCCATTCAGAACACCGGGCTGCTAACATGCTAACGTTAGCTGATGATTAACCTCACATACTATTATATATCTATCTATATGCTAACTGTTAACTCCATTCAGAACACCGGGCTGCTAACATGCTAACGTTAGCTGATGATTAACCTCACATACTATTATATATATCTATCTATATGCTAACTAACTGTTAACTCCATTCAGAACACCGGGCTGCTAACATGCTAACGTTAGCTGATGATTAACCTCACATACTATTCTATATATATCTATATGCTAACTAACTGTTAACTCCATTCAGAACACCGGGCTGCTAACATGCTAACGTTAGCTGATGATTAACCTCACATACTATTATATATCTATCTATATGCTAACTGTTAACTCCATTCAGAACACCGGGCTGCTAACATGCTAACGTTAGCTGATGATTAACCTCACATACTATTATATATATCTATCTATATGCTAACTAACTGTTAACTCCATTCAGAACACTGGGCTGCTAACATGCTAACGTTAGCTGATGATTAACCTCACATACTATTATATATATCTATCTATATGCTAACTAACTGTTAACTCCATTCAGAACACTGGGCTGCTAACATGCTAACGTTAGCTGATGATTAACCTCACATACTATTATATATATCTATCTATATGCTAACTAACTGTTAACTCCATTCAGAACACCGGGCTGCTAACATGCTAACGTTAGCTGATGATTAACCTCTCACATACTATTATATATATCTATCTATATGCTAACTAACTGTTAACTCCATTCAGAACACTGGGCTGCTAACATGCTAACGTTAGCTGATGATTAACCTCACATACTATTATATATATCTATCTATATGCTAACTAACTGTTAACTCCATTCAGAACACCGGGCTGCTAACATGCTAACGTTAGCTGATGATTAACCTCACATACTATTATATATCTATCTATATGCTAACTAACTGTTAACTCCATTCAGAACACCGGGCTGCTAACATGCTAACGTTAGCTGATGATTAACCTCACATACTATTATATATCTATCTATCTGCTAACTGTTAACTCCATTCAGAACACCGGGCTGCTAACATGCTAACGTTAGCTGATGATTAACCTCACATACTATTATATATATATCTATATGCTAACTGTTAACTCCATTCAGAACACCGGGCTGCTAACATGCTAACGTTAGCTTTATTTACATTGATCTCATCCACATGGTGTGTGTGTCTGACATGTTGTGTGTCTGACATGTTGTGTTTCTCTGACATGATGTGTGTGTCTGACATGTTGTGTGTCTGACATGTTGTGTGTGTCTGACATGTTGTGTGTGTCTGACATGTTGTGTGTGTCTGACATGTTGTGTCTCTGACATGTTGTGTGTCTGACATGTTGTGTTTCTCTGACATGTTGTGTTTCTCTGACATGTTGTGTTTCTCTGACATGATGTGTGTGTCTGACATGTTGTGTGTGTCTGACATGTTGTGTCTCTGACATGTTGTGTGTCTGACATGTTGTGTGTGTCTGACATGTTGTGTGTCTGACATGTTGTGTGTGTCTGACATGTTGTGTCTCACATGTTGTGTGTCTAATATTTTGTGTGTCTGACATGTTGTGTGTGTCTGACATGTTGTGTGTCTGACATGTTGTGTCTCTAACATGTTGTGTGTCTGACATGTTGTGTCTCTAACATGTTGTGTCTCTAACATGTTGTGTGTCTGACATGTTGTGTGTCTGACATGTTGTGTGTCTGACATGTTGTGTGTCTGATATGTTGTGTGTCTGACATGTTGTGTGTCTAATATGTTGTGTGTCTGACATGTTGTGTGTGTCTGACATGTTGTGTGTGTCTGACATGTTGTGTCTCTAACATGTTGTGTCTCTAACATGTTGTGTCTCTGACATGTTGTGTGTCTGACATGTTGTGTGTCTGACATGTTGTGTGTCTGACATGTTGTGTGTCTGACATGTTGTGTGTCTGACATGTTGTGTTTCTCTGACATGATGTGTTTCTCTGACATGTTGTGTGTGTCTGACATGTTGTGTGTCTCTGACATGTTGTGTGTGTCTGACATGTTGTGTGTCTGACATGTTGTGTGTGTCTGACATGTTGTGTGTCTGACATGTTGTGTTTCTCTGACATGATGTGTGTGTCTGACATGTTGTGTGTGTCTGACATGTTGTGTGTGTCTGACATGGTGTGTGTCTAATATGTTGTGTGTCTAATATGTTGTGTGTCTGACATGTTGTGTGTCTGACATGTTGTGTGTCTGACATGTTGTGTGTCTCACACGTTGTGTGTCTAATATGTTGTGTGTCTGACATGTTGTGTGTCTGACATGTTGTGTGTCTGACATGTTGTGTGTCTGACATGTTGTGTTTCTCTGACATGATGTGTTTCTCTGACATGATGTGTGTGTCTGACATGTTGTGTGTCTCTGACATGGTGTGTGTGTCTGACATGTTGTGTCTCACATGTTGTGTGTCTAATATGTTGTGTGTCTAATATGTTGTGTGTCTAATATGTTGTGTGTCTAATATGTTGTGTGTCTGACATGTTGTGTGTCTGACATGTTGTGTTTCTCTGACATGATGTGTTTCTCTGACATGATGTGTTTCTCTGACATGATGTGTGTGTCTGACATGTTGTGTGTCTGACATGTTGTGTGTCTGTCAGATCCGCAGTACGAAGAGGATGATGATGAGATCACCCCAGACTTGTGGCAGGAGGCGTGCTGGATCGTCATCAGGTGAGATGAACGCGCTGGCTCCACAGCGCGAGTGTTCAATGCCGAGGCAGCGTTTCATTTGAAACTCTTTACTGTGAAAGCCCTCATGGCCGCGCCCTCCCTCTCTGAGCTGCTGCTGCGCGCCCACTGGCCCCCTCAGGGTTAGGGACCCTAGGGCCCTAGGGTCCCTAACCCTGAGGGGGCCAGTGGCCGCGCCCTCCCTCTCTGAGCTGCTGCTGCGCGCCCACTGGCCCCCTCAGGGTTAGGGACCCTAGGGCCCTAGGGACCCTAACCCTGAGGGGGCCAGTGGCCGTGCCCTCCCTCTCTGAGCTGCTGCTGCGCGCCCACTGGCCCCCTCAGGGTTAGGGTCCCTAGGGTCCCTAACCCTGAGGGGGCCACTGGCCGCGCCCTCCCGCTCTGAGCTGCTGCTGCGCGCCCACTGGCCCCCTCAGGGTTAGGGTCCCTAGGGTCCCTAACCCTGAGGGGGCCAGTGGCCGCGCCCTCCCTCTCTGAGCTGCTGCTGCGCGCCCACTGGCCCCCTCAGGGTTAGGGTCCCTAGGGACCCTAGGGACCCTAACCCTGACCCTCAGCCGATCAGCTGCTCCTGAGGGGGCCGGAGCGCTGAGGGGTCCGGAGCGCTGAGGGGTCCGGAGCACAGGGGGGTCCGGAGCGCAGGGGGGTCCGGAGCGCAGGGGGGTCCGGAGCGCAGAGGGGTCCGGAGCGCAGAGGGGGCCGGAGCCCCTAACCGAGACCCTTTCCCTGTCAGGCAGACCCTCACCCTCTCTCTCAGGCAGACCCTCACCCTCTCTCTTTCAGGCAGACCCTCACCCTCTCTCTCTCAGGCTGACCCTCACCCTCTCTCTCAGGCTGACCCTCACCCTCTCTTTCAGGCAGACCCTCACCCTCTCTCTCAGGCTGACCCTCACCCTCTCTTTCAGGCAGACCCTCACCCTCTCTCTCTCCGGCTGACCCTCACCCTCTCTCTCTCAGGCTGACCCTCACCCTCTCTCTCTCAGGCTGACCCTCACCCTCTCTCTCAGGCTGACCCTCACCCTCTCTTTCAGGCAGACCCTCACCCTCTCTCTCAGGCTGACCCTCACCCTCTCTCTCTCAGGCTGACCCTCACCCTCTCTCTCAGGCTGACCCTCACCCTCTCTCTCTCAGGCTGACCCTCACCCTCTCTCTCAGGCTGACCCTCACCCTCTCTCTCTCAGGCTGACCCTCACCCTCTCTCTTTCAGGCAGACCCTCACCCTCTCTCTTTCAGGCAGACCCTCACCCTCTCTCTTTCAGGCTGACCCTCACCCTCTCTCTTTCAGGCAGACCCTCACCCTCTCTCTTTCAGGCAGACCCTCACCCTCTCTCTCAGGCTGACCCTCACCCTCTCTTTCAGGCTGACCCTCACCCTCTCTCTCAGGCTGACCCTCACCCTCTCTTTCAGGCTGACCCTCACCCTCTCTCTTTCAGGCAGACCCTCACCCTCTCTCTCAGGCTGACCCTCACCCTCTCTCTCTCAGGCAGACCCTCACCCTCTCTCTTTCAGGCAGACCCTCACCCTCTCTCTCAGGCTGACCCTCACCCTCTCTTTCAGGCAGACCCTCACCCTCTCTCTCAGGCAGACCCTCACCCTCTCTCTCAGGCTGACCCTCACCCTCTCTTTCAGGCAGACCCTCACCCTCTCTCTCAGGCAGACCCTCACCCTCTCTTTCAGACAGACCCTCACCCTCTCTTTCAGACAGACCCTCACCCTCTCTCTCAGGCTGACCCTCACCCTCTCTTTCAGGCAGACCCTCACCCTCTCTTTCAGGCAGACCCTCACCCTCTCTCTCAGGCAGACCCTCACCCTCTCTCTCAGGCAGACCCTCACCCTCTCTCTCAGGCAGACCCTCACCCTCTCTTTCAGGCAGACCCTCACCCTCTCTTTCAGGCAGACCCTCACCCTCTCTCTCAGGCAGACCCTCACCCACTCTTTCAGGCTGACCCTCACCCTCTCTCTCTCAGGCTGACCCTCACCCTCTCTCTCTCAGGCTGACCCTCACCCTCTCTCTCTCAGGCTGACCCTCACCCTCTCTTTCAGGCTGACCCTCACCCTCTCCTTTCAGGCTGACCCTCACCCTCTCTTTCAGGCTGACCCTCACCCTCTCTCTTTCAGGCTGACCCTCACCCTCTCTTTCAGGCTGACCCTCACCCTCTCTTTCAGGCTGACCCTCACCCTCTCTTTCAGGCTGACCCTCACCCTCTCTTTCAGGCTGACCCTCACCCTCTCTTTCAGGCAGACCCTCACCCTCTCTTTCAGGCTGACCCTCACCCTCTCTTTCAGGCAGACCCTCACCCTCTCTTTCAGGCAGACCCTCACCCTCTCTTTCAGGCAGACCCTCACCCTCTCTTTCAGGCTGACCCAATGAACATGCTTTAATGTTGAAAGAGTGAATCTGACTTAATATTCATGTTCAAACTTTTGCTGGTTCCCTTTGAGATAAATATCTTCCCCTCAATGTTTAAGAATGAAGACCAACACGGGTTCCTCATGCTCTTATTTTGACGAGGCTTCTCTTTGTCTTGCAGCTCTTATTTTGACGAGAAGGGTCTGGTGCGGCAGCAGCTGGATTCGTTCGATGAGTTCATCCAGATGTCTGTTCAAAGGATCGTGGAGGACGCCCCCCCCCATCGACCTGCAGGCTGAAGCCCAGCACACCTCCGGAGAGGTGGATGAACCGGTAAGGTCTTGCACCTGGATCAGGTCTAGCACCTGGATCAGGTCTAGCACCTGGATCAGGTCTAGCACCTGGATCAGGTCTAGCACCTGGATCAGGTCTAACACGTGGGAGTGATTACACAGAATAATAAGTTACACATATTAATATAATGAATAGCTGTGCTGATCGGAGTGGCCCTGATCTGGCTCTCAGGTGCCCCTTTCCCCCCCAAACCGGTTCCAGGGCCAGTTCAGAGCTAGTGCCCGACAACATGAGCATCTGCCCGCTGCAGTCCCCCACTGTTGTTGTTGTTGTTGTTGTTGTGACCGCCGTTGCTCGGAAAATCAGAGCCATAAACGGTGACGTTATGACGCAGCGCCAGTCGGGCTCTGGGTAGTGGAAACACATCTGGGGCTAAAAAGAAGAACCCATTTGGAACCAGAACCGGAGCCAGACCTGGAGCTGGTTTGGTGGGACCTGCAGTTCTGCTCAGACCAGCTCTCACTGACTCTGTTTCAGCCTCGCTACCTGCTGAAGTTCGAGCAGATCTACCTGTCCAAGCCCACTCACTGGGAGAGAGACGGAGCGCCGTCACCCATGATGCCCAACGAAGCCCGGCTCAGAAACCTCACGTACGTCTGAGGCAGTGTGTGTGTGTTCCCCCCTCAGGTCTGAGTGTGTGTTCCCCCCTCAGGTCTGAGTGTGTGTTCCCCCTCAGGTCTGAGTATGTATGTATGTGTGTGTGTGTGTGTGTGTGGTCTGAGTAAACGTGTGTGTTCTCCCCTCAGGTCTGAGTAAAAGTGTGTGTTCCCCCCTCAGGTCTGAGGCAGTGTGTGTGTTCTGAGTGAAAGTGTGTGTTCTGCCCTCAGTTATTCAGCGCCGCTGTACGTGGACATCACAAAGACCATCATAAAGGAGGGCGAGGACCAGCTGCAGACTCAGCACCAGAAGACCTTCATTGGTAAAATCCCCATCATGCTTCGCTCCACCTACTGTCTGCTGAGCGGGCTGACGGACAGAGACCTGTGTGAACTCAACGAGTGCCCGCTCGACCCCGGGGGCTACTTCATCATCAACGGCTCCGAGAAGGTACACCATGTGCCTAATGCTAAGCTAACCTGGGCATGTGCCTAATGCTAAGCTAACCAGGGCATGTGCCTAATGCTAAGCTAACCAGGGCATGTGCCTAATGCTAAGCTAACCAGGGCATGTGCCTAATGCTAAGCTAACCAGGGCATGTGCCTAATGCTAAGCTAACCAGGGCATGTGCCTAATGCTAAGCTAACCAGGGCATGTGCCTAATGCTAAGCTAACCAGGGCATGTGCCTAATGCTAAGCTAACCAGGGCATGTGCTAATGCTAAGCTAACCAGGGCATGTGCTAATGCTAAGCTAACCTGGGCATGTGCCTAATGCTAAGCTAACCAGGGCATGTGCCTAATGCTAAGCTAATCAGGGCATGAGTCTAATGCTAAGCTAATCAGGGCATGAGTCTAATGCTAAGCTAACCAGGGCATGTGCCTAAAGCTAAGCTAACCTGGGCATGCCTAATGCTAAGCTACCTGGGCATGTGCCTAATGCTAAGCTAACCAGGGCATGTGCCTAATGCTAAGCTAACCAGGGCATGTGCCTAATGCTAAGCTAACCAGGGCATGTGCCTAATGCTAAGCTAACCAGGGCATGTGCTACTAATGTGCTAAGCTAACCAGGGCATGTGCCTAATGCTAAGCTAACCAGGGCATGTGCCTAATGCTAAGCTAACCAGGGCATGTGCCCTATGCTAAGCTAACCGGTGCACTTTTTAATGAGGATGGTGTGTTCCCAGGTGCTAATCGCTCAGGAGAAGATGGCCACCAACACGGTGTACGTGTTTGCTAAGAAGGACTCGAAGTACGCGTACACAGGCGAGTGCCGGTCCTGCCTGGAGAACTCGTCGCGGCCCACCAGCACCATCTGGGTCAGCATGATGGCCCGCGGAGGACAGGTGTGTTGCTCCTATGATTAGATACAAGACGTAATGTTTCTGTGCCGCTACGTCTAACTCGGTGATTCCTCTCAGGGAGTGAAGAAGAGCGCCATCGGTCAGAGGATCGTATCCACGCTGCCCTACATCAGACAGGAAGTGCCGATTATCATCGTGTTCCGGGCGCTGGGCTTCGTGTCCGACAGAGACATCCTGGAACACATCATCTACGACTTCGACGACCCGGAGATGATGGAGATGGTACGTTCCAATGCCCCATCGGGTGTGGTGTTCCATCTGCAGGTAGTCATGTTAGCCCCGCCCACCTGTGATGTCACTGTGTCCGCAGGTGAAGCCGTCTCTGGATGAGGCCTTCGTGATCCAGGAGCAGAACGTGGCACTGAACTTCATCGGCTCCAGGGGAGCGAAGCCCGGCGTGACCAAGGAGCGCAGAATCAAATACGCCAAAGAAGTCCTGCAGAAGGAGATGCTGCCACACGTCGGGGTCAGCGACTTCTGTGAGACCAAGAAGGCCTACTTCCTGGGGTGAGGTGTGAGGTGTGTGTGTGTGTGTGTGTGTGTGTGTGTGACCGACCTGAGAGAGACGACAGGTGTGTGAGAGAGAGAGAGAGACACGAGAGAGACGACAGGTGTGTGAGAGAGAGAGAGACACGAGAGAGACGACAGGTGTGTGAGAGAGAGAGAGGCACGAGAGAGACGACAGGTGTGTGAGAGAGAGAGAGGCACGAGAGAGACGACAGGTGTGTGAGAGAGAGAGAGACACGAGAGAGACGACAGGTGTGTGTGAGAGAGAGAGACACGAGAGAGACGACAGGTGTGTGAGAGAGAGAGACACGAGAGAGACGACAGGTGTGTGAGAGAGAGAGACACGAGAGAGACGACAGGTGTGTGAGAGAGAGAGACACGAGAGAGACGACAGGTGTGTGAGAGAGAGAGACACGAGAGAGACGACAGGTGTGTGAGAGAGAGAGACACGAGAGAGACGACAGGTGTGTGAGAGAGAGAGACACGAGAGAGGCGACAGGTGTGTGAGAGAGAGAGACACTGAGAGAGACGACAGGTGTGTGAGAGAGAGAGAGAGACACCTGAGAGACGACAGGTGTGTGAGAGTGAGAGACACCTGAGAGAGACCACAGGTGTGTGAGAGAGAGAGACACCTGAGAGAGACGACAGGTGTGTGAGAGAGAGAGACACCTGAGAGACGACAGGTGTGTGAGAGTGAGAGACACCTGAGAGAGACCACAGGTGTGTGAGAGAGAGAGACACGAGAGAGACACGAGAGAGACGACAGGTGTGTGAGAGAGAGACACGAGAGAGACGACAGGTGTGTGAGAGAGAGACACGAGAGAGACGACAGGTGTGAGAGAGAGACCGAGAGAGACCACAGGTGTGTGAGAGAGAGAGACACCTGAGAGAGACGACAGGTGTGAGAGAGAGAGAGAGAGAGACACCTGAGAGACGACAGTGTGTGAGAGTGAGAGACACCTGAGAGAGACCACAGGTGTGTGAGAGTGAGAGACACCTGAGAGAGACCACAGGTGTGTGAGAGTGAGAGACACCTGAGAGAGACCACAGGTGTGTGAGAGTGAGAGACACCTGAGAGAGACGACAGGTGTGTGAGAGAGAGACACCTGAGAGAGACGACAGGTGTGTGAGAGAGAGAGAGAGAGAGAGACACCTGAGAGAGACGACAGGTGTGTGAGAGAGAGAGACACCTGAGAGAGACGGCAGGTGTGAGAGAGAGAGAGAGAGACCTGAGAGAGACGGCAGGTGTGAGAGAGAGACCTGAGAGAGACCACAGGTGTGAGAGAGAGAGACCTGAGAGAGACCACAGGTGTGAGACCTGAGACACCTGAGAGAGACGACAGGTGTGTGAGTGAGAGACACCTGAGAGAGACGACAGGTGTGTGAGAGAGAGAGACGTGTGAGAGAGAGACACCTGAGAGAGACGACAGGTGTGTGAGAGAGAGAGAGACACGAGAGAGACCACAGGTGTGAGAGAGAGAGAGAGACACCTGAGAGACGACAGGTGTGTGAGAGTGAGAGACACCTGAGAGAGACCACAGGTGTGTGAGAGTGAGAGACACCTGAGAGAGACGACAGGTCGAGAGGTGAGAGACACCTGAGAGAGACGACAGGTGTGTGAGAGAGAGAGAGACACCTGAGAGAGACGACAGGTGTGTGAGAGTGAGAGACACCTGAGAGAGACCACAGGTGTGTGAGAGTGAGAGACACCTGAGAGAGACCACAGGTGTGTGAGAGTGAGAGACACCTGAGAGAGACCACAGGTGTGTGAGAGTGAGAGACACCTGAGAGAGACGACAGGTGTGTGAGAGAGAGACACCTGAGAGAGACGACAGGTGTGAGAGAGAGAGAGAGAGAGAGAGAGAGAGAGAGAGAGACACCTGAGAGAGACGACAGGTGTGTGAGAGAGAGAGACACCTGAGAGACGGCAGGTGTGAGAGAGAGAGAGAGAGAGAGACCTGAGAGAGACGGCAGGTGTGAGAGAGAGAGACCTGAGAGAGACCACAGGTGTGAGACCTGAGACACCTGAGAGAGACGACAGGTGTGTGAGTGAGAGACAGCTGAGAGAGACGACAGGTGTGTGAGAGAGAGAGAGAGAGAGAGAGAGAGAGAGAGAGAGAGAGAGAGAGACGACAGGTGTGTGAGTGAGACACCTGAGAGAGACCACAGGTGTGAGAGAGAGACACCTGAGAGAGACCACAGGTGTGTGAGTGAGAGACACCTGAGAGAGACCACAGGTGTGTGAGTGAGAGAGACACCTGAGAGAGACGACAGGTGTGTGAGAGAGAGAGACACCTGAGAGAGACCACAGGTGTGAGAGAGAGAGACACCTGAGAGAGACGGCAGGTGTCAGAGAGAGAGACACCTGAGAGAGACGACAGGTGTGAGAGTGAGAGACCTGAGAGAGACCACAGGTGTGAGACCTGAGAGACACCTGAGAGAGACGACAGGTGTGAGAGAGAGAGAGAGACCTGAGAGAGACGGCAGGGGTGAGCCCTGAGAGACACCTGAGAGAGACGACAGGTGTGCGAGAGAGAGAGACACCTGAGGGAGACGGCAGGTGTGAGAGACACCTGAGGAGACGCAGGTGTGAGAGACACCTGAGGGAGACGGCAGGTGTGAGAGACACCTGAGAGAGACGACAGGTGTGAGAGACACCTGAGAGAGACCACAGGTGTGTGAGAGAGAGACACCTGAGAGAGACGACAGGTGTGAGAGACACCTGAGAGAGACGACAGGTGTGTGAGAGAGAGACACCTGAGAGAGACCACAGGTGTGTGAGAGTGAGAGACACCTGAGAGAGACCACAGTGTGTGAGAGTGAGAGACATCTGAGAGAGACCACAGGTGTGTGAGAGAGAGAGACGACAGGTGTGAGAGTGAGAGACACCTGAGAGAGACGACAGGTGTCAGAGTGAGAGACACCTGAGAGAGACCACAGGTGTGTGAGAGAGAGACACCTGAGAGAGACCACAGGTGTGTGAGTGAGAGACACCTGTGAGAGACACCTGAGAGAGACCACAGGTGTGAGACCTGAGAGACACCTGAGAGAGACGACAGGTGTGAGAGAGAGAGAGAGAGAGAGACACCTGAGAGAGACGACAGGTGTGTGAGAGAGAGAGACACCTGAGAGAGACGACAGGTGTGTGAGAGAGAGACCTGAGAGAGACGACAGGTGTGAGAGAGAGAGAGAGACACCTGAGAGAGACCACAGGTGTGAGAGAGAGAGAGAGAGAGACACCTGAGAGAGACACCTGAGAGAGACCACAGGTGTGAGAGAGAGACACCTGAGAGAGACCACAGGTGTGAGAGAGAGAGAGACACCTGAGAGAGACGGCAGGTGTGAGAGTGAGAGACACCTGAGAGAGACGACAGGTGTGAGTGAGAGACACCTGAGGGAGACCACAGGTGTGAGAGAGAGAGAGACACCTGAGAGAGACCACAGGTGTGTGAGTGAGAGACACCTGAGAGAGACGACCGGTGTGTGAGAGAGAGACACCTGAGAGAGACCACACGTGTGCGAGAGAGAGACACCTGAGAGAGACGGCAGGTGTGAGAGAGAGAGACACCTGAGAGAGACCACAGGTGTGAGACCTGAGAGACACCTGAGAGAGACGACAGGTGTGAGAGAGACACCTGAGAGAGACGGCAGGTGTGTGAGAGAGAGACACCTGAGAGAGACCACAGGTGTGAGACCTGAGAGACACCTGAGAGAGACGGCAGGTGTGCGAGAGAGAGACACTGAGAGAGACGCAGGTGTGAGAGAGAGAGACACCTGAGAGAGACCACAGGTGTGAGACCTGAGAGACACCTGAGAGAGACGACAGGTGTGAGAGAGACACCTGAGAGAGACGGCAGGTGTGTGAGAGAGAGACACCTGAGAGAGACCACAGGTGTGAGACCTGAGAGACACCTGAGAGAGACGGCAGGTGTGAGAGAGAGAGAGACCTGAGAGAGACGGCAGGTGTGAGAGAGAGACACCTGAGAGAGACGACAGGTGTGAGAGAGAGACACCTGAGAGAGACGACAGGTGTGCGAGAGAGAGAGACACCTGAGAGAGACGACAGGTGTGCGAGAGAGAGAGACACCTGAGAGAGACGGCAGGTGTGTGAGTGAGAGACACCTGAGAGAGACGACAGGTGTGAGAGAGACCTGAGAGAGACGACAGGTGTGAGAGTGAGAGACACCTGAGAGAGACCACAGGTGTGTGAGTGAGAGACACCTGAGAGAGACGACAGGTGTGAGAGACACCTGAGAGAGACGACAGGTGTGAGAGAGAGAGACACCTGAGAGAGACGACAGGTGTGAGAGAGAGACACCTGAGAGAGACGACAGGTGTGAGAGAGAGACACCTGAGAGAGACGACAGGTGTGAGAGAGAGACACCTGAGAGAGACGACAGGTGTGAGACAGAGACACCTGAGAGAGACGACAGGTGTGTGAGAGAGTGACACCTGAGAGAGACCACAGGTGTGAGAGAGAGAGAGACACCTGAGAGAGACCACAGGTGTGTGAGAGAGTGACACCTGAGAGAGACGACAGGTATGTGAGTGAGAGAGACACCTGAGAGAGACCACAGGTGTGAGAGAGAGAGACACCTGAGAGAGACCACAGGTGTGTGAGAGTGAGAGACACCTGAGAGAGACGACAGGTGTGAGAGAGACACCTGAGAGAGACGACAGGTGTGTGAGAGAGAGACACCTGAGAGAGACGACAGGTGTGTGAGAGAGAGACACCTGAGAGAGACGACAGGTGTGTGAGAGAGACCTGAGAGAGACGACAGGTGTGAGAGAGAGACACACCTGAGAGACGACAGGTGTGAGAGAGAGAGACACCTGAGAGACGACAGTGTGAGAGAGAGAGACGACAGGTGTGAGAGAGAGACACCTGAGAGAGACGACAGGTGTGAGAGAGAGACACCTGAGAGAGACGACAGGTGTGAGAGAGAGACACCTGAGAGAGACGACAGGTGTGAGAGAGAGAGAGAGACACCTGAGAGAGACGACAGGTGTGAGAGAGAGAGAGACACCTGAGAGAGACGACAGGTGTGAGAGAGAGAGAGACACCTGAGAGAGACGACAGGTGTGAGAGAGAGACACCTGAGAGAGACGACAGGTGTGAGAGAGAGAGAGAGAGAGAGAGAGAGACACCTGAGAGAGACCACAGGTGTGAGAGAGAGACACCTGAGAGAGACCACAGGTGTGAGAGAGAGACACCTGAGAGAGACGACAGGTGTGTGAGAGAGAGAGACACCTGAGAGAGACGACAGGTGTGTGAGAGAGAGAGACACCTGAGAGAGACGACAGGTGTGTGAGAGAGACACCTGAGAGAGACGACAGGTGTGAGAGAGAGAGAGACACCTGAGAGAGACGACAGGTGTGAGAGAGAGAGACACCTGAGAGAGACGACAGGTGTGAGAGAGAGAGAGACACCTGAGAGAGACGACAGGTGTGAGAGAGAGAGACACCTGAGAGAGACGACAGGTGTGAGAGAGAGAGACACCTGAGAGAGACGACAGGTGTGAGAGAGAGAGACACCTGAGAGAGACGACAGGTGTGAGAGAGAGAGACACCTGAGAGAGACGACAGGTGTGAGAGAGAGAGAGAGAGAGACACCTGAGAGAGACGACAGGTGTGTGAGAGAGAGAGACACCTGAGAGAGACGACAGGTGTGTGAGAGAGAGAGACACCTGAGAGAGACGACAGGTGTGTGAGAGAGAGAGACACCTGAGAGAGACCACAGGTGTGAGAGAGAGAGACACCTGAGAGAGACGGCAGGTGTGTGAGAGAGACACCTGAGAGAGACGACAGGTGTGAGAGAGAGAGACACCTGAGAGAGACGACAGGTGTGAGAGAGAGAGACACCTGAGAGAGACGACAGGTGTGAGAGAGAGAGACACCTGAGAGAGACGACAGGTGTGAGAGAGAGAGACACCTGAGAGAGACGACAGGTGTGAGAGAGAGAGAGACACCTGAGAGAGACGACAGGTGTGAGAGAGAGAGACACCTGAGAGAGACGACAGGTGTGAGAGAGAGAGACACCTGAGAGAGACGACAGGTGTGAGAGAGAGAGAGAGAGACACCTGAGAGAGACGACAGGTGTGTGAGAGAGAGAGACACCTGAGAGAGACGACAGGTGTGTGAGAGAGAGAGACACCTGAGAGAGACCACAGGTGTGAGAGAGAGAGACACCTGAGAGAGACGACAGGTGTGAGAGACCTGAGAGAGACCACAGGTGTGAGACTGAGAGACACCTGAGAGAGACGACAGGTGTGAGAGAGAGAGAGAGACCTGAGAGAGACGGCAGGTGTGAGCCCTGAGAGACACCTGAGAGAGACGACAGGTGTGCGAAAGAGAGAGACACCTGAGGGAGACGGCAGGTGTGAGAGAGACCTGAGAGAGACGACAGGTGTGTGAGTGAGAGACACCTGAGAGAGACGACAGGTGTGTGAGAGAGAGAGAGACGACAGGTGTGAGAGTGAGAGACACCTGAGAGAGACCACAGGTGTGTGAGAGAGAGACACCTGAGAGAGACGACAGGTGTGAGAGACACCTGAGAGAGACGACAGGTGTGTGAGAGAGAGACACCTGAGAGAGACCACAGGTGTGTGAGAGTGAGAGACATCTGAGAGAGACCACAGGTGTGTGAGAGAGAGAGACGACAGGTGTGAGAGAGAGAGACACCTGAGAGAGACCACAGGTGTGTGAGTGAGAGACACCTGAGAGAGACGACAGGTGTGTGAGAGTGAGAGACACCTGAGAGAGACGACAGGTGTGTGAGAGAGAGACACCTGAGAGAGACCACACGTGTGCGAGAGAGAGACACCTGAGAGAGACCACACGTGTGCGAGAGAGAGAGACACCTGAGAGAGACGGCAGGTGTGAGAGAGAGAGACACCTGAGAGAGACCACAGGTGTGAGACCTGAGAGACACCTGAGAGAGACGACAGGTGTGAGAGAGACACCTGAGAGAGACGGCAGGTGTGTGAGAGAGAGACACCTGAGAGAGACCACAGGTGTGAGACTGAGAGACACCTGAGAGAGACGGCAGGTGTGAGAGAGAGAGAGACCTGAGAGAGACGGCAGGTGTGAGAGAGAGACACCTGAGAGAGACGACAGGTGTGAGAGAGAGACACCTGAGAGAGACGACAGGTGTGAGAGAGAGACACCTGAGAGAGACGACAGGTGTGCGAGAGAGAGAGACACCTGAGAGAGACGGCAGGTGTGTGAGTGAGAGACACCTGAGAGAGACGACAGGTGTGAGAGAGACCTGAGAGAGACGACAGGTGTGAGAGTGAGAGACACCTGAGGGAGACCACAGGTGTGTGAGTGAGAGACACCTGAGAGAGACGACAGGTGTGAGAGACACCTGAGAGAGACGACAGGTGTGAGAGAGAGAGACACCTGAGAGAGACGACAGGTGTGAGAGAGAGACACCTGAGAGAGACGACAGGTGTGAGAGAGAGAGACACCTGAGAGAGACGACAGGTGTGAGACAGAGAGACACCTGAGAGAGACGACAGGTGTGAGACAGAGACACCTGAGAGAGACGACAGGTGTGTGAGAGAGTGACACCTGAGAGAGACCACAGGTGTGAGAGAGAGAGAGACACCTGAGAGAGACCACAGGTGTGTGAGAGAGTGACACCTGAGAGAGACGACAGGTATGTGAGTGAGAGAGACACCTGAGAGAGACCACAGGTGTGAGAGAGAGAGACACCTGAGAGAGACCACAGGTGTGAGAGTGAGAGACACCTGAGAGAGACGACAGGTGTGAGAGAGACACCTGAGAGAGACGACAGGTGTGTGAGAGAGAGACACCTGAGAGAGACGACAGGTGTGTGAGAGAGACCTGAGAGAGACGACAGGTGTGAGAGAGAGACACACCTGAGAGACGACAGGTGTGAGAGAGAGAGAGACACACCTGAGAGACGACAGGTGTGAGAGAGAGACACCTGAGAGAGACGACAGGTGTGAGAGAGAGACACCTGAGAGAGACGACAGGTGTGAGAGAGAGACACCTGAGAGAGACGACAGGTGTGAGAGAGAGACACCTGAGAGAGACGACAGGTGTGAGAGAGAGAGAGAGACACCTGAGAGAGACGACAGGTGTGAGAGAGAGAGACACCTGAGAGAGACGACAGGTGTGAGAGAGAGAGAGACACCTGAGAGAGACGACAGGTGTGAGAGAGAGACACCTGAGAGAGACGACAGGTGTGAGAGAGAGAGACACCTGAGAGAGACGACAGGTGTGTGAGAGAGAGACGACAGGTGTGAGAGAGAGACACCTGAGAGAGACGACAGGTGTGAGAGAGAGACACCTGAGAGAGACGACAGGTGTGAGAGAGAGAGAGACACCTGAGAGAGACGACAGGTGTGAGAGAGAGAGACACCTGAGAGAGACGACAGGTGTGAGAGAGAGAGAGACACCTGAGAGAGACGACAGGTGTGAGAGAGAGAGACACCTGAGAGAGACGACAGGTGTGAGAGAGAGAGACACCTGAGAGAGACGACAGGTGTGAGAGAGAGACACCTGAGAGAGACGACAGGTGTGAGAGAGAGAGAGAGACACCTGAGAGAGACGACAGGTGTGAGAGAGAGAGAGAGAGAGAGAGAGACACCTGAGAGAGACGACAGGTGTGAGAGAGAGAGAGAGAGAGAGAGAGACACCTGAGAGAGACGACAGGTGTGAGAGAGAGAGACACCTGAGAGAGACGACAGGTGTGAGAGAGAGAGACACCTGAGAGAGACGACAGGTGTGAGAGAGAGACACCTGAGAGAGACGACAGGTGTGAGAGAGAGAGACACCTGAGAGAGACGACAGGTGTGTGTGTGTGTGAGAGACCACTCTCTCACACACACACTTTGAACTGTGTGTGTGTCACCGTGTGAGAGTGTAACGGTGTCTGTGTGTGTGTGTGTCACTGTGTGTAACGGTGTGTGTCACCGTGTGAGTGTAACGGTGTGTGTGTCACCGTGTGAGAGTGTAACGTGTGTGTGTGTCACCGTGTGAGAGTGTAACGGTGTGTGTGTGTCACCGTGTGAGAGTGTAACGGTGTGTGTGTCACCGTGTGAGAGATGTTACGGTGTGTGTGTAACGGTGTGAGAGTGTAACGGTGTGTGTGTTGCAGGTACATGGTGCACCGGCTGCTGCTGGCGGCTCTGGGTCGGCGGGAGCTGGACGACAGGGATCACTACGGCAACAAGAGGCTGGACCTGGCTGGGCCGCTGCTGGCCTTCCTGTTCAGAGGGTGGGCGCGCACACACGCGCACAAACACGCACAAACACACACGCACCCACACTCACGCACACACACCCACACGTGCGCACGCACACACACACCCACACGTGCGCACGCACACACACACACCCACACGTGCGCACGCACACACACACCCACACTCACGCACGCACACACGCGCGCACACGCACACAGTTCAAAGTGTGTGTTCCAGTGGCTAATGCACGCGGTGTGGTGTCAGCATGTTTAAGAACCTGCTGAAGGAGATCCGGATCTACGCTCAGAAGTTCATCGACAGAGGGAAGGACTTCAACCTGGAGCTGGCCATCAAGACGCGCATCATCTCGGACGGCCTGAAGTACTCTCTGGCCACGGGCAACTGGGGCGACGTGAAGAAGGCCCACCAGGCCCGGGCCGGCGTGTCCCAGGTGAGGCGTCCTCCTGCTCACACCGTCCTCACCATCGCATCGGGGCTCAGGGACACCCCGCGCCAAGCGTCCTCAGCTCAGCAAGGACCTGACTTATCCCTCTCCTCCTCTCCTCCTCTCCTCCTCTCTTCCTCTCCTCCTCCCTTCCTCTACTCCTCTCCTCCTCCCTTCCTCTCCTCCTCTCCTCCTCCCTTCCTCTCTTCCTCTCTTCCTCTCCTCCTCTCCTCCTCCCTTCCTCTCCTCCTCTCCTCCTCCCTTCCTCTCTTCCTCCTCCTCTCCTCCTCCCTTCCTCCTCTCCTCCTCCCTTCCTCTCCTCCTCCCTTCCTCTCCTCCTCCCTTCCTCTCCTCCTCTTCTCCTCTCTTCCTCTCCTCCTCTCTTCCTCTCCTCCTCTCTTCCTCCCTTCCTCTCTTCCTCTCCTCCTCTTCCTCCCTTCCTCTCCTCCTCCCTTCCTCTCTTCCTCTCCTCCTCCCTTCCCCTCTTCCTCTCCTCCTCCCTTCCTCTCCTCCTCTCTTCCTCTTCCTCCTCTCTTCCTCTCTTCCTCCCTTCCTCTCCTCCTCTCTTCCTCCCTTCCTCTCTCTTCCTTCCCTCCTCTCTTCCTCTCTTCCTCCCTCTCTTCCTCCCTTCCTCTCTTCCTCCTCTCTTCCTCTCTTCCTCTCCTCCTCTCCTCCTCCCTTCCTCTCTTCCTCTCCTCCTCACTTCCTCTCCTCCTCCCTTCCCCTCTTCCTCTCCTCCTCCCTTCCTCTCCTCCTCTCTTCCTCTTCCTCCTCTCTTCCTCTCTTCCTCCCTTCCTCTCCTCCTCTCATCCTCTCTTCCTCCCTTCCTCTCTCTTCCTTCCCTCCTCTCTTCCTCTCTGCCTCTCTTCCCCTCTTCTTCTCCTCCTCCCTCTCTTCCCCTCTTCCTCCCTCAGGTGTTGAACCGCCTGACCTTTGCCTCCACACTGTCTCACCTCCGCCGACTCAACTCTCCCATCGGCAGAGACGGAAAGCTGGCCAAACCTCGACAGCTGCACAACACACTGTGGGGGATGGTGTGTCCGGCTGAGACCCCTGAGGTACACACAACACACACACACCACAACACACACCCTGGCCCTCACAACACAACACAACACACACACCACAACACACACCCTGGCACACACACCACAACACACACCCTGGCCCTTTCTCATTTCTCCAACTCTCCTCCTCGACTCCTATCCTCGAGACTTAGTCCCGCCCACAGGAGATGCGAGCGGAGGAGTCGAGGAGGGGAGCGGAGGAGAGAGGAGGGGAGCGGAGGGGAACCGAAAGGAGAACTCCTCTCCTCTGAGCGGTCATCTTTAAGAGACGTCCCTTAGTGATGACAGGTGGCTCAGCCTCTGTCTGAGGGACACACGTGTTCAAGACCACTTCTATAGTTACTTTGATTCATTCACAGGGCGGTGTAATGAGACGATAACAGGCTACAGATGCGGACACACACATATTTATGTGCGTTAATAACGCGTTAACACAAAAACAAATTAGCGCCACTAATTATTTTAACGCGATTAACGCATGTGTATTTTTTTCCTCGGCCGCCCCGTAGCTTCAGAGCATCGAGTTTAAAATACCATCTACAAGCTGATGCTGCCAGCCCCGCTCCTGCCGCCCGCTTGTGGCAGACCACACTTCCACGCTCACCGACAGGCACAGACTGGCCATCGGGAGGACCGGGAGGGTGTGTGTGTGGCGCGAGCAGTGTTGTGCTAGTTACTGAAAACCAGTAACTAGTTACCATTACTAGTTACTTCATTTCAAAAGTAAACACGCCGCTGAAGGTTAATCCAATGTCTTTGTGTCACGTAGACATGTTTACTGAGAATCCATCATCATATTTATGGCAGTATACTGGGTATACAGTTTTACCGTCCAGGCTTGTACTTTCAGATATGTTTCGTTTGCTTCTCTATTACGTCCGCAATGGTAATGGTTACGTGGATTTGAGAACTGCCCATTGATTCTATTGGATGAAATGGTCACCCAAATCGACCAATGGGTTCCAGAGATATGGTCCTGCGTGAAGTATGAAGAATGCCAGCCAGCTTAAGCACATTACGCAGCAGACTTTACTTATTGTTTACTACGGAAGGAAGCAGGACCCGGAGCGGACAGCAGATCACGGAATCGCAGTTGCTTATAGATTATCAGAACATTTCAAAGGGGACACAGCCCCATTGGATATTACCCTATGGATTAACTACATCATCGTTGTTATCGCTGTAATGCCATTGAAGAGCAGTTTAGACCGGACAAAGAGGACGGTGAGCCATGTTAGCCTAGCACATTAGCGCTAGCGCCACTTGTTTTGATGTACGTTTTTGTTGATAACGTCGCGAGTTTGTGTCTTTCAGTGTTGAGGTGGGCACCGTTAGATTCTGTGTCTTTACGATCATAAACGATGTGTTGGATGTGCAGCTAGGATAAGTAATAAGGGAGCTAGGAGTGATTTTCGGTGCAGTAATAGGTTAGCATTGTGTGTTTTTTTTTAAATAAATGAAAAAGATCAGTTAAATGAGTTTTTTCATAGTTTATTAAATATTAAGGTTGCTTAGACGTTGTTTCCTGCAAATGACGCGATTTCGGGTCCGTGGGGCTAAGAGGATGACGGAGTGTGTTTTGTTTCACAGCAGTTGTATTTGGATGGATGCCTGTAGCGGGAATTCAAAGGAATCACATCTTTACAGTGAAAACGTTCAAATGGACCTCCCAAATTACCCAGAGGGCTAAACCTCTCTAAATAGGTCACATGTCACTTGTTTTGCCTCAATCTTGATACTGGGTACTTATTATATGTTATAGTTTGGTTTCCTAAAGCTTGTAGTCTACCGTCATTCAAGGCTGGTTTTCACTCTCAGTCATGTTCTTTCTTTAGGCGGACATTAGAATTTACATGTTTTGCTATGTTCCATCTGAATTTACTCTGACACAGAAACATCTATATTGATTCTGACACTTCTACATCCAACTCACAGATGTAACCTTGCTTTGAGAGAAAAGATTATTCATGTACCCCTTTTAGAAGTGAAGATATAGTCTCTGTTGTGTTGGTGGCATTTTCCAGGCTGAAACCTGAAAAACAGGCTCGGGGCTTGAGAGGTTAAATGAAAACAGAGGAGCGACGTCTCGCCGAGCACTTGACTTTATGCCGGATGCAGACAGTGGGACATTGTACGAAAAGTCAGCACGGATAGTGCGCGCAACATGATTGCAAAAATGTGCGATTAACTATTTTAATCAACTGACAGCCCTAATATATATATATATATATTTATATAAATATATTCAAACACAGCACTCTTATAATAACGTAACACTATCAGAGACTGGATATATCCCCCCCCCCTCTGGTCGCGGAAATGAGGAAGATAAATTACAGGCCAAAAGTTGTATTTACAAGTATTACAAGTAAGCAGAAGACGCCAAACCAACTGAGACCTGTCTGTCCGCTGCACCTACACACTGTACCACACACACCTACACACTGTACCACACACACATCTACACACTGTACCACACACCTACACACTGTACCACACACACCTACACACTGTACCACACACACATCTACACACTGTACCACACACACATCTACACACTGTACCACACACACCTACACACTGTACCACACACACACCTACACACTGTACCACACACACCTACACACTGTACCACACACACCTACACACTGTACCACACACACCTACACACTGTACCACACACACCTACACACTGTACCACACACATCTACACACTGTACCACACACACATCTACACACTGTACCACACACACATCTACACACTGTACCACACACACATCTACACACTGTACCACACACACATACACACTGTACCACACACACCTACACACTGTACCACACACACCTACACACTGTACCACACACACATCTACACACTGTACCACACACACCTACACACTGTACCACACACACCTACACACTGTACCACACACACATACACACTGTACCACACACACCTACACACTGTACCACACACACATCTACACACTGTACCACACACACATCTACACACTGTACCACACACACCTACACACTGTACCACACACACCTACACACTGTACCACACACACACATCCACACTGTACCACACACACATCCACACTGTACCACACACACATCCACACACTGTACCACACACACATCTACACACTGTACCACACACACCTACACACTGTACCACACACACCTACACACTGTACCACACACACCTACAGCTCCTAAAGCATCATCAGGCTAGTTGTTGTGCATTTTATTTTGTGAAGCACTAAATGGTTTTAGAAAAATATGGACTCTTTGTTTGTAGATATCTACTAAACTACAGCAGATAAGGAGAGTTACGTTATTATGAGATATCACAAAACATCTGAAAACTGAGAAATCTGAACAAAGAGAGAACTGTGTGTGTGTGTGTGTGTGTGTGTGTGTGTGTGTGTGTGTGTGGTGTGTGTGTGTGTGTGTGTGTGTGTGTGTGTGTGTGTGGTGTGTGTGTGTGTGTGTGTGTGTGTGTGTGTGTGTGTGTGTGTTGCAGGGCCACGCGGTGGGGCTGGTGAAGAACCTGGCCCTCATGGCGTACATCTCCGTGGGATCCCAGCCGTCACCCATCCTGGAGTTCTTAGAGGAGTGGAGCATGGAGAACCTGGAGGAGATCTCTCCAGCGGCCATCGCAGAGTCAGTTAACTGCAGTCTATCAGTCTGCACATAAGTCTAGAAATAAAGTGAATGCTTCCTGTAAACTGTCTAACTGTAATATAAACATATGGACTGTCTCAGGCTGACTGACAGATGGCAGTACCCTCATCTCGCTCATGTGTTTTAATCTCTCAGTGCCACTAAGATCTTTGTGAACGGCTGCTGGGTGGGGATCCACAAAGACCCCGAACAGCTGATGAACACACTGAGGAAACTCCGCCGACAGATGGACATCATCGTGTCTGAGGTAACCAAACCCTCCTGTCGAACAGCTGCTCCTGTTCACCGCGGCCTGACGGTTTTCATTCTGCTGGGGGTCTGAAACCACCAGCAGTCCCAGAGACCAGGGTTGTTTTAAAGATGAACGTCTTCAGCAGGAGCCAATGAGCAGTCAACACAAAGAAGCACTAGGCTGAAATATGAAATGTCCCCAGATGGAGGTCTCAGGGTTCTGCTGGTTCTGACTGTTCCAGGTATCCATGATCAGAGATATCAGAGAGCGAGAGATCAGGATCTACACAGACGCCGGACGCATCTGCAGACCGCTGCTGATCGTCGAGAAACAGAAACTCCTGCTGAAGAGGCGACACATCGACCAGCTGAAGGAGCGCGAGTACAACAACTACAGGTACTACTTTTACACTACTGCAGGTACTGCAGAGATTGTCGGACGGATTGTTTGCGTAGGGTTCATTGGTTGTTCCCGTAGAACAACAGTGAGTGGGAATGCTGTTAACAGCATTCCCACTCACTGTTGTTCTACGGACAAAAAGTTTATTATTATTATTCCGCCGACTTATTTTGGCCCTCTTCTCCTCCCGCATTGAACATCGCAGAAACTCCGTTCAAACATCAAAACGCTCAGCTCGGTCGGGAATCGATGGCTATTACTTTTCTCATTCATAACTTTCATAATTCCAGAGATACATCCCATAATGCATCACATTTTTAACATGGAAGTCAATGGACCTTGAGTCTGAAATAAAGATTGGATAATGGGGGAAATCTTCAGACTTCAACAAATCTTCATGCGATTCATCTGCGAACTGTTCATTCGTACTTTCACTCAGAAACCTCATTCCAACTTTAAAATGTTCCACATCTTTCTGACATTATTCGTGGAAACAACTTTTAAATCTGATTCTTACTTTTAGAGATATTAACATTTGTTCAGACCTTGTTTTAGAGGTTTTATTCACATTGTAACATTAACTAGAGTGTGTGATGTCACAGCTAGAGTGGAGGACATCTTGAAATTTGCCCTCATATAAACTGCCATAATTCCCAAACCCTACATTCCTGAGACATCATGTATCATGACAAACGTAGGAAAACATCTCGTAGCTTGAAAAAAGACAAATAATTAAGCAAACTAATTAAACTAAATGCCTCTTGAGAACATGAAGTGACAACAACCTTCAACATGCCTCCATTGAAGCCCGTTGTAATGTCAGGCAGATATTTCCTCACGGCAGCAGCCGCACACCTTTAGTTAAACTGCCAAAAAGGCCACATTATTAACCCAAAAGTACACAAAGATTACACTTCAGATACTCAACTTCCTTGACACGCTTCACGTTTTGAAATTTCACAGATATCTGTTACGGTTCTTCCACAAAACGTTCCAAGCCTTTTTACTTTCTTTTCTTCTCTCATCACACATTCAAGCCCCCAGTGTTCATGTATCATTTCAATCTAAGTTCTTCACTTTCTTCTTACACATTACATTTCAGCATAGCAGTTTAGCGTCAGCTTTTCAGCATAAAGCATTCCCACTAGTAATTTCTTCAGGAATTGCATTCTCTAATTGTGTCTGTGCTTGATCCCTCAGAGTCGCAGTGTAAGAGCTGCAGGTATAAATAAAGGCAGCTGCACCCTCTTTTCATTCCCATTAATGCTTTATAATGCTCACCACCTTCATCCCATCCCATGGCTCAGCCATTCAATTTCACTTTTATCGAGATGATAGAGGTCCATAAAGCATTGCAGAATCTGGATCCACATAAATCGGCAGGTCCGGACAAACTTCCTCCTCATTTTCTTAAATTAGCAGCAGACTTTAGAGCTGAGCTGCTTACTTATCTTTTTAATTTAACTCTTTCCAACAATGAGATTCCTAACATATGGAAATCTGCATGTTCTTCTTTCACTGAAAGGAGCGGATCCCTCATCTGTTAATAACTAAAGGCCAATTTCAAAATGATGTGTTGTAGCGAAGGTCCTCGAAAAGCTTCTCAGTGAACAACTTAAATTATTCTTGGACACAAATGATATTTTGTCAGAGCACCAATCCGGTTTTAGAAAACAACACAGCACAACAACTGCTGCTATTAAAGTGGTGAACAACATCATTGAGGCATCGGACTGTAAACAGTGTTGTGCAGCTCTATAGACTTCACAGTATCGGCGTATCTAGGCATACTGGAGGTTGGTTTTAAATTATTTATCAGCGAGAACCCAATGCGTCCAATTTTCTGGGTCCTTTTCTTCCTTCCTCCCGATTGCAAAGGGTGTGCCACAAGGTTCCATATTAGGACCCATTCTTTTTTACCATATATGTAAATAATCTATGTAATAATTTAGCAAATGCTTCTTACCATTTTTATGCAGATGACAGTTATTTATTGTTCCTCCGCTTCTAGAGTAAAGTCTAGATTTCCTCCAGTCTGCCTTTGATGTCATACCAACCCATTTATATCAACTACAGTTGGTATTAAATGCTGAAAAATCCAAACTGATGATATTTTCGAATGGCAAAAAGTTACCATCTGTTCTACCCAAGATGTGTACTGCTCAAGGAACGACATTGAGAGGGTCACGAGTTACACATATCTGGGACTTCTTATTGAACAGAACTCGTCTTTCAAGTTACACACGGAAAATGTTGTTTCAAAGCTAAAAATAAAATTAGGTTTCTTTTACAGGAATAAATCCTGTTTCTCTTTTCAGACGAGGAAACATCTGATATATGCAACGTTGTTACCTGTAGTAGAGGATGGTGACCTGCTATACATGAACACCTCTGACCAGTGCCTAAAGAGCTTGGATACTGTGTACCATTGAGCCTTACGATGTATCACTGGATGTGGCTATCGAGTACACCATTGCACTTTATATGCTGCTGCTAATTGGCCATCTTCGTCTGCTCGCAGACCTTCCCATTGGTTGGGTTTTATTTATAAATCTCTGCTTGGGTTGGTTCCCTCCTACATTTGCACATATATGTGTCAAAGAGAAAGTCCATATGGCCTGCGCTCCCAAGATGTGGTTCAGATGCTGGTTCCTACAGTGAGAACAGAACTGGGTGAACAGCTTTTAGATATGCTGCCCCCACAGCTTGGAACAGAAGGAGCTGAAACTCTCTGATTTCATCACTATGGGCGAATTCAGGTCCATCCTAAAGGACAGAGGACACGACACCATTGGTCGATGCGAGTGCTCGTATATCCTAAAATCGTTTTAAATGTTGCCAGTTTTGAATGATTTGAATAGTTTGTTTTACTTCGCATATCGACTGGCTAATGTGCCATTTTATTTGTATTTTACAGCTGTATTTGTCTGCCTTTCATATCTGTGTTTTATCTGTTGTAACTTTGTACATGCTGCCCTTCTTGGCCAGGTTGCTCTTGGAAAAGAGATTTTAATCTCAATGAGTCTTTTACCTGGTTAAATAAAGGATATATATATATCAATGTCTTGCCCCTTGTGTGTCCACTGAGGTTCGTCAGGCCCAACACATCTTCAACAAACTCCCCTTTGCCTCATCATAAAAACTCACGAACACCAGCAACTGAGCATCGTCAGCGGTGTCAGTGGACTCACCCACAGCTCAGGAAATGCACTGTGCATTTTTTATTCCATCACAAAGCTGATGAATCAAATCACCAGCCGGTGTTTGTGTTCTTCTGGTTGCTGTGGAATCTGAGAGGGGGATTTGCTTGATTTGACCTGTTATTTCCTCTTTGTGTTTGCCTTCAACATGGTCTCCATCACTTCAGTCATGCATTCTTTATACTCAGTTATGATCCAGTGGAGAGTCCTTACCTACTGGCCTAGTTCAATCAAAGAGGTTACTTTCTTTTGGCTGGGCAGTGTAGTTTTACACACCGTCTTATTTGACTTTCTCAGGACTTAAAACTGTTTTTTGGGGGCAGACCCCCACAAAAAAATATGTGTATTTACCATGTATTTACACACGTAAGGTCATCATCTTAACAGTTTTGTATGCTCATCCGTGAGCAGAGCATCAAGTTGACATGTCTATTACAGCTGAGTGCGGCGATTACCATCTTGTTCAGCAGAACGCCTCACAAACTTATTAAGATCAACAGCTTTAGTGCGTTTTGATTCAATGCTGAGTACAGCCAAACAATAATTTTTTTTCAATAAATACATACACCTTCAAATAAATGTAGAAACCAAGTCGAATTTGTGAAATGTATAGAACTGTGACAGCTATAGGCCTACAGCTTTCATGTGTGGAGGCGATTCACAATCAGCCCAGCTGTAGAGAAGACCCGCTCAGATGGAACAGAGGTTGCGGGTATAGCAAGGTATAGCATGTATATAAGTTTAATTTGGCATAGTTTGACCTCTACACCGCACTCACTAACCTGGTCGAAATATTTCCACACATTACTCCTTTTTGACGCCATGTCTGTGTAGGACTCTTCTTGGAGTGTAAATAATTACCGGACATATGTAAGATATGTTGAATACCGGCAAAACTAAATCTCTCCAGTCAAAATGTCTCTGCACTTTGCCGCCGCACACGGTTGCCAAGCAGTGCTTTTTGTTGTTTAGGCTGGCCATGTGTCGCGAGTGTTGACAGGGGGCAGTGGAGCACGCTCATGAACTGTTAGCGCCGGAACCTCGCAACGGCTGCGGAGCTCATTTGCGCCACATTTGGGCCTAAGATGAGGTTTGAGTCTGCGTGATCTGCGTGTAGGGAGGGGCAGCAGCCACGTCATTGGCTAGAACTAGATCTGATGGATTTGGACATAAACGCGAGTGAAGTATAACCGGACACGAGAGAGAGAGAGAGAGATCAGCACCTGCAGCTCTGCCCGCTGTGAGGGGCCGGTGAGCAGAGCAAAACACACCTTAAGACGTCACACATTTAGCTATGGCACAGTCATATATATACATTGAATTATTCAATTTGATAATATTTAATCAACTTAGGCATCACTCCCAAAAAACAAAACAAAAATTAATACAAATATTCATAACTCATATTCGAATACATGAATAATTATTCGAAAACCTGAATAATTTCGAATATTCGATTAATCGTTCCCATCCCTAGTTTGTAGGTTGAGTTTGTCGATTGTCCCCGCAGAGTTCGTTGTTTGAGTTTGATGGCTGTTCAAGTATAATTTGACTGGTGTCCCTGCAGAGTTTGTAGTTTTTTCCTGTTTGTCGGCTTCACTCCTAAAGGTTCTGGAGTAGAAAGGTCTGTGGTGGGTAGCTGGCAGGATCTGAAAAGGTTGTTTCTGAATCTCTGGTGTCAGTTGGCAGGATCTGGTGGCGAGCGGCGTGGTGGAATACATCGACACTCTGGAGGAGGAGACGGTGATGCTTGCTATGACCCCTGATGACCTCCAGGAGAAGGGCGTGGCTTACTGCTCCACCTACACTCACTGTGAGATCCATCCGTCCATGATCCTCGGAGTGTGTGCCTCCATCATCCCCTTCCCCGATCACAACCAGGTACCAGCTCTCTTCTCTTCAATGCATCCTTAGAGTGGAGGATCAATAACAAAATGAAAAGCGCGACGTAGTGACTTGATTTGTTGTTCAGTCTCCCAGGAACACGTACCAGTCTGCTATGGGCAAACAGGCCATGGGAGTCTACATCACCAACTTCCATGTGCGAATGGACACGCTTGCCCACGTGTTATACTACCCTCAGAAACCGCTTGTCACCACCCGGTCCATGGAGTACCTGCGCTTCAGAGAGCTGCCTGCAGGTAACACACCTGAACACACTGACTCTGTTCAGGAGAGGGAATCTCAAAGAGCACGCAAACCTCTGCCTGAGGTCTGACTCAGAGTTTTACTTACAGAATAATGAAACAAGCTTGTGTGTGACACTTCCTTTTACGTCCTAAGGTATTAACTCCATCGTGGCAATCGCCGCATACACCGGGTACAATCAGGAGGATTCTGTGATCATGAACAGGTCCGCTGTGGACCGGGGCTTCTTCAGGTCAGCGCTAACTCTTCACCCTTAATCCTGCATAATGTAATGTGATTTGAAATGTCTCTCAAGCTGTTCTCTCTCCTGTAGGTCTGTTTTCTACCGGTCCTACAAAGAGCAGGAGTCTAAGAAAGGTTTTGATCAGGAGGAGATCTTTGAGAAGCCGACCCGTGAAACCTGTCAGGGTGAGGATGGAGTTCAGAGCCGATCTCTTTAGCTGCAGTGTCCGAACGCCACGTGTAACTGATTCAAATCCTCCTCAGGTATGAGACACGCCATCTATGACAAGCTGGACGATGACGGGTTGATTGCACCCGGCGTCCGTGTCTCGGGAGAGGACGTGATCATCGGGAAGACGGTGACGCTGCCAGAGAACGACGACGAGCTGGACAGCGTCAACCGGCGCTACACCAAGAGAGACTGCAGCACCTTCCTGAGGACCAGCGAGACCGGCATCGTGGACCAAGTGATGGTGACCCTGAACCAGGAGGGTTACAAGTTCTGCAAGATCCGGGTATGAGAGGATTCATACAGGTGTACAGAGAGTCCTAAAGATCCATACAGGTGTACAGAGCCCTAAAGATCCATACAGGTGTACAGAGAGAGTCCTAAAGATCCATACAGGTGTACAGAGAGAGTCCTAAAGATCCATACAGGTGTACAGAGAGAGTCCTAAAGATCCATACAGGTGTACAGAGAGAGTCCTAAAGATCCATACAGGTGTACAGAGAGAGTCCTAAAGATCCATACAGGTGTACAGAGAGACCCCTAAAGATCCATACAGGTGTACAGAGAGTCCTAAAGATCCATACAGGTGTACAGAGAGAGTCCTAAAGATCCATACAGGTGTACAGAGTCCTAAAGATCCGTACAGGTGTACAGAGAGAGTCCTAGAGATCCATACAGGTGTACAGAGAGAGTCCTAAAGATCCATACAGGTGTACAGAGAGAGTCCTAAAGATCCATACAGGTGTACAGAGAGAGTCCTAAAGATCCATACAGGTGTACAGAGAGAGTCCTAAAGATCCATACAGGTGTACAGAGAGAGTCCTAGAGATCCATACAGGTGTACAGAGAGAGTCCTAAAGATCCATACAGGTGTACAGAGAGTCCTAAAGATCCATACAGGTGTACAGAGAGAGTCCTAAAGATCCATACAGGTGTACAGAGAGAGTCCTAAAGATCCGTACAGGTGTACAGAGTCCTAAAGATCCGTACAGGTGTACAGAGAGTCCTAAAGATCCGTACAGGTGTACAGAGAGAGTCCTAAAGATCCGTACAGGTGTACAGAGAGAGCCCTAAAGATCCATACAGGTGTACAGAGAGAGCCCTAAAGATCCATACAGGTGTACAGAGAGAGCCCTAAAGATCCATACAGGTGTACAGAGAGAGTCCTAAAGATCCATACAGGTGTACAGAGAGAGTCCTAAAGATCCATACAGGTGTACAGAGAGAGTCCTAAAGATCCATACAGGTGTACAGAGAGAGTCCTAAAGATCCGTACAGGTGTACAGAGAGTCCTAAAGATCCGTACAGGTGTACAGAGAGGGCCCTAAAGATCCGTACAGGTGTACAGAGAGGGCCCTAAAGATCCGTACAGGTGTACAGAGAGCCCTAAAGATCCATACAGGTGTACAGAGAGAGCCCTAAAGATCCATACAGGTGTACAGAGAGAGCCCTAAAGATCCATACAGGTGTACAGAGAGAGCCCTAAAGATCCATACAGGTGTACAGAGAGTCCTACAGATCCATACAGTTGTACAGAGCCCTAAAGATCCATACAGGTGTACAGAGAGAGCCCTAAAGATCCATACAGGTGTACAGAGAGTCCTACAGATCCATACAGTTGTACAGAGTCCTAAAGATCCATACAGTTGTACAGAGTCCTAAAGATCCATACAGGTGTACAGAGAGTCCTAAAGATCCATACAGGTGTACAGAGAGTCCTAAAGATCCATACAGGTGTACAGAGAGCCCTAATGATCCATACAGGTGTACAGAGAGAGCCCTAAAGATCCATACAGGTGTACAGAGAGAGTCCTAAAGATCCATACAGGTGTACAGAGAGAGCCCTAAAGATCCATACAGGTGTACAGAGAGAGCCCTAAAGATCCATACAGGTGTACAGAGAGAGCCCTAAAGATCCATACAGGTGTACAGAGAGCCCTAAAGATCCATACAGGTGTACAGAGAGCCCTAAAGATCCGTACAGGTGTACAGAGAGTCCTAAAGATCCATACAGGTGTACAGAGAGTCCTACAGATCCATACAGTTGTACAGAGCCCTAAAGATCCATACAGGTGTACAGAGAGTCCTAAAGATCCATACAGGTGTACAGAGAGAGCCCTAAAGATCCATACAGGTGTACAGAGAGTCCTAAAGATCCATACAGGTGTACAGAGAGAGCCCTAAAGATCCATACAGGTGTACAGAGAGAGCCCTAAAGATCCATACAGGTGTACAGAGAGAGCCCTAAAGATCCATACAGGTGTACAGAGAGAGCCCTAAAGATCCATACAGGTGTACAGAGAGAGCCCTAAAGATCCATACAGGTGTACAGAGAGTCCTACAGATCCATACAGTTGTACAGAGTCCTAAAGATCCATACAGGTGTACAGAGAGTCCTAAAGATCCATACAGGTGTACAGAGAGTCCTAAAGATCCATACAGGTGTACAGAGAGCCCTAATGATCCATACAGGTGTACAGAGAGAGCCCTAAAGATCCATACAGGTGTACAGAGAGAGTCCTAAAGATCCATACAGGTGTACAGAGAGAGCCCTAAAGATCCATATAGGTGTACAGAGAGTCCTACAGATCCATACAGTTGTACAGAGCCCTAAAGATCCATACAGGTGTACAGAGAGAGCCCTAAAGATCCATACAGGTGTACAGAGAGTCCTACAGATCCATACAGTTGTACAGAGTCCTAAAGATCCATACAGTTGTACAGAGTCCTAAAGATCCATACAGGTGTACAGAGAGTCCTAAAGATCCATACAGGTGTACAGAGAGCCCTAATGATCCATACAGGTGTACAGAGAGAGCCCTAAAGATCCATACAGGTGTACAGAGAGAGTCCTAAAGATCCATACAGGTGTACAGAGAGAGCCCTAAAGATCCATACAGGTGTACAGAGAGAGCCCTAAAGATCCATACAGGTGTACAGAGAGCCCTAAAGATCCATACAGGTGTACAGAGAGCCCTAAAGATCCGTACAGGTGTACAGAGAGTCCTAAAGATCCATACAGGTGTACAGAGAGTCCTACAGATCCATACAGGTGTACAGAGTCCTAAAGATCCATACAGGTGTACAGAGAGTCCTAAAGATCCATACAGGTGTCCAGAGCCCTAAAGATCCATACAGGTGTCCAGAGAGAGCCCTAAAGATCCATACAGGTGTACAGAGAGTCCTACAGATCCATACAGTTGTACAGAGTCCTAAAGATCCATACAGTTGTACAGAGTCCTAAAGATCCATACAGGTGTACAGAGAGTCCTAAAGATCCATACAGGTGTACAGAGAGTCCTAAAGATCCATACAGGTGTACAGAGAGCCCTAATGATCCATACAGGTGTACAGAGAGAGCCCTAAAGATCCATACAGGTGTACAGAGAGAGCCCTAAAGATCCATACAGGTGTACAGAGAGAGCCCTAAAGATCCATACAGGTGTACAGAGAGAGCCCTAAAGATCCATACAGGTGTACAGAGAGAGCCCTAAAGATCCATACAGGTGTACAGAGAGCCCTAAAGATCCATACAGGTGTACAGAGAGCCCTAAAGATCCGTACAGGTGTACAGAGAGTCCTAAAGATCCATACAGGTGTACAGAGAGTCCTACAGATCCATACAGTTGTACAGAGCCCTAAAGATCCATACAGGTGTACAGAGAGTCCTAAAGATCCATACAGGTGTACAGAGAGAGCCCTAAAGATCCATACAGGTGTACAGAGAGTCCTAAAGATCCATACAGGTGTACAGAGAGAGCCCTAAAGATCCATACAGGTGTACAGAGAGAGCCCTAAAGATCCATACAGGTGTACAGAGAGAGCCCTAAAGATCCATACAGGTGTACAGAGAGAGCCCTAAAGATCCATACAGGTGTACAGAGAGTCCTACAGATCCATACAGTTGTACAGAGCCCTAAAGATCCATACAGGTGTACAGAGAGAGCCCTAAAGATCCATACAGGTGTACAGAGAGAGCCCTAAAGATCCATACAGGTGTACAGAGAGTCCTACAGATCCATACAGTTGTACAGAGTCCTAAAGATCCATACAGTTGTACAGAGTCCTAAAGATCCATACAGGTGTACAGAGAGTCCTAAAGATCCATACAGGTGTACAGAGAGTCCTAAAGATCCATACAGGTGTACAGAGAGCCCTAATGATCCATACAGGTGTACAGAGAGAGCCCTAAAGATCCATACAGGTGTACAGAGAGCCCTAATGATCCATACAGGTGTACAGAGAGAGCCCTAAAGATCCATACAGGTGTACAGAGAGAGTCCTAAAGATCCATACAGGTGTACAGAGAGAGCCCTAAAGATCCATACAGGTGTACAGAGAGCCCTAAAGATCCATACAGGTGTACAGAGAGCCCTAAAGATCCATACAGGTGTACAGAGAGCCCTAAAGATCCATACAGGTGTACAGAGAGCCCTAAAGATCCATACAGGTGTACAGAGAGCCCTAAAGATCCATACAGGTGTACAGAGAGCCCTAAAGATCCATACAGGTGTACAGAGAGAGCCCTAAAGATCCATACAGGTGTACAGAGAGAGTCCTAAAGATCCATACAGGTGTACAGAGAGCCCTAAAGATCCATACAGGTGTTACAACACACAGAAAATAGCGTACCATACAAATAAGAAAACTATTATACATGACTGAGGGATGAATATTACGGCTGCAGCTGTCGTCTCTTTGATGTTTTCTGATGAGTTTCTTGCTTCCTCAGGTGCGCTCCGTCCGGATCCCTCAGATCGGAGATAAGTTTGCCAGTCGACACGGGCAGAAGGGAACGTGTGGGATCCAGTACAGACAGGAGGTACACTGACATGTTTTAACTGGTGGTTAAGGAATACTTTGATGTTCCTGGTTAAGGGAAACTGTGATGTTAAGGGAAACTGTGATGTTCCTGGTTAAGGGTTACTGTGATGTTAAGGGAAACTGTGATGTTCCTGGTTAAGGGAAACTGTGATGTTAAGGGAAACTGTGATGGTCCTGGTTAAGGGAAACTGTGATGTTAAGGGATACTGTGATGTCCTGGTTAAGGGAAACTGTGATGTTAAGGGAAACTGTGATGTTCCTGGTTAAGGGAAACTGTGATGTTAAGGGATACTGTGATGTTCCTGGTTAAGGGAAACTGTGATGTTAAGGGATACTGTGATGTTCCTGGTTAAGGGATACTGTGATGTTCCTGGTTAAGGGAAACTGTGATGTTCCTGGTTAAGGGATACTGTGATGTTCCTGGTTAAGGGATACTGTGATGTTCCTGGTTAAGGGATACTGTGATGTTCCTGGTTAAGGGAAACTGTGATGTTAAGGGATACTGTGATGTTCCTGGTTAAGGGATACTGTGATGTTAAGGGATACTGTGATGTTAAGGGATACTGTGATGTTAAGGGATACTGTGATGTTAAGGGATACTGTGATGTTCCTGGTTAAGGGATACTGTGATGTTAAGAGATACTGTGATGTTCCTGGTTAAGGGAAACTGTGATGTTTCTGGTTAAGGGATACTGTGATGTTAAGGGAAACTGATGTTAAGGGTAATACTGTCTGATGGTATCTGCTGTGTTTCTCTGAAGGACATGCCGTTTACCTGTGAGGGAATCACTCCGGACATCATCATCAATCCTCACGCCATTCCATCCAGAATGACTGTGGGCCATCTGATCGAGTGCCTGCAGGGCAAGGTAACACACACACACACACACTCACACACATATACATACACACACTCGTATACATATACACACACACTCTCACTCACGCACATATGCATACATACACTCACACACACTCGCACACATACACACACTCACACACATACACTCACACACACTCGCACACATACACACTCACACACACTCGCACACATACACACACTCACACACATACACTCACACACACTCGCACACATACACACACTCACACACATACATTCGCACACATACACACTCACACACACTCGCATACATATACACTCACACACACTTGCATACATATACACTCACACACACTTGCGTACATGTACACACACATACACTCACACACACTTGCACACATATACACTCACACACACTTGCATACATGTACACACACACACAACTCAGCCAGTACCCGATCACACAAAGGTTCCCTCGTGTTTCAGGTCTCTGCAAACAAAGGGGAGATCGGCGACGCGACGCCCTTTAACGACGCCGTCAACGTGCAGAAAGTTTCCAACCTGCTGTCGGAATATGGATACCACCTGAGAGGAAACGAGGTCAGCTCCCGTTCTCCACCCACCATAAACCCAGGTGACCTTCAGAGACCTGGTTCTGATGTGGTTCTGGTCTGTTCAGGTTCTGTATAATGGCTTCACGGGGAGGAAGCTGACGTCCCAGATCTTCATCGGACCCACTTACTACCAGCGCCTCAAACACATGGTGGACGACAAGATCCACTCGAGGGCCAGGGGCCCGGTCCAGATCCTCAACAGGCAGCCAATGGAGGGCCGTTCCCGGTGAGGACGTCTGTCTGTCTCTCACCTGTCCCACCTCTCTCTTCTGTCTCACCTATCTCTCTTCTCTCACCTGTCCCACCTGTCTCTCCTCTCTCACCTGTCCCACCTGTCTCCCCTCTCTCACCTGTCCCACCTGTCTCTCCTCTCTCACCTGTCCCACCTCTCTCTTCTGTCCCACCTGTCTCCCCTCTCTCACCTGTCCCACCTGTCTCTCCTCTCTCACCTGTCCCACCTCTCTTCTGTCCCACCTGTCTCTCCTCTCTCACCTGTCCCACCTCTCTCTTCTGTCCCACCTGTCTCTCCTGTCCCACCTGTCTCTCCTCTCTCACCTGTCCCACCTGTCTCTCCTCTCTCTCCTGTCTCACCTGTCTCTCCTCTCTCACCTGTCTTCACCTGTCTCTCCTCTCACCTGTCTCTCCTCTCTCACCTGTCTCTCACCTGTCTCTCCTCTCTCACCTGTCTCTCCTCTCTCACCTGTCTCTCCTCTCTCACCTGTCTCTCCTCTCTCACCCGTCTTCACCCGTCTTCACCTGTCTCTCCTCTCTCACCTGTCTCACCTCTCACCTGTCCAACCTGTCTCTCCTCTCTCACCTGTGCCACCTCTCTTCTGTCTCTCCTCTCTCACCTGTCCCACCTCTCTTCTGTCTCACCTGTCTCCTCTCTCACCTGTCTCTCCTCTCTCACCTGTGCCACCTCTCTTCTGTCTCTCCTCTCTCACCTGTCCCACCTCTCTCTTCTGTCTCACCTGTGTCTCCTCTCTCACCTGTCTCTCCTCTCTCACCTGTGCCACCCTCTCTGTCTCTCCTCTCTCACCTGTCCCACCTCTCTCTTCTGTCTCACCTGTGTCTCCTCTCTCACCTGTCTCTCCTCTCTCACCTGTCCCACCTCTCTCTTCTGTCTCACCTGTGTCTCCTCTCTCACCTGTCTCTCACCTGTCTCTGCTCTCTCACCTGTCCCACCTCTCTCTTCTGTCTTTGTCTTTATTAGGATCCCCATTAGCACTAGCATGAGCATTGGCTATTCTTCCTGGGGTCCTCTCACACTCAAAACATACATAAACATACAACAAAATTAAAACAAAACAAAACAGCTCATAATGTCATGCTATTTACAGTGAAATTAAGTGAAACTAAAACGGTCATTCAATTATCGCCATCCTAAGGCCAAACAAAAGTAAATACAAATATGTGTACATAACAATATATGCATACATAGCCACAGGCACAGTTCAAATGTACTTTGTAATACTTAAATAATTTTTTAGCAACCATTTGAAATGTACTTGAGAATGTTCCTGAGTGATGTGAGCCGGTAAAGAGCTCCAGCTGATCACGGCTCTGTACATGACTGTTCTCTGTCCCATATTTGATTTAGATTTGGGTAATACAAACCTTCCTTCTATTGTATGTCGTGTTTGATAGTTATGTTGAGCATATTGCGCTATAAATCGTTGTGATAATATATCTGCTGAGTGAGTCACTGTAATATTTCTGACAAAATTCAATAAAATATAAGTTGACCTCTGTCTGACAGTTAACCATTTCAGTGTCTCCAGCGTTCCAGTGTCTCTGGTTCTGTAGGAGCGCTGAGTGCACATCGTGCTGCCTTATTTTGTGCTACTTGTAGTTTGTTTAAATCTTTTTCAGCAGCACTAGACCATATAACCAAACAATGATCAAGCTGTGACAGAACCAAAGCATCCAAAACTTGTCTACTGACATCCATAGGCAAATATTTTACAATTCTTTTTACAAGTGACACACCCCTTCCCATTTTACATTCAACATTATCAATTTGTTTAGACCAAGATAATTTATGATCCAGGGTTATACCTAGCAATGTTGTCTCCTTGACCTGTTCAATTTCAATATGGTTTAAATGTAGTTGCAATTTTGGTTCATCTTTTAACTGATGATTTGATCCTCTTAATAACGATTTTGTTTTTCCGGCATTAAGTACCAACTTATTATTTATGACCCACTCGGTTATCAGTAGTAGATCTTTATTCATAACATTTGTCAACTCTCTTGTAGTTGATGCTGCATAATATATTGTTGAGTCATCTGCATACATTACAATTTTAGCTTTTTCTAACACTAATGGTAGATCATTTGTAAAAATAGAAAATAAAAGTGGTCCCAAACAACTACCCTGAGGTACTCCACAGGTGACTGTTTTCATCTTTGAGAGACTTCCATTAAAAAAAACAGTTTGACTTCAATTTGTCCGGTAACTTTCTAACCACTTCAGCGTTTCCAAATGAAAACCATATTGTTCCAGCTTGTGTAACAACAAAGAACGGTCAATGACATCAAAAGCAGAACTAAAATCGAGTAGCACTGCACCCACTAGCTTCCTATTATCTAGTTCGCCCTTCCAGTCATCTGTCATTTGTGTTAAAGCGGTGCATGTGGAATGGCCAGGTCTATAAGCATGTTGATACACAGTATTAAGTTTGTTACCTTCAAAGTATTTTTGTATGTGATTGAAAATTATTCTCTCCATTATCTTTGCTAACGCTGGTAATAAACTTATTGGACGGCTATTTGTACCAGAAAATGGTCCAGCTGGATTTTTTGCAAGTGGAATAATTTTTGCTATTTTCCATGCCTGTGGGCAAATACATTTATCAATACTCAAATGTATAATATGGCAGATAGGCTCTGCAACAACATTAGCAACATATCTAAGAAATGTACCAACTAAATGATCCACTCCTGGTGGTTTATCATTACATTTACCTAGTAGACATTCAACATCTGTCATTGTCACTTTTTCTATTTTAAATGTACACTTCTTATTTTTCATAATTAAATCCTGTATTAGAAATGTGGAGTTACTATTTATAGTTTGATTCATATTTCTCCTCAAATGTTTTCACTTTATCAGAAAATTCATTCAAATGATTAGCAATTTGTGCTGGTTTCGTCAAAAATGTCCCATCCACCTTAAGATCTGTTGAGGTGGATTTCGGCTTACGGCCCGTCACGCCATTCACTAAGCTCCACAGTTTTTTCTTGTCGTCCTTTATCTCTTTAATTTTATTTCCATAATACAACTGTTTTTTATTTTTATTTAATGCTGTAACATAATTCCTTAACCTTCTATCTGCCCATCTGACTCATAACTTGATGAGAGAGCTACATGTTTTGCATCATCTCTTTGTTTCATTAGATCCCTTAATTCCTCATCTAACCAGCGTGCTCTAAAGTCCCTGACAGTCTGTTTTCTAAGCGCAGCATGTTTATCAATCACCTGCATGAATAACAAATGAAAGACATCAAGAGCATCGTCTGGATCGACTTTCTCAAAAACGTGTTTCCAACATATCGTTTGAACATCCTGGATAAACGACTCTTCACTCAAATACTTCATTGATCTCCTCACAATGGCTTTCGGCACCTTTGTCTTTCTCACGATAATTATTAAATTATGATCAGAACACGCAACTGGAATCGATATTGCCTGAGAACATACATGGCTAAAATTAGTAAATATATGATCAATACAAGTTGCACTTTCTGACCCATCTTTCTTGATGCATATCCTGTAGGTTCAGTCACCAAGTTCCATGAATTGATTATTGTCTGCAGCTTGTCTTTAAGGGCACAGTGCAACATATTCCAGTCAATATTTAAATCTCCGATAAAAATAAATCTCTCTGTCAAGATCACAAACTTTGTCTAACATTTCACATAATTTGTCTAAATAAATTAAGTTTGCATTTGGAGGTCTGTGACAACATCCTACCAACAAAGGTTTCAAGTGAGGTAAATTAATTTGCAACCAAAGTGCTTCAATATCAGCAGACATCAAATCACATCTCACTTTAGCTGGTATTTGCTTTTGAATGTATACTGCCACCCCACCTCCATCTGCATTCCTGTCCTTTCTAAATATTCTATATCCATCAGTATCCACAGCAGCGTCATTAAATGTGTCATCTAAGTGAGTTTCAGATATTGCTAACAAATGAATACCACATGATAATATTTCCTCTATCTCAGACACTTTATTTCTTAAACTACATATATTTATGTGAGCCAATTTAAACCCTTTACTTGGTAACTTATTCAACATTAAGATGGCAATTTAAATGTTATCTCTTTTTCACTTCCTATCAAAATGAGAGCTGAACTAAAACATACATGTAACACAATTTCAAACACACACACCATCACATACATAACCCGACATGTATCTGCACACAGATTGCTATAAATGTGCAGACTCACTCGCTCAATTAGACGAGCTTCCCGGTAGCTCCCAAACATTTTTAAATAATAGTATGAAATATATTCATGGTAATGTCTCGCAACACTAGATCTAATCAATACATCACAATTACATTTTAGGAAGAATAAACAACAATAGAGACAAGTTGAAATTTGTCTCTATTCAAAATCTAATAAACATAAATTCATACTCGCAGATGATGAAGTAAATAACTTCAAATAAATGAGTAGATAACTCATAGACCAGTGCATATTGGCCCACAAGAAAATAAAACAATTGTGGAGATCACCAAAACTGCAACCATTTCCATAATACAATTAATTTCTTCTCCTGTATGTATAATCATACCCTCTATCAGGTCATGTCAATCAGTCATTTCCCACTCATTTCTGGTTTGAACTGAAACCGGGCTTATCACTGTTTTATAGAAACGCTCAGCTTCACTACAGTCCCGATAAAGTTTGGTTTGTCCATTGAAGGTTACGACGAGCGTTGCGGGGAACAATAGCCCATGCCTCACCTCAGGCTTGCGCAGCTTCATCCTGACGTCGTTGAATAGGGCTCTTCCTGGCAGCATCCGGAGTAATATCAGGAAATACCTTCACTCGCACGTCACGGAAAAGAATCTCTCCCGTGCTTCAAGATAGCTTCCTTAGCCTGATATCTCTGCATAGTGACAATCATAGGTCTGGGTCTCAAACCAGTCCCCTGCCCAATCCTGTATGCAATCTCCACTGCCGGTTCACATGAGAGCTCACTTCCGAACACCTCCTTTAAAAAGTTTGTCACAAAGGCAATGGGATCGCTCTCTCAATGTCCGTTTTCAGTCCAATCACACGTAGATTAAACGTTCTGCTTTGAATCTCCATCCTCTCTATTTTGTCTTTGAACTCTTTGCTTTCCTTCATTAGATTGCCATTTGCGGTTTCGAGTATAGCAACCCTACAATCCATGTCGGTTATCCCCTCCTCCATATCACCGAGCTTCTGACAACATGAGTCAAGTTCTCCCTTTAGAGCATCAAGCTGCGGCTGGACTTTCTCGAGAGCAGCCCCTATCTCCTCTCTTAGTATGGAGCGTATTAGTACCGCCAGCTCCGAGTGGTTCACCTGCGGGGCCCCGCTCCTCTGCTGCTTGTGTGTCAATCACTCCCGAAAGACCGCTGCTCTCATTCAGTGGCACTTCAGCCTCTTTGTTTGGTTTCTGCGGTGGCATTACATTCCCCACATCGCATTTCGCTATAAACTTTGAGTGATCAACTTGCTCATCTGATCATAACCTGACTTCTCAAAAAGTTTGGTACGGGAGCTACACGCTCTCAGACTTCACACACAACTTCCACGTATGCTCACAGCTGACGTCTCACCTGTGTCTCCTCTCTCACCTGTCTCTCCTCTCTCACCTGTCTCTCCTCTCTCGCCTGTCTCTCCTCTCTCACCTGTCTCTCCTCTCTCACCTGTGCCACCTCTCTCACCTGTCTCTCCTCTCTCACCTGTCTCTCCTCTCTCACCTATGCCACCTCTCTCACCTGTCTCTCCTCTCTCACCTGTCTCTCCTCTCTCACCTGTGCCACCTCTCTTCTGTCTCACCTGTGTCTCCTCTCTCACCTGTCTCTCCTCTCTCACCTGTCTCTCCTCTCTCACCTGTGCCACCTCTCTCACCTGTCTCTCCTCTCTCACCTGTCTCTCCTCTCTCACCTGTGCCACCTCTCTTCTGTCTCACCTGTGTCTCCTCTCTCACCTGTCTCTCCTCTCTCACCTGTGTCTCCTCTCTCACCTGTCTCTCCTCTCTCGCCTGTCTCTCCTCTCTCACCTGTCCCTCCTCTCTCACCTGTGCCACCTCTCTTCTGTCTCACCTGTCTCTCCTCTCTCACCTGTCTCTCCTCTCTCACCTGTGCCACCTCTCTTCTGTCTCACCTGTCTCTCCTCTCTCACCTGTCCCACCTCTCTCTTCTGTCTCACCTGTGTCTCCTCTCTCACCTGTCTCTCCTCTCTTACCTGTCCCACCTCCTCTCTCACCTGTCCCACCTCTCTCTCCTCTCTCACCTGTCTCTCCTCTCTCACCTGTCTCTCCTCTCTCACCTGTCTCTCCTCTCTCACCTGTCCCACCTCTCTCTCCTCTCTCACCTGTCTCTCCTCTCTCACCTGTCTCTCTTCTCTCACCTGTCCAACCGGTCTCTCCTCGCTCACCTGTCTCACCTGTCTCTCCTGTCTCACCTGTCCAACCTGTCTCTCCTCTCTCACCTGTCTCCTCTCTCACCTGTCCCACCTCTCTCTTCTGTCTCACCTGTCTCTCCTGTCCCACCTGTCTCTCCTGTCCCACCTGTCCAACCTGTCTCTCCTCTCTCACCTATCCAACCTGTCTCTCCTCTCTCACCTGTCCAACCTGTCTCTCCTCTCTCACCTGTCCCACCTCTCTCTTCTGTCTCACCTGTCCAACCTGTCTCTCCTCTCTCACCTGTCCAACCTGTCTCTCCTCTCTCACCTGTCCAACCTGTCTCTCCTCTCTCACCTGTCCCACCTCTCTCTTCTGTCCCACCTGTCTCTCCTGTCTCACCTGTCTCTCCTGTCTCACCTGTCTCTCCTATCTCACCTGTCCCACCTCTCTCTTCTGTCTCACCTGTCCCACCTGTCTCTCCTGTCTCACCTGTCTCTCCTATCTCACCTGTCCCACCTCTCTCTTCTGTCTCACCTGTCCCACCTGTCTCTCCTGTCTCACCTGTCTCTCCTATCTCACCTGTCCCACCTCTCTCTTCTGTCTCACCTGTCCCACCTGTCTCTCCTGTCCCACCTGTCTCTAATGTCAAAAAGGTAAATACCTGTATCTCATCTTCATAGAAAACTATCCAATCCTGTACTATAATATATAAAATGGAAAACCTGTATATAAAGATATAAACTGTAAAAAACTATATATAGGTGATAAACTGTAAAAAAATGTCTAGAATATAGCAAAGGTAATTAAGTGTATTAATAGATTTGATATATATAGGTAAAAACTGTGCTATCATATTATAATGTAAAAATAATATAGAGTAGGTAAATAAGGTAGATAATGGAAATAATGTAATATAAGGTAGAAATTTATAGAATATATAAGGTAAAAAATAGATAGTAGGGAAGATAAGGGAAAAAATGTAAGATAAAGGTATAAAATGTAAGAGAAGTTAGATAAGGGAAATAAGAGAGATGAGGAGATAATGTAAGAAATAATGTAGAGAATGGAAATAATGTAATAAAGGGGAAGAGGGCGTGGAGGTGCGGTATAATTTAATTAAGGGAGATAAGATATAAAATGTAAATAAGGGAGAGAATAGATATGAGGGAATAAGAGAGAGGAGGTAGATAAGGAATTAAGGTAGATAAGATATATAAGGAATTAAGGAGAGAAGAGAGATAAGAATTATGTAATAGAAGAGAGATAGGGTAACTAATAGAAGGATGGAAATAAGGATAGAATGTAAATAAGGGAAGATAAGTGTAATAAGGGAGAAAGAAGATTAATGTAGAGAAGTGAGATAAGGAAGGATAGAAGAGGAGGGAGATAATGAAAATCTCTATATAGAGAAGGGATATTAAGGTAAGAGAAGGTATATAAGGATAGAGTGAGATATAAGGGAAATAAGAAGAGTAGTATATAAGGAAATCAGGGGAGAGAAGAAGATAAGGGAGAGAGAGAGATAAGGGAAATTAATATAGAGAATATAATAATGAAATAGAAGAGATATAATGAATATAATATATATAATGTATATATGAATATAATGTAATAAATGTAGATATATAAAGATATAATGATAGTAGAATGGAATAATGTTATAATCTAAACTGTAATAAATGTATATAATATCTATAATGTCTATCATATATCTAATGTATATATTATCTAACATGGAAATAAGGTCTCCATCTCGCTAAACTCTGTCATCCTGTCTCACCTGTCTCTCCTGTCTCACCTGTCCAACCTGTCTCTCCTCTCTCACCTGTCTCCTCTCTCACCTGTCCCACCTCTCTCTTCTGTCTCACCTGTCTCTCCTGTCCCACCTGTCTCACCTGTCCAACCTGTCTCTCCTCTCTCACCTATCCAACCTGTCTCTCCTCTCTCACCTGTCCAACCTGTCTCTCCTCTCTCACCTGTCCCACCTCTCTCTTCTGTCTCACCTGTCCAACCTGTCTCACCTGTCCAACCTGTCTCTCCTCTCTCACCTGTCCAACCTGTCTCTCCTCTCTCACCTGTCCCACCTCTCTCTTCTGTCCCACCTGTCTCTCCTGTCCCACCTGTCTCTCCTGTCTCACCTGTCTCTCCTGTCTCACCTGTCTCTCCTATCTCACCTGTCCCACCTGTCTCTCCTGTCTCTCCTGTCTCACCTGTCTCTCCTGTCTCACCTGTCTCTCCTATCTCACCTGTCCCACCTCTTTCTTCTGTCTCACCTGTCCCACCTGTCTCTCCTGTCTCACCTGTCTCTCCTATCTCACCTGTCCCACCTCTCTCTTCTGTCTCACCTGTCCCACCTGTCTCACCTGTCTCTCCTATCTCACCTGTCCCACCTCTCTCTTCTGTCTCACCTGTCCCACCTGTCTCTCCTGTCCCACCTGTCTCACCTGTCTCTCCTCTCTTCTGTCTCCCCCTCAGTGACGGCGGTCTGCGGTTCGGTGAGATGGAGAGAGATTGTCAGATCGCTCACGGCGCGGCTCAGTTCCTCAAAGAGCGTCTGTTCGAGGCGTCTGATCCGTATCAGGTGCACGTCTGTAACCTGTGTGGACTGATGGCCATCGCCAACACACGCACGCACACCTACGAATGCAGAGGCTGCCGCAACAAAACCCAGGTAAACACAACACTACCAGGTATATTTTCCTCTCACCTGTCCCTCACTACCAGGTGTATTTCCTCTCACCTGTCCCCACTACCAGGTGTATTTTCTCTCCTCACCTGTCCCCACTACCAGGTGTATTTTCTCTCACCTGTCCCCACTACCAGGTGTATTTTTCTCCCCTCACCTGTCCCCACTACCAGGTGTATTTTCCTCTCACCTGTCCCCACTAACAGGTGTATTTTTCTCCCGTCTCACCTGTCCCCACTACCAGGTGTATTTTCTCCCTGTCCTCACCTGTCCCCACTACCAGGTGTATTTTCTCTCACCTGTCCTCACCTGTCCCCACTACCAGGTGTATTTTCTCTCACCTGTCCTCACCTGTCCCCACTAACAGGTGTATTTTCTCTCACCTGTCCCCACTAACAGGTGTATTTCCTCTCACCTGTCCCCACTACCAGGTGTATTTTCTCTCACCTGTCCCCACCTGTCCCCACTACCAGGTGTATTTTCTCTCACCTGTCCTCACCTGTCCCCACTACCAGGTGTATTTTCTCTCACCTGTCCCCACCTGTCCCCACTACCAGGTGTATTTTCTCTCACCTGTCCTCACCTGTCCCCACTACCAGGTGTATTTTCTCTCACCTGTCCCCACTACCAGGTGTATTTTCTCTCACCTGTCCCCACTAACAGGTGTATTTTCTCTCACCTGTCCCCACTACCAGGTATATTTTCTCTCACCTGTCCCCACTAACAGGTGTATTTCCTCTCACCTGTCCCCACTACCAGGTGTATTTTCTCTCACCTGTCCCCACCTGTCCCCACTACCAGGTGTATTTTCTCTCACCTGTCCTCACCTGTCCCCACTACCAGGTGTATTTTCTCTCACCTGTCCCCACTACCAGGTGTATTTTCTCTCACCTGTCCCCACTAACAGGTGTATTTTCTCTCACCTGTCCCCACTACCAGGTGTATTTTCTCTCACCTGTCCCCACTAACAGGTGTATTTTCTCTCACCTGTCCTCACCTGTCTCCACTACCAGGTGTATTTTCTCTCACCTGTCCCCACTACCAGGTGTATTTTCTCTCACCTGTCCTCACCTGTCCCCACTAACAGGTGTATTTTCTCTCACCTGTCCTCACTAACAGGTGTATTTTCTCTCACCTGTCCTCACCTGTCCCCACTACCAGGTGTATTTTCTCTCACCTGTCCTCACCTGTCTCCACTACCAGGTGTATTTTCTCTCACCTGTCCCCACTACCAGGTGTATTTTCTCTCACCTGTCCTCACCTGTCCCCACTACCAGGTGTATTTTCTCTCACCTGTCCTCACCTGTCCCCACTACCAGGTGTATTTTCTCTCACCTGTCCTCACCTGTCCCCACTACCAGGTGTATTTTCTCTCACCTGTCCTCACCTGTCTCCACTACCAGGTGTATTTTCTCTCACCTGTCCCCACTACCAGGTGTATTTTCTCTCACCTGTCCTCACTACCAGGTGTATTTTCTCTCACCTGTCCTCACCTGTCCTCACTACCAGGTGTATTTTCTCTCACCTGTCCCCACCTGTCCCCACTACCAGGTGTATTTCCTCTCACCTGTCCTCACTACCAGGTATATTTTCTCCCACCTGTCCCCACTACCAGGTGTATTTTCTCTCACCTGTCCCCACTACCAGGTGTATTTTCTCTCACCTGTCCCCACCTGTCCCCACTACCAGGTGTATTTTCTCTCACCTGTCCCCACTACCAGGTGTATTTTCTCTCACCTGTCCTCACCTGTCCCCACTACCAGGTGTATTTTCTCTCACCTGTCCCCACTACCAGGTGTATTTTCTCTCACCTGTCCTCACCTGTCCCCACTAACAGGTGTATTTTCTCTCACCTGTCCCCACTACCAGGTGTATTTTCTCTCACCTGTCCCCACTACCAGGTGTATTTTCTCTCACCTGTCCTCACCTGTCCCCACTACCAGGTGTATTTTCTCTCACCTGTCCCCACTACCAGGTGTATTTTCTCTCACCTGTCCTCACCTGTCCCCACTAACAGGTGTATTTCCTCTCACCTGTCCTCACCTGTCCCCACTACCAGGTGTATTTTCTCTCACCTGTCCTCACCTGTCCTCACCTGTCCCCACTAACAGGTGTATTTTCTCTCACCTGTCCCCCCACAGATCTCGCTGGTGCGCATGCCGTACGCCTGTAAGCTTCTCTTCCAGGAGTTGATGTCGATGAGCATTGCGCCTCGTATGATGACGTCATAGTGGCTCGGCCAATCGGACGCCTCCTTGCAGACTTTACCTTTGAGGTCAGCAGGAAGTGTGCTCGTTATGTTTTTACAGTTTCCTGTCTTTTGTTTGAAAATAAAGATGATGAAGTTTCTGAGGAAGACTCTGCGTCGCATGTTCCTTCCTCACGTTGACATCACAAGGGTCTCGTCGTTATATAACATATTCAGAATAATATATATATAATATATATAACGTATTCAGAATAATATATATATAATGTATTCAGAATAATATATATATAATATATTCAGAATAATATATATATAATATATATAACTTATTCAGAATAATATATATAACGTATTCAGAATAATATATATATAATGTATTCAGAATGAACGCCTGACCCCGGAGCAGCTTCGAATTACTTACTGAGCCCCTCTTCTTCGTTGGTGGTGTTCCCTCTCCTCTAGTTCTTCAGGTTGTCATCTCTGAGCGAGTCATGCCCTCGGGTCAAAGGTCATTAAAGGGTCGTGGGAAAGACCTTTTCTCTGCCTGATCTAATCTCCTCAGTGAAGTTCATGACCACAGAAGAAGAAGGTATTGTAGATGCGCCGGTGAAAGATGGCCGCGTTGTCGTTTGGCTCCCCTCCAACTTTGCCCTTTTCCGTATTTTGTTGGTGTTTATTTCCTTTTTGCCGTTTGCTTTTTACACGGTTCGCAACATGCAAGCCGGCCGCATCAACTCTGCTGCACGATGTGTCGGAGAGGAACTTCTCGGACAGTAACCCACGACAGACAATGGAGATTTGCCATGGCTACCTGTTGCTGTCCTACCTGAGAGACGCAGGAGGAAGACCAAGCGGGGTCCCGCGCTGGTCAGACTGAGCAAACGAGAGCACCGCCCCCTCTTCTGGCTGATGTTCAGTCCACTGAAAATAAGCCAGAATAACTCAGGAGTTACGGGACATTAAAAACTGTAACGTGTTCATTCTCACTGAGACTTGGCTCAGCCCCGCTGTCCCGGACTCCGCCATTGTTCCTGACGGATTCATTATTGTTCGACCGGACTGCTGACTCGGGGAAAAGTAAGGGAGGGAGGCGGTGTGTGTGTGTGTGTCATGACTAACAACAACTGGTGCACAGATGTCAAGGTTATGTCTTCGGACTGTTCCGCTCATCTGGAGCAGTGGTTCCCAACGCTGCGATGATTTGAGACCGAATATCATCTTTAGATCTATTTTTCTTTTACATATTGTAAAGCAATACATGATTGTCACTAAAAGCCTTGTCTCTACATTACAATAAAATATACAAAATAATTGACTAATTAATTTTAATAAAAATTCAAGGCATAAAAAGATAGAAATGTATAATTCCTTCTGCCCGTAAAGTGTCCAAACCGGGCTTGTCTGGATCAGTGCATTTTTAAAACAGTCGTTGTCCATGCCGGCTTCAGTTGGATTATTTGTTTATTTGATCACTTTGAGCATGTGTTTGAAACGGTTTAATCGAGAGGAGAGGGCGATCAAGAGGAGAGAGAGAGGGCGATCAACGGGAGAGAGAGAGGGCGATCAAGAGGAGAGAGAGAGGCCGATCAACGGGAGAGAGAGAGGGCGATCAAGAGGAGAGAGAGAGGGCCGATCAACGGGAGAGAGAGAGGGCGATCAAGAGGAGAGAGAGAGGCGATCAACGGGAGAGAGAGAGGGCGATCAAGAGGAGAGAGAGAGGGCGATCAAGAGGAGAGAGAGAGGCGATCAACGGGAGAGAGAGAGGGCGATCAACGGGAGAGAGAGAGGGCGATCAACGGGAGAGAGAGAGGGCGATCAACGGGGAGAGAGAGGCCGATCAACGGGGAGAGAGAGGGCGATCAAGAGGAGAGAGAGAGGGCGATCAACGGGAGAGAGAGAGGGCGATCAACAGGAGAGAGAGAGAGGGCGATCAAGAGGAGAGAGAGAAGGCGATCAACGGGAGAGAGAGAGGGCGATCAACGGGAGAGAGAGAGGGCGATCAACGGGAGAGAGAGAGGGCGATCAACGGGAGAGAGAGAGGGCGATCAAGAGGAGAGAGAGAGGCCGATCAACGGGAGAGAGAGAGGGCGATCAAGAGGAGAGAGAGAGGGCGATCAACAGGAGAGAGAGAGAGGGCGATCAAGAGGAGAGAGAGAGGGCGATCAACGGGAGAGAGAGAGGGCGATCAACGGGAGAGAGAGAGGGCGATCAAGGGAGAGAGAGAGGCCGATCAACGGGAGAGAGAGAGGGCGATCAAGAGGAGAGAGAGAGGGCGATCAAGGAGAGAGAGAGGGCGATCAAGAGAGAGAGAGGGCGATCAACGGGAGAGAGAGGGCGATCAAGAGGAGAGAGAGGGCGATCAACGAGAGAGAGCAGAGAGAGAGGGCGATCAAGAGGAGAGAGAGAGGGCGATCAACGGGAGAGAGAGAGGCCGATCAAGAGGAGAGAGAGGCCGATCAACAGGAGGAGAGAGAGAGAGAGGGCGATCAAGAGGAGAGAGAGGGCGATCAAGAGGAGAGAGAGGGCGATCAACAGAAGAGAGAGAGAGGGCGATCAAGAGGAGAGAGAGAGGGCAGAGAGAGCGATCAACAGAAGAGAGAGAGGGCGATCAAGAGGAGAGAGAGAGGGCGATTAAGAGGAGAGAGAGAGGGCCATCAAGAGAGAGAGAGAGGGCGATCAACGGAAGAGAGAGAGGGCGATCAAGAGGAGAGAGAGAGGGCGATCAACAGGAGAGAGAGAGGGCGATCAAGAGGAGAGAGAGAGGGCGATCAACGGAAGAGAGAGAGGGCGATCAACAGGAGAGAGAGAGGGCGATCAAGAGGAGAGAGAGAGGGCGATCAACAGGAGAGAGAGAGAGAGGGCGATCAAGAGGAGAGGGCGTCAGAGAGGAGGGCGATCAACAGAAGAGAGAGAGAGAGGGCGATCAAGAGGAGAGAGAGAGGAGAGAGAGAGCGATCAACAGAAGAGAGAGAGGGCGATCAAGAGGAGAGAGAGGGCGATCAAGAGGAGAGAGAGAGGGCGATTAAGAGGAGAGAGAGAGGGCCATCAAGAGGAGAGAGAGAGGGCGATCAACAGGAGAGAGAGAGGGCGATCAAGAGGAGAGAGAGAGGGCGATCAACAGGAGAGAGAGAGAGGGCGATCAAGAGGAGAGAGAGGGCGATCAACAGAAGAGAGAGAGAGAGGGCGATCAAGAGGAGAGAGAGAGGGCGATCAAGAGGAGAGAGAGGGCGATTAAGAGGAGAGAGAGAGGGCGATCAACAGGAGAGAGAGAGAGAGGGCGATCAAGAGGAGAGAGAGGGCGATCAACAGAAGAGAGAGAGAGGGCGATCAAGAGGAGAGAGAGAGGGCAGAGAGAGCGATCAACAGAAGAGAGAGAGGGCGATCAAGAGGAGAGAGAGGGCGATCAAGAGGAGAGAGAGAGGGCGATCAACAGGAGAGAGAGAGGGCGATCAAGAGGAGAGAGAGATCAAGAGGAGAAAGGGCGATCAAGAGGAGAGAGAGAGGGCGATCAACAGGAGAGAGAGAGAGAGGGCGATCAAGAGGAGAGAGAGGGCGATCAAGAGGAGAGAGAGGGCGATCAACAGAAAGAGAGAGAGAGAGGGCGATCAAGAGGAGAGAGGGCGATCAAGAGGAGAGAGAGCGATCAACAGAAGAGAGAGAGGGCGATCAAGAGGAGAGAGAGGGCGATCAAGAGGAGAGAGAGAGGGCGATTAAGAGGAGAGAGAGAGGGCCATCAAGAGGAGAGAGAGAGGGCGATCAACAGGAGAGAGAGGGCGATCAACAGAGAGAGAGAGGGCGAGAGGGCGATCAACAGAAGAGAGAGAGAGAGGGCGATCAAGAGGAGAGAGAGGGCGATCAAGAGGAGAGAGAGCGATCAACAGGAGAGAGAGAGGGCGATCAAGAGGAGAGAGAGAGGGCGATCAACAGGAGAGAGAGAGAGAGGGCGATCAACAGAAGAGAGAGAGAGGGCGATCAAGAGGAGAGAGAGAGGGCAGAGAGAGCGATCAACAGAAGAGAGAGAGGGCGATCAAGAGGGCGATCAAGAGGAGAGAGAGAGGGCGATCAACAGGAGAGAGAGAGGGCGATCAACGAAGAGAGAGAGGGCGATCAAGAGGAGAGAGAGAGGGCGATCAACAGGAGAGAGAGAGGGCGATCAAGAGGAGAGAGAGGGCGATCAAGAGGAGAGAGAGAGGGCGATCAACAGGAGAGAGAGAGGGCGATCAAGAGAGAGAGAGGGCGATCAAGAGGAGAGAGAGGGCGATCAAGAGGAGAGAGGGTGATCAAGAGAGAGAGAGGGCAGAGAGAGGGCGATCAAGAGGAGAGAGAGGGCGATCAAGAGGAGAGAGAGGGCGATTAAGAGGAGAGAGAGAGGGCATCAAGAGGAGAGAGAGAGGGCGATCAACAGGAGAGAGAGAGGGCGATCAAGAGGAGAGAGAGGGCGATCAAGAGGAGAGAGAGGGCGATCAAGAGGAGAGAGAGGGCGATCAACAGAGAGAGAGAGAGGGCAGAGAGAGAGGGCGATCAAGAGGAGAGAGAGCAATCAACAGAGAGAGAGAGGGCGATCAAGAGGAGAGAGAGAGGGCGATTAAGAGGAGAGAGAGAGGGCCATCAAGAGGAGAGAGAGAGGGCGATCAACAGGAGAGAGAGAGGGCGATCAAGAGGAGAGAGAGAGGGCGATCAACAGGAGAGAGAGAGAGGGCGATCAAGAGGAGAGAGAGGGCGATCAAGAGGAGAGAGAGGGCAATCAACAGAAGAGAGAGAGAGAGGGCGATCAAGAGGAGAGAGAGGGCAGAGAGAGAGGCGATCACAGAAGAGAGAGAGGTCGATCAAGAAGAGAGAGAGGGCGATCAAGAGGAGAGAGAGAGGGCGATCAACAGAAGAGAGAGAGGGCGATCAACAGGAGACAGAGGGCGATCAAGAGGAGAGAGAGGGCGATCAAGAGGAGAGAGAGAGAGAGAGAGGGCGATCAATAGGAGAGAGAGAGAGAGAGGGCGATCAATAGGAGAGAGAGAGAGAGAGGGCGATCAAGAGGAGAGAGAGGGCGATCAAGAGGAGAGAGAGAGGGCGATCAAGAGAGAGAGAGAGGGTGATCAACAGAAGAGAGAGAGAGGGCGATCAAGAGAGAGAGGGCGATCAACAGAAGAGAGGGCGATCAAGAGGAGAGAGAGAGGGCGATCAACAGAAGAGAGAGAGAGGGCGATCAAGAGGAGAGAGAGCGATCAACAGAAGAGAGAGAGAGAGGGCGATCAAGAGGAGAGAGAGAGGGCGATCAAGAGGAGAGAGAGAGGGAGATCAAGAGGAGAGAGAGAGGGCGATCAACAGAAGAGAAAGATCAAGAGGAGAGAGAGGGCGATCAACAGGAGAGAGCGAGAGGGCGATCAAGAGGAGAGAGAGCGATCAACGGAAGAGAGAGAGGGCGATCAATAGGACAGAGAGGGCGATCAAGAGGAGAGAGAGAGAGAGGGTGATCAACAGAAGAGAGAGAGGGCGATCAATAGAAGAGAGAGAGGGCGATCAAGAGAAGAGAGGGCGATCAAGAGGAGAGAGAGATCAAGAGGAGAAAGGGCGATCAAGAGGAGAGAGGGCGATCAACAGAAGAGAGAGAGGGCGATCAAGAGGAGAGAGAGAGGGCAGAGAGAGGAGAGAGAGGGCGATCGAGAGAGAGGGCGATCAAGAGGAGAGAGAGAGGGCGATCAAGAGGAGAGAGAAAGGGTGATCAAGAGGAGAGAGAAAGGGTGATCAAGAGGAGAGAGAGAGGGCGATCAACAGAAGAGAGAGAGGGCGATAGAGAGGAGAGAGAGGGCGATCAAGAGGAGAGAGAGGGCGATCAAGAGGAGAGAGAGGGATCAACAGGAGAGAGAGGGCGATCAAGAGGAGAGAGAGAGAGGGCGATCAATAGGAGAGAGAGAGATCAAGAGGAGAGAGAGAGAGAGAGGGCGATCAAGAGGAGAGAGAGGGCAATCAACGGAAGAGAGAGAGGGCGATCAAGAGGAGAGAGAGAGGGCGATCAAGAGGAGAGAGAGAGAGAGATCAACAGAAGGCGATCAATAGAAGAGAGAGGGCGATCAAGAGGAGAGAGAGGGCGATCAACAGAAGAGAGGGCGATCAACAGAAGAGAGGATGATCAAGAGGAGAGAGAGGGCGATCAACAGAAGAGAGGGCGATCAAGAGGAGAGAGAGATCAAGAGGAGAAAGGGCGATCAACAGAAGAGAGAAAGGGCGATCAACAGAAGAGAGAAAGAGGGCGATCAAGAGGAGAGAGAGCGATCAACAGAAGAGAGAGAGAGGGCGATCAAGAGGAGAGAGAGTGCGATCAACAGAAGAGAGAGAGGGCGATCAAGAGGAGAGAGAGAGGGTGATCAAGAGGAGAGAGAAAGGGCGATCAAGAGGAGAGAGAGAGGGCGATCAACAGAAGAGAGAGGGCGATCAAGAGGAGATAGAGAGATCAACAGAAGAGAGGGAGGGCAATCAAGAGGAGAGAGGGCGATCAACAGAAGAGAGAGGGCGATCAACAGAAGAGAGAGAGGGCGATCAACAAAAGAGAGAGGGCGATCAAGAGAGAGGGTGATCAACAGAAGAGAGAGAGGGCGATCAAGAGGATAGATCAAGAGGAGAGAGAGAGCGATCAAATGGAGAGACAGAAGGAGATCAACAGAAGAGAAAGATCAAGAGGAGAGAGAGAGGGTGATCAAGAGGAGAGAGGGCGATCAACAGAAGAGAGAGAGGGCGATCAAGAGGAGAGAGAGAGAGGGCGATCAAGTGGAGAGAGAGAGGGAGATCAACAGAAGAGAAAGATCAAGAGGAGAGACAGAGGGCGATCAAGAGAAGAGAGAGATCAAGAGGAGAGAGAGAGGGTGATCAAGAGGAGAGAGGGAGGGCGATCAACAGAAGAGATAGAGGGCGATTAAGAGGAGAGAGAGAGAGCGATCAACAAAAGAGAGAGAGGGCGATTAAGAGGAGAGAGAGAGGGCGATCAAGAGGAGAGAGAGAGGGTGATCAACAGAAGAGAAAGATCAAGAGGAGAGACAGAGAGCGATCAAGAGAAGAGTGAGATCAAGAGGAGTTAGAGGGCAATGAAGAGGGTGATCAAGAGGAGAGAGAGATCAAGAGGAGAGAGAGAGAGGGCGATCAAGTGGAGAGAGAGAGAGGGCGATCAAGAGGAGAGAGAGAGGGCGATCAAGAGGAGAGAGAGACGGCGATCAACAGAAGAGTGAGATAAAGAGGAGAGAGAGAGAGAGAGGGCGATCAACAGAAGAGGGTGATCAAGAGGAGAGAGAGAGGGCGATCAAGAGGAGAGAGAGACGGCGATCAACAGAAGAGTGAGATAAAGAGGAGAGAGAGAGAGAGAGGGCGATCAACAGAAGAGGGTGATCAAGAGGAGAGAGGGTGATCAAGAGGAGAGAGAGAGAGAGGGCGATCAAGTGGAGAGAGAGAGGGCGATCAAGAGGAGAGAGGGCGGGCAATCAAGAGGAGAGAGAGGGCAATCAAGAGGAGAGAGGGCGATCAAGAGAAGAGAGAGATCGAGAGAGGGCGATCAAGAGGAGAGAGAGGGGGCGCATTCCAACTAAATTCTTCTGAATTAAATAAAATATTTAAATAATAATATTTAGATTCAATTATCTTATATATTTAAAACCTGTTTCACTTCTTTCAGTCGTAAACACAGAACAGGAAATACCAGAAAAAAGAAACACCAAATGTGGAAGCTTTATTTGATTGAAGAACACACAGATTAGACAATTAATGACACATCAGAACACTTCTCCTCAAAAAGTGTGTGTGTGTTTATCTGCAGTATTTTGACTTGAAGGCGCTCAGCAGGTCTCTGTACGGAGTCTCAGACTGACGGACAGTCTTCAGTCGGAGGAGTCTATGGAGGAGGCGGGACCTGAGGAGCAGGTTGTGGGACAGACCAATCAGAGAGGAGGAAAGCCAGTACAGAGCCAGACCCTGAAGGGGGACATGAACACATGGAGCACTCAATACTTGAACAAGTGATCCCATGAACACTTGAAACAGTGAATACTTGAACTGTCACTCACAGAGGGAACTGTAGCGGCGATGGGAACCATCAACACGGAGAACCCTCGGATACTGTTCGTTACAATCCTCTGAAGATGAGAGGGGTTCACCCTCTGCAGAGAAAACACCTGAAGAAGAGAGGAGGCTCAGGTTAGAAACACCTGAAGAAGAGAGGAGGGCCAGGGTTGCGGTCGAATAGTCCATTTAGCTTAGGACAGTGGTTCTCAACTGGTCAGGCCTCGGGACCCACTTTTTCCTTTGTCAATTAATCGCGACCCGAAATTTTGAACCACTCAAATCTATTCAACAGAAAATGATGCTGTAGTACACAGTGGGGCAAAAAAGTATTTAGTCATCCACCAATTGTGCAAGTTCTCCCACTTAAAAAGATGAGAGAGGCCTGTAATTTTCATCCTAGGTACACTTCAACGATGAGAGACAGAATAAGAAAAAAAATCCAGAAAATCACATTGTCTGATATTTAAAGAACTTATTTGCAAATGATGGTGGAAAATAAGTATCTGGTCAATAACAAAAGTTCATCTCAATACTTTGTTATATAGCCTTTGTTGGCCACGACAGAGGTCAAAGGTGTTCTGTAGTCTTCACAAGGTGTTCACTGCTGCTGGTACTTTGGCCCGTTCCTCCAGGCAGACCTCCTCTAGAGCAGGGATGCTTTGGGGCTGTCGCTAGGCAACACGGACTTTCAACTACCTCCAAAGATTTTCTATGGGGTTGAGATCTGGAGACTGGCCAGGCCACTCCAGGACCTTGAAATGCTTCTTACGAAGCCACTCCTTCGTTGCCCGGGCGGTGTGTTTGGGATCATTGTCATGCTGAAAGACCCAGCCACGTTTCATCTTCAATGCCCTTGCTGATGGAAGGAGGTTGTCACTCAGAATCTCTCGATACATGGACCCATTCACTCTTTCCTCTCCACGGATCAGTCGTCCTGGTCCCTTTGCAGAAAGCCCCAAAGCATGATGGTCCCAGCCCCATGTTTCACAGCAGGTGGTCTTTGGATGCAGCTCAGCATTCTTTCTCCTCCAAACACGTCTAGTTTCATCTGAGCAGATGACCTTCTCCCAACCCTCTTCTGGATCCTCTAATGCTCTCTAGCAGACTTCAGACGGGCCTGGTTCTGGATCCTCTAATGCTCTCTAGCACACTTCAGACGGGCCTGGTTCTGGATCCTCTAATGCTCTCTAGCAGACTTCAGACGGGCCTGGACATGTCCTGGCTTCAGCAGGGGACACGTCTGGCACTGCAGGGTTTGAGTCCCTGGCGGCGTAGTGTGTTACTGACGGTAGCCTTTGTGACTCTGGTCCCAGCTCTCTCAGGTCATGGACTCGGTCCCCCCGTGTGGTTCTGGATCTCTGCTCACCGGTCTTGTGATCACGTTGACCCCACGGGGGGAGGTCTTGGTGGAGCCCCAGATCGAGGGAGATTATCAGTGGTCTTGTATGTCTTCCATTTTCTAATAATTGCTCCCACAGTTGATTTCTTCACACCGAGCTGCTCACCTGTTGCAGATGCAGTCTTCCCAGCCTGCTGCAGGTCTACATGTTGTCTCTGGAGTCCTTTGACAGCTCTCTGGTCTCGGCCGTAGTGGAGTCTGGAGTGTGACGGTTTGAGGTCGTGGACAGGTGTCTTTTATCCTGATAACGAGTTCAAACAGGTGCCATTAGTACAGGTAACGAGTGGAGGACAGAGGAGGCTCTGAGTGGAGGACAGAGGAGGCTCTGAGGGAGGACAGAGGAGGCTCTGAGTGGAGGACAGAGGAGGCTCTGAGTGGAGGACAGAGGAGGCTCTGAGTGGAGGACAGAGGAGGCTCTGAGTGGAGGACAGAGGAGGCTCTGAGAGGAGGACAGAGGAGGCTCTGAGAGGAGAAGCTACAGGTCTGTGAGAGCCAGAACTCTGGTTTCTTTGGAGGAGACCAAATACTTACTTTACCAATTAATTCATTACAAATCCTACAAAGTGACTTCCTGGATTCTTTACCCCCATTCTGTCTCTCTAGTTGAAGTGAACCAGGATGAACATTACAGGCCTCTCATCTTTTGAAGTGGGAGAACTTGCACAATTGGTGGCTGACTAAATACTTTTTTGCCCCACTGTATATACGCTTTTCAGCATACATTATTAATTAACGTGAAGTACAGTGCATAGATCCCTTATATCCCCTCACAGAACTAAAGTATGCTTTAAAAAGGTTTAATGAGATGATGGAATCAAAACTGTATCACATCAAAAGGCACACTAGGCTGGACGCTGCAAGGCCCAGCCAGTGTTGTCTATCATCTCGCACAACCACAGCAGTGCCTTTTCACATCAGTATCACCACAAGTGAGTGAGCTGACGAAGCAGGTCGACACTCCTCCTTTCAGAAGCGAGAAACTAGTCACAGGTTCGAGGGAGGACCAGGAGGCCATCGGTATCCTGGAGACCAAAACCATCAGAGTACAGGTTAACGACATATTCCGTTCTGCCACCCTGCTGCTACGCCGGAAAGACATGCCACTCCTTCAAGCTACTAAAGAAGCCGTCATGCACAGTCTACGGAATATAGAAAGGAGATTGGCCAAGAACCCTATGCAGGCTGAAGCCTACAAAGTGGAGATGGAAAAGCTGATCAAGGCAGGCTCTGTCATCAAATGTGACCCTGAAGTACCAGTAGAGGAAGGTTGTGAGTCGTGGTACATTCCTCACCACATGGTAAGCCATAATGGCAAGAACAGACTGGTGTTCAAATGCTCATTTTAGTATCGAGGGCAAAATCTCAATGACTATCGGTTGCCTGGGCCGACCTGAGGAGCATCTCTCCTGGGAGTCCTGCTACGCTTCCGAGAGCATGCAGTAGCAATCAGTGGAGATATCAAGGGCATGTTCCACCAGGTTCAACTCCTCCCAGAAGATCGAGACCTGCTCAGATTTGTTTGGCGAGACAGCAGTTAAGATCCTCCTGCGGTGTACGAGTGGCAAGTGTTACCTTTTGGAACGACGTGTAGCCCCTGCTGTGCTACGTTTGCCCTTCAGCCCCACGACATCGACCATAGTCAGCCAGACGAAGAGGTGAGGAGCTCAGTCGAGAAGTGCTTTTATGTGGACAACTGCCTACAGAGCGTCCACACCATTGCTGAGGCGAGGCACCTGGTCGACAAGTTACGAGCCATCCTAGCATCTGCAGGCTTCGAGCTGCGTCAATGGGCCAGCAATCAACCAGAGGTCATCAGTCACCTTCTAGAAGAGACTCGCTCTACCAGTGTTGAGCTATGGCTGGCTCATAACAAGACAGATGTCCCAGAACCATTAGTACTGAGATGGCTCTTCCAAAAGGATATCCTGGGCTACAAGCATCGTATCGTGGATTATGGTGAAATCATGATGCGCAACATCTACAAAGTGCTGGCAAGTCAGTACGACCCCCTAGGGTTCATCTTACCCTTCACAACCAGGGCAAAAACACTCGTCAGGCACCTATGGCATAAACATCGTGGATGGGATGACCCGCTGCTACCTCAAGAGCTTCTACAGCAGTGGAAAGTCTGGGAGGAAGAACTACAAGTCCTGCCTCAGGTCAACCTGCCCCGGCCATAGCTACCAAAGGAAGTGGACATCTCCGCTCTACAGAGAGAGGTGCACATATTCTGTGACGCCTCGGAAGAAGCTTACGGCTCGGTGGTGTACCTTCGAACTACTGACGACATGGTGTTGTGTAAATGGTAAATGGTAAATGGACTGTACTTATATAGCGCTTTATCCAGTCTTTAAGACCCCTCAAAGCGCTTTACATACTACATGCCGTTCACCCATTCACACTGAGCAGTGTGTGTTAGGACATGCACTAACACGCACACACATTCACACACCGTTGGCCATGCCATCGGGAGCAACTCAGGGTTAAGTATCTCGCCCAAGGATACATGGACATGTTGACTGCATGGGCTGGGATCGAACCCACAACCTTCTGGTTGAAAGACGACCGCACTCCCTCGCAGCCACAGTCGCCCTAAATAAACTTGCCTCGCCTACTGTTGTCACGATACCAATATTTTGGTTTCGATACCGATACCAAGTCAAGAATTAAGATTTTTTTCCGATACTTTTCTTTTATTATTTTCATGATCAATAAAATTGTAGTTTCTGTTAAGTGTTTTTTTACAACATGGTCTCTTCTTTATACTTGAGTTTAGTTCACTTTATATTTTGTTAACATGTAATAGTAATATAAATAATTATTGACCAAATGTACATTGCAGATGTTAGCCACATTGATAAGTTAGCTAAAAAGATAGCCATATTAGACAGTTATCATTTCCATTAATTGCCTCGTCAAACCACGAAAACGTTCGTTTGTCACAAAATAAATTACACTGGTTTGACTTAGATGTGAGGGCATGGGCTGCGCATGATGTCACTATGTTATCTATCACATTCGCTAACCTGTCTGTCTTTAAATTCTTTAAACAGCTCTGGATTCCAGTCGGCGGGTGCTTAGCCAAGCCTGATGTGTTGGCTCCCTTGGTCTGCAGGGATCTAAAACATGTCTGACAGACAGGCCTCGTGGTGTCCGTAGGCTTGCCCTCGCTGTCAGAGATATCGCTGAAATACTTCCACATTTCGCTTCTGCCGTCTTTTTTGTCAACAAGCCGAGGCGCAGCGGCAGTTGCACTCCCACTCGCAGCCATGCTCTGGCAGCTAGCACGTGCACGAGAAAGGGGAGGCAGAGCGTGCTTGAGAGGGGAGGGACTTAGAGCGTGCACGAGAGAGGGGAGGCACTAAGAGCGTGCTTGAGAGGGGAGGGACTTAGAGCGTGCACGAGAGAGGGGAGGCACTAGAGCGTGCACGAGAGGGGGGAGGCACTTAGAGCGTGCTTGAGAGGGGAGGGACTTAGAGCGTGCTTGAGAGAGGAGGCACTTAGAGCGTGCTTGAGAGGGGAGGGACTTGGAGCGTGCACGAGAGAGAGGAAGCACTTAGAGCGTGCATGAGAGAGGGGAGGGACTTAGAGCATGCACGAGAGAGGGGAGGGACTTAGAGCGTGCTTGAGAGGGGAGGGACTGCGAGCGTGCACGAGAGAGGGGAGGCACTTAGAGCGTGCTTGAGAGGGGAGGGACTTGGAGCGTGCACGAGAGAGGGGAGGGACTTAGAGCGTGCACGAGAGAGCGGAGGGACTTAGAGCGTGCTTGAGAGGGGAAGGACTTCGAACGTGCTTGAGAGGGGAGGGACTTAGAGCGTGCACGAGAGAGGGGAGGGACTTAGAGCGTGCACGAGAGAGCGGAGGGACTTAGAGCGTGCTTGAGAGGGGAGGGACTTAGAGCGTGCTTGAGAGGGGAGGGACTTAGAGCGTGCACGAGAGAGGGGAGGGACTTAGAGCGTGCTTGAGAGGGGAGGCACTTAGAGCGTGCACGAGAGAGGGGAGGGACTTAGAGCGTGCTTGAGAGGGGAGGGACTTCGAACGTGCTTGAGAGGGGAGGGACTTAGAGCGTGCACGAGAGAGGGGAGGGACTTAGAGCGTGCACGAGAGAGCGGAGGGACTTAGAGTGTGCACGAGAGAGGGGAGGGACTTAGAGCGTGCTTGAGAGGGGAGGGACTGCAGGCACGGCTGCAGGGAGTGGAAGCACATCCAACGCATTGTTTATGATCGTAAAGACACAGAATCTAACGGTGCCCACCTCAACACTGAAAGACACAAACTCACGAGGTTATCAACAAAAACGTACATCAAAACAAGTGGCGCTAGGTACTAAGATGAGCTAGGCTCACCTTCCTCTTTGTCTGGTCTAAAATGGCATTAAAACGATGATGTAGTTAATCCATAGGTTAATATCCAATGGGGCCGTGTCCCCTTTGGAATGTTCTGATAATCTATAAGCAATAAAACTGCAATTCCGTATTCTGCTGTCCGCTCCGTGCGCTCTGAAATCAAATCAAAATGTGTTTACCTCAATTGTTTGGCGTTTCTGCATCGCCCGGCTCTTTCGTTCTTTCGGTTGTTTTTTGTGCTCAAATATGGAGGGGCCGGCTCCGGGTTTCAGCCTCCGGTGTACTTTAAATGCTTCTCCACCAACAGACTTGACGATGGCAGGATCAACATCGTATGCATCAGACGCGAAGTGGTCAGAGCACAACTTGCTCCATGTTGTCGGCTGCCAGGCAACACGATTCACTAAAATAATCCAGTTTCGGCGGATGATTTTGTCTTGGGGAAATGAATGACAAATTCTCCCAGATCCCGCACCGTTCGTACATCCGACAGCACAACAATAACCCATGTCTGCGTGATTTTGCGGATATACTTCAGAGTTTTCTGCACCAGTCATGAGCGAAAAACACCGCTGACATGTGAACTGCGCACGAGACTGCCGAGTCGGGAAATTTGGCCCAGAGACTGTTGACGTCGTGACGCCACAATGACGTCACGCGCGCGGAGGCTGCTGGGAATGACATGTCAGAAATTCAGACGGCTTTGGGTCGAGTTTTGTATCAATACAAAGCTTTTATCTCGATTGAAATTAAATAAAAAATACAGGCCGTCTTAAAAACAACATTTCTATAAAAATGGAATATTTGGAAGCTTTGCATCTGACCTTTGATGGAGGCGTGTTGAACGTTTTTGTCACTTCATGCCCTCAAGAGGCATGTTGCTTAATTATTTGTCAACCCTGTTGACAGTATTTTCTGATGGATGGAGTGATAAAGAGAGATGTCCCTTCTGTAAAAGCCTTAGATGCTAAGATGACTGCAAAATGAAACAAGAAGTTTGAACCTGGCTTTATCAAAGTTCAGAATTGTGTTCCTGTAAATATTAAAATTCATCGAATTGAATTTCAAACCTTTATTTATGCAGGTGAATCCCATTGAGATCTGTCACCCCTTCAAAGCCAGCATCGATCTCTTTCTCAAGGGTGAGCTGCTCAAGTAGTAATATTTAATGAGTATGGGCATTTGCATGGGGTGCCCCGACAAGTAGAATAGAGGGCCAGGTTAGAATCACCCGAAGAAGAAGTTACCTCTACGATGATCAGGTTGGTGAGTCCGAGGCTGAGCGGCAGGATCCAGGTAGAGTCCGGCACAGTGAGATCAGGAAACCAGAGAGCGCCCCCTGCTGCCAGGTCAGCATGCAGAGCTGCAGAGACACAACTTCTGTCACAGGAAGAAAGGCTCAGGGTGTTCCTACTTCTCAGGATCTGGTTTACCTGGCTGATCAGGATCTGGGTTTACCTGGCTGATCAGGATCTGGTTTACCTGGCTGATCAGGATCTGGGTTACCTGGCTGATCAGGATCTGGTTTACCTGACTGATCAGGATCTGGTTTACCTGGCTGATCAGGATCTGATCAGGATCTGGGTTACCTGACTGATCAGGATCTGGGTTACCTGGCTGATCAGGATCTGGTTTACCTGACTGATCAGGATCTGGTTTACCTGGCTGATCAGGATCTGGGTTTACCTGACTGATCAGGATCTGGGTTACCTGGCTGATCAGGATCTGATCAGGATCTGGGTTACCTGACTGATCAGGATCTGGGTTACCTGGCTGATCAGGATCTGGTTTACCTGACTGATCAGGATCTGGTTTACCTGGCTGATCAGGATCTGGTTTACCTGGCTGATCAGGATCTGGGTTACCTGGCTGATCAGGATCTGGGTTACCTGGCTGATCAGGATCTGGTTTACCTGGCTGATCAGGATCTGGGTTACCTGGCTGATATCAGGATCTGATCAGGATCTGGGTTACCTGACTGATCAGGATCTGGGTTACCTGACTGATCAGGATCTGGGTTACCTGGCTGATCAGGATCTGGGTTACCTGGCTGATCAGGATCTGGGTTACCTGGCTGATCAGGATCTGGTTTACCTGGCTGATCAGGATCTGGGTTACCTGGCTGATCAGGATCTGGGTTACCTGGCTGATCAGGATCTGGTTTACCTGGCTGATCAGGATCTGGGTTACCTGGCTGATATCAGGATCTGATCAGGATCTGGGTTACCTGACTGATCAGGATCTGGGTTACCTGGCTGATCAGGATCTGGGTTACCTGGCTGATATCAGGATCTGATCAGGATCTGGGTTACCTGGCTGATCAGGATCTGGTTTACCTGACTGATCAGGATCTGGTTTACCTGGCTGATCAGGATCTGGGTTACCTGGCTGATCAGGATCTGGTTTACCTGGCTGATCAGGATCTGGTTTACCTGGCTGATCAGGATCTGGTTTACCTGGCTGATCAGGATCTGGGTTACCTGGCTGATCAGGATCTGATCAGGATCTGGGTTTACCTGACTGATCAGGATCTGGTTTACCTGGCTGATCAGGATCTGGTTTACCTGACGGATCAGGATCTGGTTTACCTGGCTGATCAGGATCTGGTTTACCTGACTGATCAGGATCTGATCAGGATCTGGTTTACCTGACTGATCAGGATCTGGGTTACCTGGCTGATCAGGATCTGGTTTACCTGGCGGATCAGGATCTGGTTTACCTGGCTGATCAGGATCTGGTTTACCTGGCTGATCAGGATCTGGTTTACCTGACTGATCAGGATCTGATCAGGATCTGGTTTACCTGACTGATCAGGATCTGGTTTACCTGACTGATCAGGATCTGGTTTACCTGGCGGATCAGGATCTGGTTTACCTGGCTGATCAGGATCTGGTTTACCTGACTGATCAGGATCTGATCAGGATCTGGTTTACCTGACTGATCAGGATCTGGTTTACCTGACTGATCAGGATCTGGTTTACCTGACTGATCAGGATCTGGTTTACCTGACTGATCAGGATCTGGTTTACATGACTGATCAGGATCTGGTTTACCTGACTGATCAGGATCTGGTTTACATGACTGATCAGGATCTGGTTTACCTGACTGATCCAGGGTGAGGTTCCGGAGGGCCAGAGAGAGGCTGATCCACAGGGGCAGCTGAACCCAGATCAGCAGGCTGGCTTTGAAGGGGTGACAGTTCTCTCTGACATAAAGCTGAGAAACTATCCTCCGCAGGTTCTTCTTGAACTGGAATCTGAAACAGAACCGGCTCAGTTGATCTGTTTGATTGTGTGTGATCAAGTCTCTGCTCCAGAGTCTTTGAACCAGAACGTTGTTGCTTTGACTCTCGACGAGATAAATACATCTGAAGGTTGATGAAGTTATTTACCTGCTCTGTTTCTCAGTCCAGCTCCTCTCTCTCGCTCGGACCGACACTTCGTATCGAAGCCTCTTAGCCAGCTCTGAGATCTCCACCTGCAGCGCCTCCACCTGCAGAGTTACCACGGTTACCATGATACACCACCCAGAGTTACCACGGTTACCATGATACACCACCTAGAGTTACCACGGTTACCACGATACACCACCCAGAGTTACCACGGTTACCATGATACACCACCTAGAGTTACCACGGTTACCATGATACACCACCCAGAGTTACCACGGTTACCATGATACACCACCCAGAGTTACCACGGTTACCACGATACACCACCCAGAGTTACCACGGTTACCACGACTAACGTTTTTTAAATCAACACCTAAAACTCACTTTTTCTCTCTGGCTTTTGTTTAATTATTTATTTATTCATTTAATTCTTTATTTTAATATTTATAACATAACATAGGATTTCATAAAGTATTTTTAAAATAGTTTATACATTATTTGAATATAGGAATAGTAGATAGGATTACTTAAAATATAGTACCTTATATTTCATCTTTTTTCCCTTTAGACCCTTGAGGTTTATTCTTAAAAATCCTTACCCTTACCCACCCCCCATTTCCCTGTGCTGGTCTAGGGCCTTGTAGAGGGTAACGGTCCCCTCTGCCGGTCTATGGCCTTGTAGAGGGTAACGGTCCCCTCTGCTGGTCTATGGCTTCTAGAGGGTAACGGTCCCCTCTGCTGGTCTATGGCCTTGTAGAGGGTAACGGTCCCCTCTGCCGGTCTATGGCCTTGTAGAGGGTAACGGTCCCCTCTGCTGGTCTATGGCCTTGTAGAGGGTAGCGGTCCCCTCTGCCGGTCTATGGGCCTTGTAGAGGGTAGCGGTCCCCTCTGCTGGTCTATGGCCTTGTAGAGGGTAACGGTCCCCTCTGCTGGTCTATGGCCTTGTAGAGGGTAACGGTCCCCTCTGCTGGTCTATGGCCTTGTAGAGGGTAACGGTCCCCTCTGCTGGTCTATGGCCTTGTAGAGGGTAGCGGTCCCCTCTGCTGGTCTATGGCCTTGTAGAGGGTAACGGTCCCCTCTGCTGGTCTATGGCCTTGTAGAGGGTAACGGTCCCCTCTGCTGGTCTATGGCCTTGTAGAGGGTAACGGTCCCCTCTGCTGGTCTATGGCCTTGTAGAGGGTAACGGTCCCCTCTGCTGGTCTATGGCCTTGTAGAGGGTAACGGTCCCCTCTGCCGGTCTATGGCCTTGTAGAGGGTAACGGGGTACAGAGTGGCTTAGATAAGCGGGGGAGTGCATCTGACGCAGAGATAGGTTGTTGAGCTCCCTCTCTCTGGTTCTTATCTATATCTATAGAGCTGCTCGGGTCTTGATGGATTGAGTGGGGAAGTTCATGAGATCTTTCTAGAGGGTTATCAAGAATAGCTTGTATCCAGTGCCCTTCCCCCTCTCTGTCTGTGTCTGTGTCTTCTCTTGTCCCATTAACCACGTCTTTGTTCTTGTTCTGTATCTATATCTACGCCGGGACCCGGAGTCCAGGCTGATCCTCTTGCTGTAGTCCTGTGTCCTGGACCCTCTATCCTGAGTTCTGGATCCTCTATCCTGTGTCCTGGATCCTCTATCCTGTGTCCTGGATCCTCTATCCTGGGTTCTGGATTAAGTGGTGGACTTCGGGTCGTGGCTGAACCTGTCTCTGCGGTCCTGCCTGGGTCTCGTCTCGCTGCTTCCCTGATGGCTCCCACAGGATTGTAGCTGACATCCTCGTGGATTCATCTCCTCATCACAGACACATGCGTTTCCTAACATTCGCTCTATATGCTGTGAAATGTATTATCTAGGGATGCACGATATTGGTTTTTTGAAACCGATACCGATACCGATAACTTCCTGCTTCTCAAGACCGATACCGATACCGATACCGATAACCGATAATAAAAATTTAAATTACGCCACTAATTATTTTAATGCCATTAACGCATGTGTATTTTTTTCCTCGGCCGCCCCGTAGCTTCAGAGCGTCGAGTTTAAAATACCATCTACAAGCTGATGCTGACAGCCCCGCTCCTGCCGCCGCTTGTGGCAGACCACACTTCCACGCTCACCGGCAGGCACCGACTGGCCATCTGGAGGACCGGGAGGGTGCGTGTGGTCCGAGCGAGCAAGAGAGAGACCTTACGTGCATTGTTGTTGTTAGCATCTGGTGCTAGCTAGCTGCGCTAACGGATATAAGGAGCTGTTTAAATGAAAACAGAGGAGCGCTCTATCCACACAACTGCGCCGAGCACTTGACTTGATGCAGGAAGCAGACAGCGGGACGTTGGAGGAGAAGTCAGCACACTCAGCAACATGATGCAGCGTCCAGGCAGCTCCGGTTCGAGCATATGCCTTGAGTTGCACATAGCTCCAACGCCCGCGGGCAGACACAGACACACACACACACACACACACACACACACACACACACACACTGTATTGTATTATTGTCTTCGTACGCTTTTAACACACCATCGTAGCGATGGCGATGTGTCAGGTGACTGATCAGGTTGAAGTATTAGGGAGCGCTGGATTTGTGAAGAACTCCCCTCTTCCTAAACCACTAACACCACAGCACTGGCACACCGGGAGGAGCCGAGTGAAAAACAAGCGCCCCTCATCCCAACCCACCCACACCGCAGGATACCCAAAAAAGATATTGTATATTATCGGGGCTATTAATACTGTTATCGGTTTATCGGGATGACGTCATCATTCCTAATATCGGGCCGATAATTATCGTGCATCCCTAGTATTATCTCTTGGATTCACACACGGCATCTATTGCAGTCTGTCCGTCCTGGAGAGGATCCTCCTCTGCTGCTCTCCTGAGGGTTCTCCATGTTCCCTTAGACTGTGGGGTTTCTCTGGAAGTGTTTCCTTGTACGATGTGAGGGTCTGAGGACAGAGGGTCTGAGGACAGAGGGTCTAAGGACAGAGGGTCTGAGGATAGAGGGTCTAAGGACAGAGGGTCTGAGGACAGAGGGTCTGAGGAGAGAGGGTCTGAGGACAGAGGTTGTATTTTATGTGCAGCGCTTTGTCTCCACCACACATCCTTTATAAATGTGCTGTATAGATAAAACTTGATTTGATTTGACACACCACCCATAGTTACTAAGGTTACCACGATACACCACCCATAGTTACTAAGGTTACCACGATACACCACCCATAGTTACTAAGGTTACCACGATACACCACCCATAGTTACTAAGGTTACCACGATACACCACCCATAGTTACTAAGGTTACCACGATACACCACCCATAGTTACTAAGGTTACCACGATACACCACCCATAGTTACTAAGGTTACCACGATACACCACCCAGAGTTACCACGGTTACCACGACACCACCCAGAGTTACCACGGTTACCACGACACAGTTTCTGTAAACTTTTGAATAATGTAGTTCATCTACTTTTAGTAGTTTAAATGATGTTGTTTTTGTTTGTAGAAGTGCATCATTCCTTGATTTCTTGTAAAATGAATCTGAACTTTTTGATCTGAAGCCATTTCTAAATGAACCCAGTGAAGCGAGTTTCAAATCTACTTTATAAGGAAATGAAGAAGAGGAACAGATCAATGGTTAGAATGATATCTCGTGTTCACAGACATTTCAATGAAATATGTGTCATGGGAAATATCTGCCTTTCTGAACAGACTCTCTGAGCCTCGCTGCACCGTCTGCAGCTCGAGGGTTCATATGAATCTAATATGATTGTCAGCGGTCTGAGTTAGATTTCAAATGATGAAGGGCATCGTGTGGGTTCCATTTTCATAACCACCGACTTTCAACTGATTGAAATGTGGAGACTGGGCTCTTCATCACAATGCCTTGACTTGCTTGACCCTCACCACAGTGACTCCCACCTCTGCCACCCAGAGTTACCACGGTTACCACGACACACCACCCAGAGTTACCACGGTTACCACGACACACCACCCAGAGTTACCACGGTTACCACGACACACCACCCAGAGTTACACTACTAACTCTATGTACTAACCGCTAACAGAACCCCGCCTGTAGTCCCGCCCCGCTGTCACTCACCCGGGCCAGCACCACCGTCTGATAGGCTGCGAGGGGCAGAGTGACGGCGGTCCGGACCGACAGCGTTGCCACGACGATGCTCAGCCACCAGGGCAGCCCCCCCACCTGCTGGACCGTCAGCAGGAAGTGTTCCACCAGGTGGACCGGAGCTGAGTCCGAGAGAGAGCTGTACCACCCGGGAGGGACCCCCCCAGAGACCCCCACAGCATCAGGGACCCCCTCAGAGACCCCTACACCGCCAGGGCCACCATCAGGGCCACCAGAGAGCCTCCGGACCCCTGACAGAGCCCCGAGTCCTGACAGAGCCCCGAGTCCTGACAGAGTCCCGAGTCCTGACAGAGTTCCGAGTCTTGAGAGAGTCCTCATTCCTGACAGAGTTCCGAGTCCTGACAGAGTCCTCATTCCTGACAGAGTCCTCATTCCTGACAGAGTCCCGAGTCCTGACAGAGTCCTCATTCCTGACAGAGTCCTCATTCCTGACAGAGTCCCGAGTCCTGACAGAGTCCTCATTCCTGACAGAGTCCTCATTCCTGACAGAGTCCCGAGTCCTGACAGAGTCCTCATTCCTGACAGAGTCCTCATCTGACAGAGTCCTCATTCCTGACAGAGTCCCGAGTCCTGACAGAGTCCTCATTCCTGACAGAGTCCTCATTCCTGACAGAGTCCTCATTCCTGACAGAGTCCTCATTCCTGACAGAGTCCTGATGGTTGACATCAAACAGCAGACAGCAGGGGGTCCGGCTGTCGGAGGTTCAGGACCCAGTGGAGGTTCAGGTCTGAGACCCAGTGGAGGTTCAGGTCTGGGAGCAGCAGAACCGACCCGCCTCAGGACGCTGGACCTCAGCGCCCCCCCTACAGTCCGCATGCTGACTTCCTAAAGCAGACAGGAGGGATCAGTTATTTATTAAAGGCAACACAATTCCAGCATTTTAACACAGCATTAATTATACGATCATTATTGTACACTTTTATTGACTCTTATATTCTATCCTCCGTATATTTGCACAAACGTCCTCTCTCTATTGTAGTGCTCTGATATTGATGCTGCGATGATAGAAAATAAATTAACTTAATGTACAATGGGATCAAGTCTGTCTGCTGTGTGTGTGTGTGTGTGCGTGTGTGTGTGTGTGTGCGTGTGTGTGTGTGTGTGTGTGTGTGTGTGTGTTGAGTTTCTGAGCAGTTTGTTATGTTAGCATGTTATTTTGTTAGCACGCATTCTCCACAGTTGATAACCCCTACCTTCCTCCAGCCCTCCCGGATATCCGGTCCCTGATGAGCTCCTGTTATCAAAAAGATGTATCTTTATATTTCATTTCATTTCACTCATTTATTTCACCTTCGAGTCTCCAACCTGCGCAGCACGGCGTCCCGCAGTGATGACGTCACGCTATTTCCCACAGCCTGTCTGGTCGTTCTGACGTCGCAGGAGTGCACGTGGTTGGAGACGAGCTGCGGCTCCAACGCAGCGGGAGGTCTCTCAAAGCTCGCCGGAAGCCGACCGCTCGGAGTCGGCTTGCAATGGCGGAAGTTGCGTTGGCGTTCTTCGTTGCAGATGAAGTGGATAGAAATCCAACCATTATGATATCTACATATGGTTGAGTCCTACATGTGAGAGACAGAACCACTTATTACTTTGCAAAACTACTTCCTTCAGTGGGCTTGACTCGGTTTGCATTCATAAAGAATGCACATGTGTTTCATCGTTAATGTCAGACATGTACAAAGTAAATACATTAGTTCCTGCTCAAGATTAGATTCTACTGTATTGATACTGCACAGATTACAGCAGGCCCGGCTCCAGGATGAAATGACTGAGGGGGCAATGTCCCCTCGTGGCGCCGGGCCGTATTACAGGTACTGAGACAACGAAATGCAGTTTAGCTTCTAACCGGTGCAACAAGCAGTAAAGTGAAAAGTAATGTACACAATCTACAGAATAACATATAGAAACACGCACAACACACACACACACACACACACGCGCACACACACATATCATTGCAGTAGCAAGTGACCCTTGCAGAAAACAGTACAAAGTGTGACATTTTGCTGCAGGCTTCAAAGGGTTAGAATTATCGCTATCTTGTAGACGAATGTAAAAATAAAAAATTGAAAGCCAGAAGTCCAAAATGAAATCTTAACATAAAGGAAATCAAGAGTTTATGATCAGATACATGTGGGGTCAAAAAAAGCATTTTCAATGGTTTTCAATGGGGCAAAATGTAGCTTAGCCATTTTAGGCTAATTTAAAAAAACTGAGACGACAATTCAAAATACAACTAAAAAGGAATATCCTCTGGCAAGTTTGAGCAATGTTCATCCAACACAGCCAAAACGGCATGAACATGAAACCCGATGGCTGGAAAATGGTCCCTTAACAATGTGAATACACTCGTGCACTTTGAAGTGTCTTGAGAACACCTCTTCAGCTGTAGCTTGGTCACTCAGCAGCGATCGTGACCTCAGTAGGGCAGGACTCCGAAGTTCACTTTCCCTGATGAAACGGACTTGATATCAATGTGTTGCTCCTCTGCCTGTTCACTGGGTTGTTGGCGAGGGCTATCGCACCTTGGCTGTCCTCGTACACCGTTGATGGTGCATGCTGGTTTGTGTCTATACCTTTGAGTAGCTGATCTACATACATTATTGTATAGCTGATGCTAAAGACATGTATTCAGATCAGAGAGCTTCCTTAGACTGACACAATGTTGTTCAGGTTCTGGTCCAGGCTCTCGTCACCTCCCTAGACTACTGCAGCTCCCTCCTGCTGGTCTCCCTGCATGTGCCATCCGAGCTCTCTCACCCAGAATGCAGTGGCTCGTCTGGTCTTCAACCTTCCTGAATGTTCCACACCACTCCGCTCCTCCGCTCCCTCCACTGGCTTCCGGTAACTGCTAGAATCCACTTCCAGACCCTGGTGCTTGCGTACCATGCTGCGAATGGATCTGGCCCTTCCTACATCCAGGACATGGTTAAACCGTGCACCCCAGCACGTGCACTCCGCTCTGCATCAGCCAGACGACTCGCTGCACCCTCGCTGCGAGGGGGACCCGAGTTCCCATCAGCAGGAACACGTGGGTTTGCTGTCCTGGCTCCAAGATGGTGGAATGAGCTCCCATTGACATCAGGACAGCAGAAAGCTCACACACCTTCCAGACTGAAGCTCATCTCTCTGACTCCACCTCGAGGATAGAACTACTAACAAAGCACTTATATACTAACAAAGCTACTTATATACTAACAAAGCACTTATATACTAACAAAGCACTTATATACTAACAAAGCTCTTATATACTAACAAAGCACTTATATACTAATAAAGCACTTATATACTAACAAAGCACTTATATACTAACAAAGCTCTTATATACTAACAAAGCTCGTATATACTAACAAAGCACTACTAACAAAGCACTTATATACTAACAAAGCACTTATATACTAACAAAGCTCTTATATACTAACAAAGCACTTATATACTATAACTACAAAGCACTTATACACTAACAAAGCACTTATATACTAACAAAGCTCTTATATACTAACAAAGCACTACTAACAAAGCACTTATATACTAACAAAGCACTTATATACTAACAAAGCACTTATATACTAACAAAGCACTTATATACTAACAAAGCACTTATATACTAACAAAGCTCTTATATACTAACAAAGCACTTATATAATAACAAAGCACTTATATACTAATAAAGCACTTATACACTAACAAAGCACTTATATACTAACAAAGCTCTTATATACTAACAAAGCACTACTAACAAAGCACTTATATACTAACAAAGCACTACTAACAAAGCACTTATATACTAACAAAGCACTTATATACTAACAAAGCACTTATATACTAACAGAGCACTTATATACTAACAAAGCACTTATATACTAACAAAGCACTTATATACTAACAAAGCTCTTATATACTAACAAAGCACTTATATAATAACAAAGCACTTATATACTAACAAAGGGCTGGCTCCTCTAAAGCCAGCTGAGCAGCACTTGAAGTGCTTGGCTCTGTGAAACCTGATGTACTTTATGATTCTGTTTTCTTCAAGGTCGTGTCTTCCTGGTGGAACGCACTGATTGAGTCGCTCTGGGTGAAAGCCTCAGCTAAATGTGATGTGATGAGATGTGCTGATGTGCTCCGCCTGCCTGTGGCATCTGACGCCCAGTCAGCATCACAGTACGCTTTTAGACCGAGTGCCTCTCTGTATTTAGTTGGGTCTGTCCATGTTTCAGAGTCATCTGGTTGTCCACGTGTTGGCTCACATGGGGTCCCCCTGGCAATCCTGCATTTCAAACCTCTCTAGGATTTTGCCTGTATATTTCTTTTGAGACATTTTCACTTCACCTTCTGTTTGGTAGAAATCAATTCCCAGGAAATGTTCCCACGCTCCCAGGTCCTTCATCTGAAACCTGCCAGAAAGCATCATCTTTACGGCTTCCAGGACATTTGTGTTGCTTGCTGCTATGGTCAGGTCGTCCACCCGTACACTCAGCCTTGTCATCATGTTCCTCTCTTGTATAGATCAGCTGGATTCTGCATGACACCGTTCTCACTCAGACATGTGTGAAACATAGCATTCCAGTTTCTACCTGATTGCTTAAGGCCATCGAGAGACTTTTGCAACTTACTGACTGTCCTTCATAGGTTCTGGTTGCTCCATAGATGTCACCATCAATGGGTGCATGCACACAGGCTGTCTTCACGTCCATCTGGTGTTAGACGAGGCCCTACTCTCACACTTGTCATATCAGCTGTGGGAGAACATGTCTCTTTGTAGTCTGTTCCTGCTTTTTGCCTGCAGCCGTTTGCTACAAATCTTGCGTTGTATTTATCTGATCCACCAAGGTCACTCTTGAGTTCTGTTGGGTTCAGAATTCCAGAAAGGACAGACAACTTCTAAGTTGAACTATTTATTGTAAAGAGAGCAAAAGATATATATCACTTGGCCAAGGACTCGTCACGTCTCTGGGATCACAGGCAGCCAAGCTGTGATCTGTAGCCACCAAGGCCGTCAAGAGCCTCGAACCTCGTGCGACAATACATCTTATCACACGGGGCGCTGCCGTACATTCATGATTGGTCGGGACTAGCTGAAGAGATACCGCGGTTTAGACTTGGTTCTCTTTGGTCGGTGCGCAGACTCAGAGTCTCTTGGCAACACGATCCTCCAATCAGCATTCGGCCGGCCTGTGGAAGCCCCTCCCTCCTCTGGCCTCATCATACGACTGATTCGCAGCTGGGCGCGGAGCTGACCCAGGCGGCCGAGGCCAGAACCTCAGTAACCCACAGTTTCCAGTGCCTGCACCTGAAGAACTTTCTCCTGACTTCTCCCCTCGTTGGTATCCAACCCATCAGAACCTGGGACTACTGATGGTGTCTATTTATTCTGTCGTCAAAGCAATCTCATGAGCACAATAAGCACAATGTCATAATAACAATCAGTCTGGTGATGTTATATACAAATAGACTCCACAGTGCATAGACCCGTCTTCCCCCCACTGCCTTTGTACCTGGTGGCAACTGGGCGAGGTGGAAGGTCTCGTTCTCCTCCAGAGATGCATCTCCTCGCCCGTGGCATTCTTCCACTGCCTTGACTTTGCTGACACTATGGCATCACTGTAGCTTTGAGGGGTGTCACAGACTGCTGCAGGGTTAGGGTTAACCCTAACTGCTGCAGGGTTAGTTAGGGTTAACCCTAACCCTAACTAACCCTGAGCTGGTCTACATTTTGCACATTTAATGTATTATCTTTTCAATTCACACACGGCATCTATTGCAGTCTGTCCGTCCTGGAGAGGATCCTCCTCTGCTGCTCTCCTGAGGGTTCTCCATGTTCCCTTAGACTGTGGGTTTTCTCTGGAAGTGTTTCCTTGTACGATGTGAGGGTCTGAGGACATAGGGTCTAAGGACAGAGGGTCTGAGGACAGAGGGTCTGAGGACAGAGGGTCAAAGGACAGAGGGTCTGAGGACAGAGGGTCTGAGGACAGAGGGTCAAAGGACAGAGGGTCTGAGGACAGAGGGTCTGAGGACAGAGGGTCTGAGGACAGGGGGTCTAAGGACAGAGGGTCTGAGGACAGAGGGTCTGAGGACAGAGGGTCTGAGGACAGAGGGTCTGAGGACAGAGGGTCTGAGGTCAGAGGGTCAAAGGACAGAGGGTCTGAGGACAGAGGGTCTGAGGACAGAGGGTCTGAGGACAGAGGGTCTGAGGACAGAGGGTCAAAGGACAGAGGGTCTGAGGACAGAGGGTCTGAGGACAGAGGGTCTAAGGACAGAGAGTCTGAGGACAGAGGGTCTGAGGACAGAGGGTCTAAGGACAGAGGGTCTGAGGACAGAGGGTCTGAGGACAGAGGGTCTAAGGACAGAGAGTCTGAGGACAGAGGGTCTGAGGACAGAGGGTCTGAGGACAGAGGGTCTGTGAAGTCCACTGAGAAAAATGTAACATTTGTGATATTGAACTATAAATAAACATTGATTGACAATAAAAGCAGGAAACACCTTAACACCGACAACCCTTCACAATAAAAGCATGAAACACCTTAACACCGACAACCCTTCACAATAAAAGCATGAAACACCAACAAATCTTCACAATAAAAGCATGAAACACCTTAACACCGACAACCCTTCACAATAAAAGCATGAAACACCAACAAATCTTCACAATAAAAGCAGGAAACACCTTAACACCGACAACCCTTCACAATAAAAGCATGAAACACCAACAAATCTTCACAATAAAAGCAGGAAACACCTTAACACCGACAACCCTTCACAATAAAAGCATGAAACACCAACAAATCTTCACAATAAAAGCAGGAAACACCTTAACACCGACAACCCTTCACAATAAAAGCATGAAACACCTTAACACCGACAACCCTTCACAATAAAAGCATGAAAAACCAACAAAGCTTCACAATAAAAGCAGGAAACACCATGGCAGTTCATTAATCATTTCCAAACGATATACAAAATATATATACTTTTATTGTGAAGTGTCAGACCGGAAGCTTTGTGTAAGACCGGAAGCTGAGCGTCGCAGAGACAACAGACCGACAAGATGTCGGAGTTCAGTGCTCCAGGGCTCCTCTCGGCTCTGCTGCTCTTCTCGCTCCTCACTCTGCGGGATGTGTATCTCTGGAGGTCCGCTCCTGCCCCCGGTCTCTCCTCACACTCTCAGCCGGACTCTGAGCCTCGGATCCCCGCAGAGATCCTCTCCGGGCCCAACCTCAGGTTCCAGTACTGGTGAGTGTTCTCTGAGTGGTGTACTGGGCTGTCACTCACTCAGCAGCCAATGGGGACGCGCCCCTCAGAGTCCCGCCCACACGAGAGCTGTGTGACAGAGAGCGAGAAGCAAAATATGTGTTATAACCATTTATATACAGTCTATGGTTATAACACATTAAAGACTGATAGTTCACACAATGATTGTTGAGCAGGTAATAGATGTCTTACTGTGTGTGTGTGTGTGTGTGTGTGTGTGTGTGTGTGTGTGTGTGTGTGTGTGTGTGTGTGTGTGTGTGTGTGTGTGTGTGTGTGTGTGTGTGTGTGTGTGTGTGTGTGTGTGTGTGTGTGTGTGTGTGTGTGTGTGTGTGTGTGTGTGTAGTACCTCCTGAGGGTACAGTAAGGTGTTCCAGGATTACTCCCGGTCCATCAGCCAGGTCTACCCCGACATCACCATCCAGGGAGAGAACTACCCCCCCTCCCCCTTCAACAGGTAACACCTGTCTGTCTCTCTACAGCTGTGTAGCTCACCTGTCTGTCTCAACAGCTGTGTAGCTCACCTGTCTGTCTCTCTACAGCTGTGTAGCTCACCTGTCTGTCTCTCTACAGCTGTGTAGCTCACCTGTCTGTCTCTCTACAGCTGTGTAGCTCACCTGTCTGTCTCTCTACAGCTGTGTAGCTCACCTGTCTGTCTCTCCAGCTGTGTAGCTCACCTGTCTGTCTCTCTACAGCTGTGTAGCTCACCTGTCTGTCTCTCTCCAGCTGTGTAGCTCACCTGTCTGTCTCTCCAGCTGTGTAGCTCACCTGTCTGTCTCTCTACAGCTGTGTAGCTCATCTGTCTGTCTCTCTACAGCTGTGTAGCTCACCTGTCTGTCTCTACAGCTGTGTAGCTCATCTGTCTGTCTCTACAGCTGTGTAGCTCACCTGTCTGTCTCTCTACAGCTGTGTAGCTCACCTGTCTGTCTCTCTACAGCTGTGTAGCTCACCTGTCTGTCTCTCTCCAGCTGTGTAGCTCACCTGTCTGTCTCTCTACAGCTGTGTAGCTCATCTGTCTGTCTCTCCAGCTGTGTAGCTCACCTGTCTGTCTCTCTACAGCTGTGTAGCTCACCTGTCTGTCTCTACAGCTGTGTAGCTCATCTGTCTGTCTCTACAGCTGTGTAGCTCATTTGTCTGTCTCTCTACAGCTGTGTAGCTCACCTGTCTGTCTCTACAGCTGTGTAGCTCACCTGTCTGTCTCTCTACAGCTGTGTAGCTCACCTGTCTGTCTCTCTCCAGCTGTGTAGCTCACCTGTCTGTCTCTCTACAGCTGTGTAGCTCATCTGTCTGTCTCTCCAGCTGTGTAGCTCACCTGTCTGTCTCTCTACAGCTGTGTAGCTCACCTGTCTGTCTCTACAGCTGTGTAGCTCATCTGTCTGTCTCTACAGCTGTGTAGCTCATTTGTCTGTCTCTCTACAGCTGTGTAGCTCACCTGTCTGTCTCTACAGCTGTGTAGCTCACCTGTCTGTCTCTCTACAGCTGTGTAGCTCACCTGTCTGTCTCTACAGCTGTGTAGCTCACCTGTCTGTCTCTCTACAGCTGTGTAGCTCACCTGTCTGTCTCTACAGCTGTGTAGCTCACCTGTCTGTCTCTCTCCAGCTGTGTAGCTCACCTGTCTGTCTCTCTACAGCTGTGTAGCTCACCTGTCTGTCTCTCTACAGCTGTGTAGCTCACCTGTCTGTCTCTCTCCAGCTGTGTAGGTACCCTGGTCTCGTACCTGAAGCTGGTCTCCCTGCTGCTCATCCTCAGCGGTCAGAACCCGTTTCTGTTCCTCGGGCTCGACACCCCGAGGTTCTGGATCTGGAGTCAGGATAACAAGGTACAGACTCACCTGGTGTAGCCCCGCCCCTTTTCGAGCAGGTAAGCACTGAACCTTCATTAGAGACCACAGGTGTTGAGGATCAGGTGTTCTCGTGTTTCAGGTGTTCTCGTGTCTGATGGCGTTCTTCCTCTGCAACATGATGGAGACTCACTTCCTGTCTACAGGAGCCTTCGAGATCACGCTGAACGGTGAGATCTGATTGGACAAAAAAGATTATGTTGTAACAGTGTTCCCCCCCCCCTCCTGAGTGTAACAGTGTTTCCTGTCCCCCCCGAGTGTCACAGTGTTTCCTGTCCCCCCCTGAGTGTTACAGTGTTTCCTGTCCCCCCCGAGTGTCACAGTGTTTCCTGTCCCCCCCAGAGGTTCCTGTCTGGTCGAAGCTCGAGTCCGGTTACGTTCCAAACATCCAGGAGATTTTCCAGATCCTCGACACACATCTGAAGAGGAACCAGGAAGCAGTGAGGGTCCCCTCCCTTTAGTGAGCAGGTACACACACTCACACACTCACACACACACACACACTCACTCACTCACTCACTCACTCACTCACTCACTCACTCACTCACTCACTCACTCTCTCTCTCACCTGTCTCTCTCTCTCGCCTGTCTCTCTCGTCTGTCTGTCTGTCTCTCAACTGTCTCTCTCTCTCCTATCTGTCTCTCTCTCACCTGTCTCTCTCTCACCTGTCTGTCTCTCTCTCACCTATCTCTCTCTCACCTGTCTGTCTCTCTCACCTGTCTGTCTCTCGCCTGTCTCTCTCGTCTGTCTGTCTGTCTGTCTCTCTCTCTCTCACCTGTCTCTCTCTCTCGCCTGTCTCTCTCGTCTGTCTGTCTGTCTGTCTCTCTCTCTCTCACCTGTCTCTCTCTCTCGCCTGTCTCTCTCGTCTGTCTGTCTCTCTCTCAACTGTCTCTCTCTCTCCTATCTGTCTCTCTCTCTCCTATCTCTCTCACCTGTCTCTCTCTCTCCTATCTGTCTCTCTCTCACCTATCTCTCTCTCACCTGTCCCTGTCTCTCTCACCTGTCTGTCTCTCGCCTGTCTCTCTCATCTGTCTGTCTGTCTCTCTCTCTCTCACCTGTCTCTCTCTCTCGCCTGTCTCTCTCGTCTGTCTGTCTGTCTCTCAACTGTCTCTCTCTCTCTCCTATCTGTCTCTCTCTCTCCTATCTCTCTCACCTGTCTGTCTCGTCTGTCTGTCTGTCTGTCTCTCTCTCTCACTGTCTCTCTCTCTCCTATCTCTCTCACCTGTCTCTCTCTCTCCTATCTGTCTGTCTCTCTCACCTGTCTGTCTCTCTCTCTCCTATCTCTCTCACCTGTCTCTCTCTCTCCTATCTGTCTCTCTCTCTCCTATCTGTCTGTCTCTCTCTCGCCTGTCTCTCTCTCTCGCCTGTCTCTCTCGTCTGTCTGTCTGTCTCTCAACTGTCTCTCTCTCTCCTATCTGTCTCTCTCTCTCCTGTCTCTCTCACCTGTCTGTCTCTCTCTCACCTGTCTGTCTCTCTCACCTGTCTGTCTCTCTCGCCTGTCTCTCTCGCCTGTCTCTCTCGTCTGTCTGTCTGTCTCTCAACTGTCTCTCTCTCCTATCTGTCTCTCTCTCACCTATCTCTCTCTCACCTGTCCCTGTCTCTCTCACCTGTCTGTCTCTCGCCTGTCTCTCTCATCTGTCTGTCTGTCTCTCTCTCTCCTATCTCTCTCACCTGTCTGTCTCTCTCGCCTGTCTCTCTCGTCTGTCTGTCTGTCTGTCTCTCTCTCTCTCTCACCTGTCTCTCTCTCGCCTGTCTGTCTCGTCTGTCTGTCTGTCTCTCAACTGTCTCTCTCTCTCCTATCTGTCTCTCTCTCTCCTATCTGTCTCTCTCTCTCCTATCTCTCTCACCTGTCTGTCTCTCTCTCACCTGTCTGTCTCTCTCACCTGTCTGTCTCTCGCCTGTCTCTCTCGTCTGTCTCTCTCTCTCTCACCTGTCTCTCTCTCTCGCCTGTCTCTCTCGTCTGTCTGTCTGTCTCTCAACTGTCTCTCTCTCTCCTATCTCTCTCACCTGTCTGTCTCTCTCTCACCTGTCTGTCTCTCTCGTCTGTCTCTCTCTCTCTCACCTGTCTCTCTCTCTCGCCTGTCTCTCTCGTCTGTCTGTCTGTCTCTCTCTCTCCTATCTGTCTCTCTCTCTCCTATCTCTCTCACCTGTCTGTCTCTCTCTCTCCTATCTCTCTCACCTGTCTGTCTCTCTCTCACCTATCTCTCTCACCTGTCTGTCTCTCTCTCACCTATCTCTCTCACCTGTCTGTCTCTCTCACCTGTCTGTCTCTCGTCTGTCTCTCTCTCTCTCACCTGTCTCTCTCTCTCGCCTGTCTCTCTCGTCTGTCTGTCTGTCTCTCACTGTCTCTCTCTCTCCTATCTGTCTCTCTCTCTCCTATCTCTCTCACCTGTCTGTCTCTCTCTCACCTGTCTGTCTCTCTCACCTGTCTGTCTCTCGCCTGTCTCTCTCGTCTGTCTCTCTCTCTCTCACCTGTCTCTCTCTCTCGCCTGTCTCTCTCGTCTGTCTGTCTGTCTCTCAACTGTCTCTCTCTCTCCTATCTGTCTCTCTCTCTCCTATCTCTCTCACCTGTCTGTCTCTCTCCTATCTGTCTGTCTCTCTCTCACCTTTCTGTCTCTCTCTCACCTGTCCCTGTCTCTCAGGTGTTCCAGGTGTTCAGGCGTTTATGATGGTCCGGCCTTAAAGCTCTCAGCAGGTCTGACCGGATGTCCCGCCTCAGCACTACATTACCCAGAATGCACCTGTCAGGAGCTGTGACCCCCATTTCAGTTTTATTTATTTAGCTGGAGGTTTTTCAGAATGAAAGCACGGTACCAATGTTAGCTTCATGCTAACTAGCCTGAGTCTGGACAGGAAACAAAGAAATAAAACTCTTTAAAAGGTGTCATTGTGTCTTTTATTGTGTGTGTGTGTGTGTGTGTGTGTGTGTGTGTGTGTGTGTGTGTGTGTGTGGTGTGTGTGTGTGTGTGTGTGTGTGTGTGTGTGTGGTGTGTGTGTGTGTGTGTGTGTGTGTGTGTGTGTGTGTGTGTGTGTGTGTGTGTGTGTGTGTGTGTGTGTGTGTGTGTGTGTGTGTGTGTGTGTGTGTGTGTGTGTGTGTGTGTGTGTGTGTGTGTGTGTGTGTGTGTGTGTGTGTGTGTGTGTGTGTGTGTTCACAGTATGAATAATAAAGAAGAAGAAACTAAAACTTGGTCAGCTGAATGTTCACATATATGTGAGGTTATATTTAAATGTGCAGGTTATACCTGTCTAACGCATAGAAGTTCTGCAGTTCCTACTGTGGCCTGCAGTGGCACTGACGAGCCCTGACTACTTCCTGTAGAGTAGAAGAAGAGGCCAGCGGTAATGCTAGCATTAGCTTCAGCGGTTTACTCCACAGACTGAGTTAATCTACAATATTATAATAATATAAATATACATAAAGGTCTCAGGTTGAGTGATTCACCGTGCGGATACACAGCTTTACTCTCCGGGTTTAATGTTTGATGGTGAGAACGAACTACCAGCAGGTGAGTGAAGCTAATGCTAACTGTGATGCTAACTGTGAAGCTAACTGCTAATCAGTGAAAGTAAGCTAAACTAAAAGAGTTGATTCTAAATATATAATAACGGGATCCGTCCCGTGCTTTCCTTATATTATTATTCTTCTTAAATACATTTGTTAACATAAGTAATACAGTAGTATTCATGTGTTAATGAGTTTAAAATACATTCAGTACATCTTAAACATATAACACGTCCTTCATATTTCCCTTCTTATCAAACTGTTGGAACATAACCTAACCAGCTCCACCTGTACCTACTAACTGACCTCAGGTACCTGTACCTCCACCTGTACCTACTAACTGACCTCAGGTACCTGTACCTCCACCTGTACCTACTAACTGACCTCAGGTACCTGTACCTCCACCTGTACCTACTAACTGACCTCAGGTACCTGTACCTCCACCTGTACCTACTAACTGACCTCAGGTACCTGTACCTCCACCTGTACCTACTAACTGACCTCAGGTACCTGTACCTCCACCTGTACCTACTAACTGACCTCAGGTACCTGTACCTCCACCTGTACCTACTAACTGACCTCAGGTACCTGTAGCTCCACCTGTACCTACTAACTGACCTCAGGTACCTGTAGCTCCACCTGTACCTACTAACTGACCTCAGGTACCTGTACCTCCACCTGTACCTACTAACTGACCTCAGGTACCTGTAGCTCCACCTGTACCTACTAACTGACCTCAGGTACCTGTACCTACTAACTGACCTCAGGTACCTGTAGCTCCACCTGTACCTACTAACTGACCTCAGGTACCTGTAGCTCCACCTGTACCTACTAACTGACCTCAGGTACCTGTAGCTCCACCTGTACCTAATAACTGACCTCAGGTACCTGTACCTCCACCTGTACCTACTAACTGACCTCAGGTACCTGTACCTCCACCTGTACCTACTAACTGACCTCAGGTACCTGTAGCTCCACCTGTACCTACTAACTGACCTCAGGTACCTGTAGCTCCACCTGTACCTACTAACTGACCTCAGGTACCTGTACCTCCACCTGTACCTAATAACTGACCTCAGGTACCTGTACCTCCACCTGTACCTACTAACTGACCTCAGGTACCTGTAGCTCCACCTGTACCTACTAACTGACCTCAGGTGCCTGTACCTCCACCTGTACCTAATAACTGACCTCAGGTACCTGTACCTCCACCTGTACCTACTAACTGACCTCAGGTACCTGTAGCTCCACCTGTACCTACTAACTGACCTCAGGTACCTGTAGCTCCACCTGTACCTACTAACTGACCTCAGGTACCTGTACCTACTAACTGACCTCAGGTACCTGTACCTCCACCTGTACCTACTAACTGACCTCAGGTACCTGTACCTCCACCTGTACCTACTAACTGACCTCAGGTACCTGTAGCTCCACCTGTACCTACTAACTGACCTCAGGTACCTGTAGCTCCACCTGTACCTACTAACTGACCTCAGGTACCTGTAGCTCCACCTGTACCTAATAACTGACCTCAGGTACCTGTACCTCCACCTGTACCTACTAACTGACCTCAGGTACCTGTAGCTCCACCTGTACCTACTAACTGACCTCAGGTACCTGTAGCTCCACCTGTACCTAATAACTGACCTCAGGTACCTGTAGCTCCACCTGTACCTAATAACTGACCTCAGGTACCTGTAGCTCCACCTGTACCTACTAACTGACCTCAGGTGCCTGTACCTCCACCTGTACCTACTAACTGACCTCAGGTACCTGTAGCTCCACCTGTACCTACTAACTGACCTCAGGTACCTGTAGCTCCACCTGTACCTACTAACTGACCTCAGGTACCTGTAGCTCCACCTGTACCTACTAACTGACCTCAGGTACCTGTACCTCCACCTGTACCTAATAACTGACCTCAGGTACCTGTACCTCCACCTGTACCTACTAACTGACCTCAGGTACCTGTAGCTCCACCTGTACCTACTAACTGACCTCAGGTACCTGTACCTACTAACTGACCTCAGGTACCTGTACCTCCACCTGTACCTACTAACTGACCTCAGGTACCTGTAGCTCCACCTGTACCTAATAACTGACCTCAGGTACCTGTACCTACTAACTGACCTCAGGTACCTGTAGCTCCACCTGTACCTACTAACTGACCTCAGGTACCTGTACCTCCACCTGTACCTAATAACTGACCTCAGGTACCTGTAGCTCCACCTGTACCTAATAACTGACCTCAGGTACCTGTAGCTCCACCTGTACATAATAACTGACCTCAGGTACCTGTACCTACTAACTGACCTCAGGTACCTGTACCTCCACCTGTACCTACTAACTGACCTCAGGTACCTGTAGCTCCACCTGTACCTAATAACTGACCTCAGGTACCTGTAGCTCCACCTGTACCTAATAACTGACCTCAGGTTCCTGTAGCTCCACCTGTACCTAATAACTGACCTCAGGTACCTGTAGCTCCACCTGTACCTAATAACTGACCTCAGGTACCTGTAGCTCCACCTGTACCTAATAACTGACCTCAGTTACCTGTAGCTCCACCTGTACCTAATAACTGACCTCAGGTACCTGTACCTCCACCTGTACCTAATAACTGACCTCAGGTACCTGTACCTCCACCTGTACCTAATAACTGACCTCAGGTACCTGTAGCTCCACCTGTACCTAATAACTGACCTCAGGTACCTGTAGCTCCACCTGTACCTACTAACTGACCTCAGGTGCCTGTACCTCCACCTGTACCTACTAACTGACCTCAGGTACCTGTAGCTCCACCTGTACCTACTAACTGACCTCAGGTACCTGTAGCTCCACCTGTACCTACTAACTGACCTCAGGTACCTGTAGCTCCACCTGTACCTACTAACTGACCTCAGGTACCTGTACCTCCACCTGTACCTAATAACTGACCTCAGGTACCTGTACCTCCACCTGTACCTACTAACTGACCTCAGGTACCTGTAGCTCCACCTGTACCTACTAACTGACCTCAGGTGCCTGTACCTCCACCTGTACCTACTAACTGACCTCAGGTACCTGTACCTCCACCTGTACCTACTAACTGACCTCAGGTACCTGTACCTACTAACTGACCTCAGGTACCTGTACCTCCACCTGTACCTACTAACTGACCTCAGGTACCTGTAGCTCCACCTGTACCTAATAACTGACCTCAGGTACCTGTACCTACTAACTGACCTCAGGTACCTGTAGCTCCACCTGTACCTACTAACTGACCTCAGGTACCTGTACCTCCACCTGTACCTAATAACTGACCTCAGGTACCTGTAGCTCCACCTGTACCTAATAACTGACCTCAGGTACCTGTAGCTCCACCTGTACATAATAACTGACCTCAGGTACCTGTACCTACTAACTGACCTCAGGTACCTGTAGCTCCACCTGTACCTAATAACTGACCTCAGGTACCTGTAGCTCCACCTGTACCTAATAACTGACCTCAGGTTCCTGTAGCTCCACCTGTACCTAATAACTGACCTCAGGTACCTGTAGCTCCACCTGTACCTAATAACTGACCTCAGGTACCTGTAGCTCCACCTGTACCTAATAACTGACCTCAGGTACCTGTAGCTCCACCTGTACCTACTAACTGACCTCAGGTGCCTGTACCTCCACCTGTACCTACTAACTGACCTCAGGTGCCTGTACCTCCACCTGTACCTACTAACTGACCTCAGGTACCTGTACCTCCACCTGTACCTAATAACTGACCTCAGGTACCTGTAGCTCCACCTGTACCTACTAACTGACCTCAGGTACCTGTACCTCCACCTGTACCTAATAACTGACCTCAGGTACCTGTAGCTCCACCTGTACCTAATAACTGACCTCAGGTACCTGTAGCTCCACCTGTACCTAATAACTGACCTCAGGTACCTGTACCTAATAACTGACCTCAGGTGCCTGTACCTCCACCTGTACCTACTAACTGACCTCAGGTACCTGTAGCTCCACCTGTACCTAATAACTGACCTCAGGTACCTGTAGCTCCACCTGTACCTAATAACTGACCTCAGGTACCTGTAGCTCCACCTGTACCTAATAACTGACCTCAGTTACCTGTAGCTCCACCTGTACCTAATAACTGACCTCAGGTACCTGTACCTCCACCTGTACCTAATAACTGACCTCAGGTACCTGTACCTCCACCTGTACCTAATAACTGACCTCAGGTACCTGTAGCTCCACCTGTACCTAATAACTGACCTCAGGTACCTGTAGCTCCACCTGTACCTAATAACTGACCTCAGGTACCTGTAGCTCCACCTGTACCTACTAACTGACCTCAGGTGCCTGTACCTCCACCTGTACCTAATAACTGACCTCAGGTACCTGTAGCTCCACCTGTACCTAATAACTGACCTCAGGTACCTGTAGCTCCACCTGTACCTACTAACTGACCTCAGGTGCCTGTACCTCCACCTGTACCTAATAACTGACCTCAGGTACCTGTACCTCCACCTGTACCTAATAACTGACCTCAGGTGCCTGTACCTCCACCTGTACCTAATAACTGACCTCAGGTACCTGTAGCTCCACCTGTACCTAATAACTGACCTCAGGTACCTGTACCTCCACCTGTTCCTAATAACTGACCTCAGGTACCTGTACCTAATAACTGACCTCAGGTACCTGTACCTCCACCTGTACCTACTAACTGACCTCAGGTACCTGTACCTCCACCTGTACCTAATAACTGACCTCAGGTGCCTGTAGCTCCACCTGTACCTACTAACTGACCTCAGGTACCTGTACCTCCACCTGTACCTACTAACTGACCTCAGGTACCTGTAGCTCCACCTGTACCTAATAACTGACCTCAGGTACCTGTACCTCCACCTGTACCTAATAACTGACCTCAGGTACCTGTAGCTCCACCTGTACCTAATAACTGACCTCAGGTACCTGTACCTAATAACTGACCTCAGGTGCCTGTACCTCCACCTGTACCTACTAACTGACCTCAGGTACCTGTAGCTCCACCTGTACCTAATAACTGACCTCAGGTACCTGTAGCTCCACCTGTACCTAATAACTGACCTCAGGTACCTGTAGCTCCACCTGTACCTAATAACTGACCTCAGTTACCTGTAGCTCCACCTGTACCTAATAACTGACCTCAGGTACCTGTACCTCCACCTGTACCTAATAACTGACCTCAGGTACCTGTACCTCCACCTGTACCTAATAACTGACCTCAGGTACCTGTAGCTCCACCTGTACCTAATAACTGACCTCAGGTACCTGTAGCTCCACCTGTACCTAATAACTGACCTCAGGTACCTGTAGCTCCACCTGTACCTACTAACTGACCTCAGGTGCCTGTACCTCCACCTGTACCTAATAACTGACCTCAGGTACCTGTAGCTCCACCTGTACCTAATAACTGACCTCAGGTACCTGTAGCTCCACCTGTACCTACTAACTGACCTCAGGTGCCTGTACCTCCACCTGTACCTAATAACTGACCTCAGGTACCTGTACCTCCACCTGTACCTAATAACTGACCTCAGGTGCCTGTACCTCCACCTGTACCTAATAACTGACCTCAGGTACCTGTAGCTCCACCTGTACCTAATAACTGACCTCAGGTACCTGTACCTCCACCTGTACCTACTAACTGACCTCAGGTGCCTGTACCTCCACCTGTACCTAATAACTGACCTCAGGTACCTGTACCTCCACCTGTTCCTAATAACTGACCTCAGGTACCTGTACCTAATAACTGACCTCAGGTACCTGTACCTCCACCTGTACCTACTAACTGACCTCAGGTACCTGTACCTCCACCTGTACCTAATAACTGACCTCAGGTGCCTGTAGCTCCACCTGTACCTACTAACTGACCTCAGGTACCTGTACCTCCACCTGTACCTACTAACTGACCTCAGGTACCTGTAGCTCCACCTGTACCTAATAACTGACCTCAGGTACCTGTACCTCCACCTGTACCTAATAACTGACCTCAGGTACCTGTAGCTCCACCTGTACCTACTAACTGACCTCAGGTACCTGTAGCTCCACCTGTACCTAATAACTGACCTCAGGTGCCTGTACCTCCACCTGTACCTAATAACAGGTACCTGCAGGTATGTGTTCCTCACACAGAGGGTTCATTGTGTGTGTGTGTGTGTGTGTGTGTGTGTGTGTGTGTGTGTGTGTGTGTGTGTGTGTGTTGTGTGTGTGTGTGTGTGTGTGGTGTGTGTGTGTGTGTGTGTGTGTGTGTGTGTGTGTGTGTGTGTGTGTGTGTGTGTGTGTGTGTGTGTGTGTGTGTGTGTGTGTGTGTGTGTGTGTGTGTGTGTGTGTGTGTGTGTGTGTGTGTGTGTGTGTGTGTGTGTGTGTGTGTGTGTGTGTGTGTGTGTGTGTGTGTGTGTGTGTGTGTGTGTGTGTGTGTAGGTCTTCATCTCTGACATGAGCAGCCCTGTAAGTCTACTCTTTATTTTGACCTCATTAAAATCAGTCTTTCTGGTCGGAAGCGTTAAGTTAGTGTGGAGTAATGTTAGTGTGTAGTAATGTTAGTGTGTAGTAATGTTAGTGTGTAGTAAAGTTAGTGTGTAGTAATGTTAGTGTGTAGTAATGTTAGTGTGTAGTAATGTTAGTGTGTAGTAATGTTAGTGTGTAGTAAAGTTAGTGTGTAGTTAAGTTAGTGTGGAGTAAGTTAGTGTGTAGTTAAGTTAGTGTGTAGTAAAGTTAGTGTGTAGTTAAGTTAGTGTGGAGTAATGTTAGTGTGTAGTAATGTTAGTGTGTAGTAATGTTTGTGTAGTTAAGTTAGTGTGAGTAAAGTTAGTGTTAGTAGTTGTGTGTAGTAAAGTTAGTGTGTAGTTAAGTTAGTGTGGAGTAATGTTAGTGTGTAGTAAAGTTAGTGTGTAGTTAAGTGTGGAGTAATGTTAGTGTGTAGTAAAGTTAGTGTCTTGTTAGTTAGTGTGAGTAATGTTAGTGTGGAGTAATGTTAGTGTGTAGTAAAGTTAGTGTGTAGTTAAGTTAGTGTGGAGTAATGTTAGTGTGTAGTAAAGTTAGTGTGTAGTTAAGTTAGTGTGGAGTAATGTTAGTGTGTAGTTAAGTTAGTGTGTAGTTAAGTTAGTGTGTAGTAAGTTAGTGTGTAGTAAAGTTAGTGTGGAGTAAAGTTAGTGTGGAGTAATGTTAGTGTGTAGTAAAGTTAGTGTGTAGTAATGTTAGTGTGTAGTAATGTTAGTGTGTAGTAATGTTCGTGTGTTTTGTGTGTGTGCGCGCAGAGGAAGAGAAGAGGAACAGGAAGTGCTCCGGTTCCCAGACTCCGCACCAAGACCGCCAGACGAGCTAACGCTAGCAGAGAAGCGAGCAGAGAAGCTAGCAGAGAAGCTAGCATAGCAGCTAGCAGAGAAGCTAGCATAGCAGCTAGCATAGCAGCTAGCAGAGAAGCTAGCATAGCAGCTAGCAGAGAAGCTAGCAGAGCAGCTAGCAGAGAAGCTAGCATAGCAGCGGAGGCTAGCAGGTCTGAAGGTGAAGCTTCCCCCCCCGACTGAGACCATCGATGTGATGGAGGACGGTGAGGAACTACATCACATCACGACTCGTCTCCACGTCACGACTCGTCTCTATAACCGGCTCTTGTGTTCAGGTGTGGAGGAGGTGGTGGATCTCACCTGTGAGGGGGGGGAGGCTGTGGTCGACCTGACAAACAACGACTCCGTGCTGGTGACTACACACACACACACACACACACACACACACACACACCCCAATACAATACTCACAAAGAAACAGTGAGCAGACAATGATGCGTTTTTGAAACTGAATACATCTTCTCTCTTCCTGCTGCTGCTTCCAGCTGGTGGACGAAGGTACAATCGTTTGTTCATTTATATAAAGTTCAATTAATTTAAATAACGTTTTTATTGAATTTGATATTATTAGTTTTCAGATGATTTTAAGGAACAGCCCAACATTTATTTGGGTATTTTATCAGGTCCTCAGAACCGCAGAGTCCCGAGCGGAGAGAGTTACGTCGTCAGCAGTGATGAAGAGGCGCCGCCCCCCAACGCTGCAGTAATGCCCTTCCAACAGAAGACAAGCTCCTCCAGGTAATAGACTGATCCCTGCTGACATTATAAATCACAGCCAGGTGATAGACTGATTCCTGCTGGCATTATAAAGCACAGCCAGGTAATAGACAGATCCCTGCTGGCATTATAAAGCACAGCCAGGTGATAGACTGATCCCTGCTGGCATTATAAAGCACAGCCAGGTAATAGACTGATCCCTGCTGGCATTATAAAGCACAGCCAGGTAATAGACGGATCCCTGCTGGCATTATAAAGCACAGCCAGGTAATAGACGGATCCCTGCTGGCATTATAAATCACAGCCAGGTAATAGACGGATCCTATAAACCCAGGTGATAGACTGATCCCTGCTGGCATTATAAATCACAGCCAGGTAATAGACGGATCCTATAAAACCAGGTGATAGACTGATCCCTGCTGGCATTATAAAGCTCAGCCAGGTAATAGACGGATCCTATAAACCCAGGTGATAGACGGATCCCAGCTGGCATTATAAAGCACAGCCAGGTGATAGACGGATCCTATAAACCCAGGTGATAGACTGATCCCTGCTCGCATTATAAAGCACAGCCAGGTAATAGACAGATCCCTGCTCGCATTATAAAGCTCAGCCAGGTAATAGACGGATCCTATAAACCCAGGTGATAGACGGATCCCAGCTGGCATTATAAAGCACAGCCAGGTGATAGACGGATCCTATAAACCCAGGTGATAGACTGATCCCTGCTCGCATTATAAAGCACAGCCAGGTAATAGACGGATCCTATAAACCCAGGTGATAGACTGATCCCTGCTGGCATTATAAATCACAGCCAGGTAATAGACAGATCCCTGCTGGCATTATAAAGCACAGCCAGGTGATAGACTGATCCCTGCTGGCATTATAAAGCACAGCCAGGTAATAGACGGATCCTATAAACCCAGGTGATAGACGGATCCCAGCTGGCATTATAAAGCACAGCCAGGTGATAGACGGATCCTATAAACCCAGGTGATAGACTGATCCCTGCTCGCATTATAAAGCACAGCCAGGTAATAGACGGATCCTATAAACCCAGGTGATAGACTGATCCCTGCTGGCATTATAAATCACAGCCAGGTAATAGACAGATCCCTGCTGGCATTATAAAGCACAGCCAGGTGATAGACTGATCCCTGCTGGCATTATAAAGCACAGCCAGGTAATAGACTGATCCCTGCTGGCATTATAAAGCACAGCCAGGTGATAGACTGATCCCTGCTGGCATTATAAAGCACAGCCAGGTGATAGACGGATCCCTGCTGGCATTATAAAGCACAGCCAGGTAATAGACGGATCCCTGCTGGCATTATAAATCACAGCCAGGTAATAGACGGATCCTATAAACCCAGGTGATAGACTGATCCCTGCTCGCATTATAAAGCACAGCCAGGTAATAGACGGATCCTATAAACCCAGGTGATAGACTGATCCCTGCTGGCATTATAAATCACAGCCAGGTAATAGACGGATCCTATAAACCCAGGTGATAGACTGATCCCTGTGTGTTTCAGGTCGGATCCGGGGATGATCAGCTGTCCTGTCTGTCTCGACATGTACTCGGAGGTGAGACTCAAACACACCTGTGACACACCTGGACAGCAAGTAGAATCCTGCGTCCTGATTGGCTGCTTGTTCTCCTCCACAGATCGTCGACAGCGGCCGATTGGTCGTTTCCACTAAATGTGGTCACGTGTTCTGCAGCCAATGTCTGAGAGACTCTCTGAAGTCATCACACACCTGCCCCACCTGCAGGAAGAAGCTGACGCCCCGCCAGTACCACCCCCTCTATGTGTGACCTCACTGTGACATCACCAGGACCCCATGACATCACCAGGACCCTCATGACATCACTGTGACATCACCAGGACCCCCATGACATCACTGTGACATCACCAGGACCCCCATGACATCACTGTGACATCACCAGGACCCCCATGACATCACCAGGACCCTCAGGGCATCACTGTGACATCACCAGGACCCCCATGACATCACTGTGACATCACCAGGACCCCCATGACATCACCAGGACCCTCAGGGCATCACTGTGACATCACCAGGACCCTTGATTACAGAGAGTTGGAATTCTTGACTGATTGCTGTCCATTTTTATTTGTTTTCTATTGTTATGGAAAAAGAGTTTAAGTAGAAATAAATGTTGAATTCTGTCTTTGAGTTTATTCTGTTCCAAAGAAAGGGTCAAGTATATAAAACTGACTGAGGGGGGGGGGTAGGGTCTGACTGAGGGGGAGGGGGAGTAGAGTCTGGGGGTAGAGTCTGACTGAGGGGGGTAGGGTCTGACTGAGGGGGAGGGGGGGGTAGGGTCTGACTGAGGGGGTGGGGGTAGGGTCTGACTGAGGGAGAGAGGGGGGTAGGGTCTGACTGAGGGGGAGGGGGGGGTAGGGTCTGACTGAGGGGGAGGGGGGGGTAGGGTCTGACTGAGGGGGAGAGGGGGGTAGGGTCTGACTGAGGGGGAGGGGGTAGGGTCTGACTGAGGGGGAGGGGGGGGGTAGGGTCTGACTGAGGGGGAGGGGGGGTAGGGTCTGGGAGCACCATGATAAGGATCACTGTCACAAGATGGTGAGTCATCATCAGCTGCTGACGATGACTCACCTGAGAAACCCTTAAACAGCTGAAGAAACCCTTAAACACTTGAAGAAACCCTTAAACACTTGAAGAAACCCTTAAATAGCTGAAGAAACCCTTAAACAGCTGAAGAAACCCTTAAACACCTGAAGAAACCCTTAAACAGCTGAAGAAACACTTAAACACCTGAGAAACCCTTAAACAGCTGAAGAAACCCTTAAACACTTGAAGAAACACTTGAAGAAACCCTTAAACACTTGAAGAAACCCTTAAACACCTGAAGAAACCCTTAAACACCTGAAGAAACCCTTAAACAGCTGAAGAAACACTTGAAGAAACCCTTAAACACCTGAAGAAACCCTTAAACAGCTGAAGAAACCCTTAAACACTTGAGAAACCCTTAAACACTTGAAGAAACCCTTAAACACTGAAGAAACCCTTAAACAGCTGAGAAACCTTAAACACCTGAGAAACCCTTAAACACCTGAAGAAACCCTTAAACAGCTGAGAAACCTTTAAACACCTGAGAAACCCTTAAACACCTGAGAAACCCTTAAACAGCTGAGAAACCCTTAAACACCTGAGAAACCCTTAAACACTTGAAGAAACCCTTAAACACCTGAAGAAACCCTTAAACACATGAGAAACCCTTAAACAGCTGAGAAACCCTTAAACACCTGAAGAAACCCTTAAACACTGAAGAAACCCTTAAACACCTGAAGAAACCCTTAAACACCTGAGAAACCCTTAAACAGCTGAATAAACCCTTAAACACTTGAGAAACCCTTAAACACCTGAAGAAACCCTTAAACAGCTGAGAAACCCTTAAACACCTGAAGAAACCCTTAAACACCTGAAGAAACCCTTAAACACCTGAAGAAACCCTTAAACAGCTGAGAAACCCTTAAACACCTGAGAAACCCTTAAACAGCTGAGAAACCCTTAAACACCTGAAGAAACCCTTAAACACCTGAAGAAACCCTTAAACAGCTGAGAAACCCTTAAACACCTGAGAAACCCTTAAACAGCTGAGAAACCCTTAAACACCTGAAGAAACCCTTAAACACCTGAGAAACCCTTAAACACCTGAGAAACCCTTAAACACCTGAAGAAACCCTTAAACAGCTGACAAACCCTTAAACACCTGAGAAACCCTTAAACAGCTGAGAAACCCTTAAACAGCTGAAGAAACCCTTAAACAGCTGAAGAAACCCTTAAACACCTGAAGAAACCCTTAAACACCTGAAGAAACCCTTAAACAGCTGAGAAACCCTTAAACAGCTGAGAAACCCTTAAACATTACTCATCATTACATCATAAACTCTACTTCGCGAGGCTCTTCGTTGTTGATCTCATCAAAGTGAATATTTGCGGCTTTATCGCTAAACTTATGTTTATGTTCTGAATGTTAATACATGTATGAAGTATTCTGAATGAGAAGCTCTAGTTGTGATGATATGTTAATACATGTATGAAGTATTCTGAATGAGAAGCTCTAGATGTGATGATATGTTAATACATGTATGAAGTATTCTGAATGAGAAGCTCTAGTTGTGATGATATGTTAATACATGTATGAAGTATTCTGAATGAGAAGCTCTAGTTGTTCTGATATGTTAATACATGTATGAAGTATTCTGAATGAGAAGCTCTAGTTGTTCTGATATGTTAATACATGTATGAAGTATTCTGAATGAGAAGCTCTAGTTGTTCTGAATGTTAATACATGTATGAAGTATTCTGAATGAGAAGCTCTAGTTGTGATGATATGTTAATACATGTATGAAGTATTCTCAATGAGAAGCTCTAGTTGTTATATGTTAATACATGTATGAAGTATTCTGAATGAGAAGCTCTAGTTGTTCTGATATGTTAATACATGTATGAAGTATTCTGAATGAGAAGCTCTAGTTGTTCTGATATGTTAATACATGTATGAAGTATTCTGAATGAGAAGCTCTAGTTGTTCTGATATGTTAATACATGTATGAAGTATTCTGAATGAGAAGCTCTAGTTGTGATGATATGTTAATACATGTATGAAGTATTCTGAATGAGAAGCTCTAGTTGTTCTGATATGTTAATACATGTATGAAGTATTCTGAATGAGAAGCTCTAGTTGTTCTGATATGTTAATACATGTATGAAGTATTCTGAATGAGAAGCTCTAGTTGTGATGATATGTTAATACATGTATGAAGTATTCTGAATGAGAAGCTCTAGTTGTGATGATATGTTAATACATGTATGAAGTATTCTGAATGAGAAGCTCTAGTTGTGATGATATGTTAATACATGTATGAAGTATTCTGAATGAGAAGCTCTAGTTGTGATGATATGTTAATACATGTATGAAGTATTCTGAATGAGAAGCTCTAGTTGTTCTGATATGTTAATACATGTATGAAGTATTCTCAATGAGAAGCTCTAGTTGTTATATGTTAATACATGTATGAAGTATTCTGAATGAGAAGCTCTAGTTGTGATGATATGTTAATACATGTATGAAGTATTCTGAATGAGAAGCTCTAGATGTGATGATATGTTAATACATGTATGAAGTATTCTGAATGAGAAGCTCTAGTTGTGATGATATGTTAATACATGTATGAAGTATTCTCAATGAGAAGCTCTAGTTGTTCTGATATGTTAATACATGTATGAAGTATTCTGAATGAGAAGCTCTAGTTGTTCTGATATGTTAATACATGTATGAAGTATTCTGAATGAGAAGCTCTAGTTGTGATGATATGTTAATACATGTATGAAGTATTCTGAATGAGAAGCTCTAGTTGTGATGATATGTTAATACATGTATGAAGTATTCTGAATGAGAAGCTCTAGTTGTGATGATATGTTAATACATGTATGAAGTATTCTGAATGAGAAGCTCTAGTTGTGATGATATGTTAATACATGTATGAAGTATTCTGAATGAGAAGCTCTAGTTGTGATGATATGTTAATACATGTATGAAGTATTCTGAATGAGAAGCTCTAGTTGTTCTGATATGTTAATACATGTATGAAGTATTCTGAATGAGAAGCTCTAGTTGTTGATATGTTAATACATGTATGAAGTATTCTGAATGAGAAGCTCTAGTTGTGATGATATGTTAATACATGTATGAAGTATTCTGAATGAGAAGCTCTAGTTGTGATGATATGTTAATACATGTATGAAGTATTCTGAATGAGAAGCTCTAGTTGTTCTGATATGTTAATACATGTATGAAGTATTCTGAATGAGAAGCTCTAGTTGTTGATATGTTAATACATGTATGAAGTATTCTGAATGAGAAGCTCTAGTTGTTCTGATATGTTAATACATGTATGAAGTATTCTGAATGAGAAGCTCTAGTTGTGATGATATGTTAATACATGTATGAAGTATTCTGAATGAGAAGCTCTAGTTGTTCTGATATGTTAATACATGTATGAAGTATTCTCAATGAGAAGCTCTAGTTGTGATGATATGTTAATACATGTATGAAGTATTCTGAATGAGAAGCTCTAGTTGTTCTGATATGTTAATACATGTATGAAGTATTCTCAATGAGAAGCTCTAGTTGTGATGATATGTTAATACATGTATGAAGTATTCTGAATGAGAAGCTCTAGTTGTTCTGATATGTTAATACATGTATGAAGTATTCTGAATGAGAAGCTCTAGTTGTTATGATATCTGTTTTATAACAATGACGCAGCCTTTCTCTGTGTTCCGGCGGACGCTGGGTGATCACGTGACTCCGGACGCTGGGTGATCACGTGACTCCGGGGAAAGCCCCTCATTGGAAAGTGCTTCGTCATTCATCGTCCTCTCATTGGTCGCCTGGGCGGGACTCCGGCTGTAGACCAATCAGAGGCCGTGTCAATATTTACCTTTCCTGACAACAGTGACGAGAATCACGGAAGTAAACATTAAGCTGCGACACGAGCTGGACTGAAGTCTCAAACTGGATCTGAGAGGAGTCTGAGAAGAGAAGAGAATAGAAGAGAAGACAAGAGAAGACAAGACAAGAGAAGAGAAGAGAAGAGAAGACAAGAGAAGAGAAGAGAAGAGAGAAGACAAGAGAAGACAAGAGAAGAGAAGAGAATAGAAGAGAAGACAAGAGAAGAGAGAAGACAAGACAAGAGAAGAGAGAAGACAAGAGAAGAGAAGAGAAGACAAGAGAAGACAAGAGAAGACAAGACAAGAGTGAAGCGAGAAGAGAAGAGAGAAGACAAGACAAGAGAAGAGAAGACAAGAGAGAAGAAGACAAGAGTGAAGCGAGAAGAGAAGAGAGAAGACAAGACAAGGGAGGAAACCCGAGTCCGCATCTGCGGTAAGTCTGACTGCATCTGATCTGATTGGATGTGCTTTATTAATCATCTGATCTGATTGGATGTACTTTATTAATCATCTGATCTGATTGGATGTGCTTTATTAATCATCTGATCTGATTGGATGTGCTTTATTAATCATCTGATCTGATTGGATGTGCTTTATTAATCATCTGATCTGATTGGATGTGCTTTATTAATCATCTGATCTGATTGGATGTGCTTTATTAATCATCTGATCTGATTGGATGTACTTTATTAATCATCTGATCTGATTGGATGTGCTTTATTAATCATCTGATCTGATTGGATGTACTTTATTAATCATCTGATCTGATTGGATGTGCTTTATTAATCATCTGATCTGATTGGATGTGCTTTATTAATCATCTGATCTGATTGGATGTGCTTTATTATCATCTGATCTGATTGGATGTGCTTTATTAATCATCTGATCTGATTGGATGTGCTTTATTAATCATCTGATCTGATTGGATGTACTTTATTAATCATCTGATCTGATTGGATGTACTTTATTAATCATCTGATCTGATTGGATGTACTTTATTAATCATCGGATCTGATTGGATGTGCTTTATTAATCATCTGATCTGATTGGATGTGCTTTATTAATCATCTGATCTGATTGGATGTGCTTTATTAATCATCTGATCTGATTGGATGTGCTTTATTAATCATCTGATCTGATTGGATGTGCTTTATTAATCATCTGATCTGATTGGATGTGCTTTATTAATCATCTGATCTGATTGGATGTGCTTTATTAATCATCTGATCTGATTGGATGTGCTTTATTAATCATCTGATCTGATTGGATGTGCTTTATTAATCATCTGATCTGATTGGATGTACTTTATTAATCATCTGATCTGATTGGATGTGCTTTATTAATCATCTGATCTGATTGGATGTACTTTATTAATCATCTGATCTGATTGGATGTGCTTTATTAATCATCTGATCTGATTGGATGTGCTTTATTAATCATCTGATCTGATTGGATGTGCTTTATTAATCATCTGATCTGATTGGATGTGCTTTATTAATCATCTGATCTGATTGGATGTGCTTTATTAATCATCTGATCTGATTGGATGTACTTTATTAATCATCTGATCTGATTGGATGTACTTTATTAATCATCTGATCTGATTGGATGTACTTTATTAATCATCGGATCTGATTGGATCCCGGGGGAAATGGTTGCTCTGCTTTTGACCCATCCTGGTAGGAGCAGTGGGCTGCCATTTTGAACGGCGCCCGGGGAGCAGAGTCGAGAACGGTGCCTTGCTCAGGGGCAAGTACTCAGACCCGAGTACTTTAGTAGAAGTACTCAGACCCGAGTACTTTAGTAGAAGTACTCAGATCGAGTACTTTAGTAGAAGTACTCAGGTCTGGCACTTTAGTAGAAGTACTCGGGTCTGGTACTTTCAGTAAGAGTAGAAGTACTCAGGGTCTGGTACTTTAGTTAGAGTAGAAGTACTCAGGTCTGGTACTTGAGTTAAAGTAGAAGTACTCGGTCTGGTACTTTAGTAGAGTAGAAGTACTCAGGGTCTGTACTTTAGTTAGAGTAGAAGTACTCGGTCTGGTACTTTAGTAGGTAGAAGTACTCGGGTCTGGTACTTTAGTAGAAGTACTCGGTCTGGTACTTTAGTAGAAGTACTCGGGTCTGGACTTTAGTAGAAGTACTCAGGGTCTGGTACTTTAGTTAGAGTAGAAGTACTCGGTCTGGTACTTTAGTTAGAGTAGAAGTACTCGGTCTGGTACTTTAGTTAGAGTAGAAGTACTCAGGGTCTGGTACTTTAGTTAGAGTAGAAGTACTCAGGTCTGGTACTTTAGTAGAAGTACTCCGGGTCTGGTACTTTAGAGTAGAAGTACTCAGGGTCTGGTACTTTAGTTAGAGTAGAAGTACTCAGGTCTGGTACTTTAGTTAGAGTAGAAGTACTCAGGTCTGGTACTTTGAGTTAGAGTAGAAGTACTCGGTCTGGTACTTGAGTAGAGTAGAAGTACTCGGTCTGGTACTTTAGTTAGAGTAGAAGTACTCGGTCTGGTACTTTAGTTAGAGTAGAAGTACTCGGTCTGGTACTTTGAGTTAGAGTAGAAGTACTCAGGGTCTGGTACTTTAGTTAGAGTAGAAGTACTCGGTCTGGTACTTGAGTTAGAGTAGAAGTACTCGGTCTGGTACTTGAGTTAGAGTAGAAGTACTCGGTCTGGTACTTTAGTTAGAGTAGAAGTACTCGGTCTGGTACTTTAGTTAGAGTAGAAGTACTCAGGTCTGGTACTTTGAGTTAGAGTAGAAGTACTCGGTCTGGTACTTGAGTTAGAGTAGAAGTACTCAGGGTCTGGTACTTTGAGTTAGAGTAGAAGTACTCCGGTCTGGTACTTTAGTTAGAGTAGAAGTACTCGGTCTGGTACTTGAGTTAGAGTAGAAGTACTCGGTCTGGTACTTTAGTTAGAGTAGAAGTACTCGGTCTGGTACTTGAGTTAGAGTAGAAGTACTCGTGTCTGGTACTTTAGTTAGAGTAGAAGTACTCGGTCTGGTACTTGAGTTAGAGTAGAAGTACTCGGTCTGGTACTTTAGTTAGAGTAGAAGTACTCAGGTCTGGTACTTTAGTTAGAGTAGAAGTACTCAGGTCTGGTACTTGAGTTAGAGTAGAAGTACTCGGTCTGGTACTTGAGTTAGAGTAGAAGTACTCGGTCTGGTACTTTAGTTAGAGTAGAAGTACTCGAGTCTGGTACTTGAGTTAGAGTAGAAGTACTCGGTCTGGTACTTGAGTTAGAGTAGAAGTACTCAGGTCTGGTACTTTGAGTTAGAGTAGAAGTACTCGGGTCTGGTACTTGAGTAAAGTAGAAGTACTTGAGTAAAAGTAGAAGTACTCCGGTCTGGTACTTGAGTAAGAGTAGAAGTACTCGGTCTGGTACTTTGAGTTAGAGTAGAAGTACTCAGGTCTGGTACTTTAGTAAGAGTAGAAGTACTCGGGTCTGGTACTTTAGTTAGAGTAGAAGTACTCCGGTCTGGTACTTTAGTTAGAGTAGAAGTACTCAGGGTCTGGTACTTTAGTTAGAGTAGAAGTACTCGGGTCTGGTACTTGAGTTAGAGTAGAAGTACTCGGGTCTGGTACTTTAGTAGAAGTACTCGGGTCTGGTACTTGAGTTAGAGTAGAAGTACTCGTGTCTGGTACTTGAGTTAGAGTAGAAGTACTCGGGTCTGGTACTTTAGTTAGAGTAGAAGTACTCAGGTCTGGTACTTTAGTAGAGTAGAAGTACTCGGTCTGGTACTTGAGTTAGAGTAGAAGTACTCGGTCTGGTACTTGAGTTAGAGTAGAAGTACTCGGGTCTGGTACTTTAGAGTAGAAGTACTCGGGTCTGTACTTGAGTTAGAGTAGAAGTACTCAGTCTGGTACTTGAGTTAGAGTAGAAGTACTCGGGTCTGGTACTTCAGTAGAGTAGAAGTACTCGGGTCTGGTACTTGAGTAAGAGTAGAAGTACTCAGGTCTGGTACTTTGAGTTAGAGTAGAAGTACTCAGGTCTGGTACTTTAAGTAAGAGTAGAAGTACTCGGGTCTGGTACTTTAGTAGAGTAGAAGTACTCAGGTCTGGTACTTTAGAGTAGAAGTACTCAGGTCTGGTACTTCAGTTAGAGTAGAAGTACTCAGGTCTGGTACTTGAGTTAGAGTAGAAGTACTCAGGTCTGGTACTTTAGTAGAGTAGAAGTACTCAGGTCTGGTACTTTAGTAAGAGTAGAAGTACTCAGGTCTGGTACTTGAGTAAGAGTAGAAGTACTCAGGTCTGGTACTTGAGTTAGAGTAGAAGTACTCAGGTCTGGTACTTGAGTAGAAGTACTCGGTCTGGTACTTCAGTTAAAGTAGAAGTACTCGGTCTGGTACTTTAGTAGAGTAGAAGTACTCGGTCTGGTACTTTAGTTAGAGTAGAAGTACTCAGGTCTGGTACTTTAGTAGAGTAGAAGTACTCAGGTTTGATCTGAGAGTTTTTTTTGCAGATTCATTGTCAGTAAGTTTTCAGTTTGGGTCCCTGGGTTCTGACTGGTTCTGGTCCTTGTGGTTCTGGTCCCTGTGGTTCTGACTGGTTCTGGTCCTTGTGGTTCTGAGTGGTTCTTCCCTGTGGTTCTGACTGGTTCTGGTGCTTGTGGTTCTGACTGGTTCTGGTCCCTGTGGTTCTGACTGGTTCTGGTCCTTGTGGTTCTGACTGGTTCTGGTCCCTGTGATTCTGACTGGTTATGGTCCCTGTGGTTCTGACTGGTTCTGGTCCCTGTGGTTCTGACTGGTTCTGGTCCCGGGAAGACGGGAAGTCCTTAAGCTCGAGCCCTGGTTCTGACTGGTTCTGGTTTCTGTGGTTCTGACTGGTTCTGTTACCTGTGGTTCTGACTGGTTCTGGTCCCTGTGCAGATGGCGCTGACGGTGAAGGCCTACCTGCTGGGTCGGGACCAGGTGGTGAAGGAGGTCCGGAGGTTCAACGTGGATCAGGAGGTTTCCTGCAGCTTCGAGTACCTGCAGTCCAGAACCAGCAGCGTGTTCTCCAGCCTGAGGGACTTCAACCTGTACTACAGAGGTACTTATCCACATACCATGTACAAGTATATATATAATATATATATATATATATATAAATACTCCAGAACCAACAGCATGTGTTTGGTGCTCAAAGCGCTTACAAGCAAGTAAAACAAAATAACAACAAAAGTAGAAAGTGCTAAGCTAGGAGGAATCAGGGCGAGGGGTTAGTGGTTAGGAGTTGAAGGCAAGAGTGAGAAGGTGAGTTTGAAGGACGTGGCTGGGGAGGGGGTTCCAGAGGGAGGGGGCTCCAGAGGGAGGGAGGGGGTTCCAGAGGGAGGGGGTTCCAGAGGGAGGGGGTTCCAGAGGGAGGGGGTTCCAGAGGGAGGGGGTTCCAGAGGGTTCCTGATCGGCTGCAGTAGCTTCAGCAGGCCTGAGGCAAGGGGGGGGGCAGTGGAGGCCATGTTGGTGGTGATGATGTTGGTGATGGTGATGATGATGGTGGTGATGATGGTGGTGATGATGGTGGTGATGATGGTGGTGATGATGGTGGTGGTGATGATGATGATGATGATGATGGTGGTGATGACGCGTCCTCAGATGAAGACGAGGACCTGGTGGCGTTCTCCTCTGATGACGAGCTGATGATGGGTCTGGCCTCCATGAAGGACGGCCCGTTCCGCCTCTACATCAAAGGTCCAGATTATAATGGAGCTTTTATTCTGAAATCCAGGGACAGACAGGAAGTGATGCTGATGCTGCTTCTTATGATCTGCAGAGAAGAAGGAGAACCGTCGGGACTTCCCGCTGCACGCCTTCCCCCCCTTCACCTTCGGGCCCTCCGGTCCCCATGGACCCCCCCCATGGACCCCCCCCATGGGCCCGCCACCCACCCTGATGTGACCTGTGATGGGTGCGAGGGCCCTGTGGTGGGAACCCGCTTCAAGTGCTCCGTGTGTCCAAACTACGACCTGTGCTCCGCCTGCCAGGCGAGAGGGACCCACACGGAGCACCAGCTGCTGCCCATCTGGCACCCCATGCAGGTACTATACATATATATATATATATATATATATATATATATATATATATATATATATATATATATATTAGGGCTGTCAGTCGATTAAAATAGTTAATCGCACATTTTTGATCTGTTCTAAATGAACCTTAGAGGAATATTTTTGTAATACTCTCATCAACATCTGAGCGGACAAATATGCTTTATGTGTGCGTTTATTATCATTTGAACAATGACAAATATTACACAACAACCTGGAACCTCTCTCATACAATAATACGTGTGTGTGTGTGTGTGTGGGGGAAGGTGTACGGGACCACCTGGACGCACTGACTGATCTTGATCTGACTCTAGGGCTCTGTGACTGAGAGTTGACCGGTCATTAAACTGGTAAGGTCAGCCACAGCTGACCGTTCCCCTTCCTTCAGACAGATGGCAGACTTCGGCTTGGTCGTAAAACGTCAACGGGCCGAAAAGTCAAATATCTTAGGAGTAAGGAGAATTATTCTTTGACACTTAGGAATAAAGACACAATTAATCCCTCACATCGGCGAAATGTCGCTCCTCTGTTTTCATTGAAACAGCTCCTTGTATCCGTTAGCGCAGTTAGCTAGCACCAGATGCTAACAACAACAATGCACGTAAGGTCTCTCTCTCGCTCGTGACACGCACGCACGCACACACGTACGTCCTCCCGATGGCCAGTCGGTGCCTGCCGTGAGCGTGGAAGTGTGGAGCAGGAGCGGGGCGGTCAGCATCAGTTTGTAGACGGTATTTTAAACTTGATGCGCTCTGAAGCTACGGGCGGCCGAGGACAAAAAGTACACATGCGTTAATCGCGTTAAAATAATTAGTGGCGTTAATCTTTTTTTGCGTTAACGTGTTATTAACGCGTTACGTTGACAGCCCTAGTTTTATATATATATCTATATTATATATATATATATATATATATATATATATATATTATATATATATATATATATATATATATATATATTATATCTGTTTAAATGAAAACAGAGGGGCGACATTTCGCCACAACTGCACCGAGCACTTGACTTGATGCAGGAAGCAGACAGCGGGACGTTGTAGAGAAGTCAGCCCACTCAGCACGGAGAGAACAACATGACTGCAGCGTCCAGGCAGCATACCCGAGCATAGCCTTGAGTTGCACATAGCTCCAAGACACACACACACATACACACATTTTGTATTGTATTATTGTATGAGAGAGGTTCCAGGTTGTTGTGTTTAATATTCATGAGAATATTTATCATTGTTCAAATGATAATAAACATTAGCATAAAGCATATTTGTCCACTCATATGTTGATAAGAGTATTACAAACTTCCTATAAATATTCCTCTAAGGCTAATTTAGAACAGATAAAAAATTAACTATTTTAATCGACTGACAGCCCTAATATATATATATATATATATATATATACACACACACACACACACACAGACACACAGACACATAAGTAAGGGATAATGTGCAGCGACGCGGTCATTATGGGGAAAAGAACACAGACGGGCTGATCAGGAGCCGGCGCGAAGCGGAGGGATCTCGATCCGCATGACGGTGTTCCAAACTGTACACAGTTCAATCAAACGGACTTGTTTGTGCAGATGTGAGCGTCCTTAACCACGGTCTGTCTGTTCTGGATTAACAACGTGTCACGTGTTCTGAATTGACCAATCAGAATCGAGTATTCACCTAAACCATGTAATAAACACACATATACATTAGTTAGCCCTGCGCAGTGACTGACAGGATGTTAGTTAGCCCTGCGCGGTGACTGACAGGATGTTTTGTGCAGTGGTTTCCTCGGGGGAAGTGGATGAAGAGGATGAGACACTGCATGTGGAACCAGAACCCGCAGCCAGGACCCTCCAGACCGGACTGCAGCGCCCCCTCTGGTGACTGAGAGTTTCATTAATATTATAAATACAATCATCTGATCTCTATAACGACCTCTGACCTCTGACCTCAGCTCAGGACAACGTGGATTTTCTGAAGAACATCGGGGAGGGCGTGGCGGCCATGTTAAGTCCTCTGGGTGAGTGATGTCACTGAGAGCTGCTCCCTGATTGGCTGTTGTTAACAGGGAGTGATGTCACTGATAACAGCTCAGACCTACTCTCTGGCCGTTTCTCAATGTCGAGTAAACCTGCTGCACAACCACTCGATCAAGTATACGACTTGATCGAGTGGCGCCGAAGGACTGTTTGAATGCATGAAATAGTGGCTCTGCAGCAGGTAGACTCGACATTGAGAAACGGCATCTGATTGGCTGTTTGTTAACAGGAAGTGATGTAATATGTGTGTCCAGGTATCGACGTGGACATCGATGTGGAGCACGAGGGCCAGAGGACCAAGGTGACACCCCCCCCTCAGAGTGAAGGGGGTGGGGCCTGCAGTGAGGGAGGCGGAGCCAGCAGCGAGGGGTCAAAGGTAAGTTCAGTTCGTACAGGTAACCTCACCTGTTTGTTTCTCAGTCCAGTTCTGATCCATGACGTTACGTGACATGACGTTACATTACATGAGGTGACGTGACATGAAGTGGTGTTACATGAAGCGACGTTACATTGCGTGACGTTGCGTGGCGTTACGTGACGTGGCGTTACATTGCGTGACGTTACATTACGTGCCGTGACGGTACAGTACATGAAGTTACAAGACGTGGCATTACATTACGTGACGTTACATTGCGTGACGTTACATTACATGCCGTGACGTTACATGAGGTTACGTGAAGTTACGGACGTTACATTACGTGCCGTGCCGTTACATTCCGTGCCGTTACATTACGTGACGTTACATGACGCAACGTTACTTTACGTGCCGTGACGTTACATTACTTGCCAGTACGTTACGTGCCGTTACGTTACATGACGGTACATTACATGAGGTGACGTTACATTACGTGACGCAACATTACGTGACGTTACGTGACGTTACATGAGGTGCCGTTACATTACGTGACGTTACATTAGGTGACATGACGCGACGTTACTTTACATTACTTGCCAGGACGTGACATTACGCGACGTGACGTTACGTGCCGTTACGTGACGCTACATTACATGAGGTGACGTTACATTACGTGACGCGACGTTACGTGGCGTTACGTGACGTTACGTGACGTTACATGGCGTTACATGAGGTGACGTTATGTTACATTACGTGCCGTTACGTGACGCTACATTACATGAGGTGACGTTACATTACGTGACGCGACGTTACGTGGCGTTACGTGACGTTACGTGCCGTTACATTACGTGCCGTTACGTGAAGTTACGTGGCGTGGCGTGACGTGACGGTACATTACATGAGGTTACGTGACATGACGTGACGTTACATGACGCGCCGTTGCATTACGTGCCGTTACGTGAAGTTACGTGGCGTGGCGTGACGTGACGGTACATTACATGAGGTTACGTGACATGACGTGACGTTACATGACGCGCCGTTGCATTACGTGACGCGCCGTTACCTTATATGACGTGACGTTACATGAGGTGACGTTACATGACGTGACGGTACGTGCCGTTACACTACGTGCCGTTACACTACGTGCCGTTACACTACATGACGTGACGGTACATGAGGTGACGTGACGGTACATTACACGAGGTTGCGTTACATTAAATGAGGTTACGTTACGCGCCGTTACCTGACGTGACGTTACGTGCCGTTACGTGACGCTACATTACATGAGGTGACGTTACATTACGTGCCGTTACGTGATGCTACATTACATGACGTGACGCGACGTTACGTGGCGTTACGTGACGTTACATGGCGTTGCATGAGGTGACGTTATGTTACATTACGTGCCGTTACGTGACGCTACATTACATGAGGTGACGTTACATTACGTGACGCGACGTTACGTGGCGTTACGTGACGTTACGTGACGTTACATGGCGTTACATGAGGTGACGTTATGTTACATTACGTGCCGTTACGTGACGCTACATTACATGAGGTGACGTTACATGACGGTACATTACATGAGGTGACGTGACGCGCCGTTACGTTACGCGCCGTTACCTTACATGACGTGCCGTTACACTACGTGACATGACGCGATGTGACATTACATGAGGTTACGTGACATGACGTGGCATTACACTACGTGACATGACGTTACGTGCAATTACATTACGTGACGTTACATGACGTGGCGTGACGTGACGTGACATGACGTGACGGTACATTACACGAGGTTGCGTTACATTACATGAGGTGACGTTACGCGGCGTTACGCGCCGTTACCTTACATGAGGTGACGTTACATTGCGTGACGTGGCGTTACATGACGTGTCATTACATGAGGTGACGTTATGTTACGTGACGTTACATTACGTGCGTTACATTACGTGCCGTTACGTGACGTTACGTGGCGTGGCGTGACGTGACGGTACATTACATGAGCGTTACGTGACATGACGTGACGTTACATGACGCGCCGTTGCATTACGTGACGTTACGTGACGCGCCGTTGCATTACGTGACGCGCCGTTACCTTATATGACGTGACGTTACATGAGGTGACGTTACATGACGTGACGGTACGTGCCGTTACACTACGTGCCGTTACACTACGTGCCGTTACACTACGTGCCGTTACGTTACATGACGTGACGGTACATGAGGTGACGTGACGATACATTACACGAGGTTGCGTTACATTAAATGAGGTTACGTTACGCGCCGTTACCTGACGTGACGTTACATGACGTGACGTTACATGAGGTGACGTGACGGTACATTACACGAGGTTACGTGACATGACGTGATGTTACATGACGTGCAGTTACATTACGTGCCGTTACACTACATGACATGACGCGACATGACGTTACATGAGGTGACGTGACGGTACATTACATGAGGTGGCGTTACATGACATGCTGTGACGTTACATGAGGTGACGTGACGTTACATGACGTGACATGGCGTTACATGAGGTTATGTTACGTGACGTTACATTACGTGCCGTTACGTGACGCTACATTACATGAGGTGACGTTATGTTACGTGACGTTACATTACATTACGTGACGTTACATTACGTGCCGTTACATTACATGCTGTGAAGTTACGTGGCGTTACATGACGCGGCGTTACATGAGGTGACGTGACGGTACATTACATGAGGTTACGTGACATGACGTGCCGTTGCATTACGTAACGTTACATTACGTTACATGACGTGACGTTACATGACGTGACGTTACATGAGGTGACGTGACGTTACGTGACGGTACATTACATGAGGTTACGTGACATGACGTGACGTTACATGACGTGACGTTACATGACGTGACGGTACGTTACGCGCCGTTGCATTACGTTACGTGACGCGCCGTTGCATTACGTGACGTTACGTGACGCGCCGTTACCTTATATGACGTGACGGTACATGACGTGACGGTACATGACGTTACATTACGTGCTGTTACACTACGTTACATGACGTGCCGTTACATGACGTGCCGTTACGTTACGCGCCGTTGCATTACGTTACGTGACGCGCCGTTGCATTACGTGACGTTACGTGACGCGCCGTTACCTTATATGACGTGACGGTACATGACGTGACGGTACATGACGTTACATTACGTGCTGTTACACTACGTTACATGACGTGCCGTTACATGACGCGGCGTTACGTTACGCGCCGTTACCTTACATGACGTGACGTTACATGAGGTGACGTGACGGTACATTACATGAGGTTACGTGACATGACGTGCCGTTGCATTACGTAACGTTACATTACGTTACATGACGTGACGTTACATGAGTGACGTGACGGTACATTACATGAGGTTACGTGACATGACGTTGCATTACGTGACGTTACGCGCCGTTGCATTACGTGACGTTACGTGACGCGCCGTTGCATTACGTGACGTTACGTGACGCGCCGTTACACTACGTGCCGTTACACTACGTGACGTTACGTGCAGTTACATTACGCGCCGTTACGTTACATGACGTGACGGTACATTACACGAGGTTGCGTTACATTACATGAGGTTACTTTACGCGCCGTTACCTGACGTGCCGTTGCATTACGTAACGTTACATTACGTTACATGACGTGACGTTACATGACGTGACGTTACATGACGTGACGTTACATGACGTGACGTTACATGAGGTGACGTGACGGTACATGACGTTACATGACGTGACGTTACATGACGTGACGTTACGTGACGCGCCGTTGCATTACGTGACGTTACGTGACGCGCCGTTAACTTACGTGACGTTACGTGACGCGCCGTTGCATTACGTGACGTTACGTGACGCGCCGTTAACTTACGTGACGTTACGTGACGCGCCGTTACCTTACATGACGTGACGTTACACGAGGTGACGTGACGGTACATTACATGAGGTTACGTGACATGACGTGATGTTACATGACGTGCCGTTACACTACGTGACATGACGTGATGTTACATGACGTGCCGTTACACTACGTTACATTACGTGACGTTACATTACGTGCCGTTACGTGACGCTACATTACATGAGGTGACGTTATGTTACATGAGGTGCGTTATGTTACGTGACGTTACATTACATTACGTGGCGTTACATGACGTGACGTTACGTGACGCGCCGTTACCTTATATGACGTGACGTTACATGAGGTGACGGTACATGACGTGACGGTACATGACGTTACATGCCGTTACACTACGTGCGTTACACTACGTGCGGTACACTACGTGCCGTTACACTACGTGACGTTACGTGCAGTTACATTACGCGCCGTTACGTTACATGACGTGACGGTACATTACACGAGGTTGCGTTACATTACATGAGGTTACGTTACGCGCCGTTACCTGACGTGCCGTTGCATTACATAACGTTACATTACGTTACATGACGTGACGTTACATGACGTGACGTTACATGAGGTGACGTGACGGTACATGACGTTACACTACGTGCCGTTACACTACGTTACATGACGCAGCGTTACGTTACGCGCCGTTACCTTACATGACGTGACGTTACATGAGTGACGTGACGTTACATGAGGTGCGTGACGTACATTACTGAGTTACGTGACATGACGTGATGTTACATGACGTGCCGTTACACTACGTGACGTTACGTGCAGTTACATTACGTGCCGTTACGTGACGCTACATTACATGAGGTGACGTTATGTTACATGAGGTGACGTTATGTTACATGACGTTACATTACGTGCCGTTACGTGACGCTACATTACATGAGGTGACGTTATGTTACGTGACGTTACATTACATTACGTGACGTTACATTACGTGCCGTTACATTACATGCTGTGAAGTTACGTGGCGTTACATGACGCGGCGTTACGTTACGCGCCGTTACCTTACATGACGTGACGTTACATGAGGTGACGTGACGGTACATTACATGAGGTTACGTGACATGACGTGGCGTTACATGACATGCTGTGACGTTACATGAGGTGACGTGACGTTACATGACGTGACATGGCGTGACGTTACGTGACGTTACATGGCGTTACATGAGGTGACGTTACATTACGTGCCGTTACGTGACGCTACATTACATGAGGTGACGCTACATTACATGACGCGGCGTTACGTTACGCGCCGTTACCTTACATGACGTGACGTTACATGAGGTGACGTGACGGTACATTACATGAGGTTACGTGACATGACGTGCCGTTGCATTACGTAACGTTACATTACGTTACATGACGTGACGTTACATTACGTGCCGTTACACTACGTGACATGACGCGACATTACGTTACATGACGTGACGTTACATGAGGTGACGTGACGGTACATGACATGACGTTACATGACGCGGCGTTACGTTACGCGCCGTTACCTTACATGACGTGACGTTACATGAGGTGACGTGACGGTACATTACATGAGGTTACGTGACATGACGTGGCGTTACATGACATGCTGTGACGTTACATGAGGTGACGTGACGGTACATTACGTGAAGTTACGTGGCGTGACATGACGTGCATGACATGACGTGGCGTGACATGACGTTACATTGCGTGACATGACGTTACATTGCGTGACGTGGCGTTACATTACGTACGTTACATTACGTTACGTGACGCGCCGTTACATGACGTGACGTTACATGAGGTGACGCGCCGTTACGTGACGCGCCGTTACATGACGTGACGTTACATGAGGTGACGCGCCGTTACGTGACGCGCCGTTACATGACGTGACGTTACATGAGGTGACGTGACGGTACATTACATGAGGTTACGCGACATGACGTTACATGAGGTGACGTGACGGTACATTACATGAGGTTACGTGACATGAGGTTACGTGACATGACGCGGCGTTACGTTACGCGTCGTTACCTTACATGACGTGACGTTACATTGCGTGACGTGGCGTTACATGACGCGCCGTTACATGACGCGCCGTTACATGACGCGCCGTTACATGACGTGACGTTGCATGACGTTACATGACATGACGTTACACTACGTGACATGACGCGACATGACGTTACATGAGGTTACGTGACATGACGTTAAATTACGTGCCGTTACACTACGTGACATGACGCGACATGACGTTACATGAGGTGACGTGACGGTACATTACATGAGGTTACGTGACATGACGTGGCGTTACATGACATGCTGTGACGTTACATTACGTGACGTGACGTTACATGACGCGCCGTTACATGACGCGGCGTTACGTTACGCGCCGTTACCTTACATGACGTTACATGAGGTGACGTGACATGACGTTACATTGCGTGACGTGGCGTTACATTACATGAGGTTACGTGACATGACGTGGCGTTACATGACGTGACGTTACATGACGCGCCGTTACGTTACGCGCCGTTACCTTACATGACGTGACGTTACATGAGGTGACGTGACGGTACATTACATGAGGTTACGTGACATGACGTGGCGTTACATGACATGCTGTGACGTTACATGCTGTGACGTTACATGAGGTGACGGTACATTACGTGAAGTTACGTGGCGTGACATGACGTTACATTGCGTGACGTGGCGTTACATGACGTGCCGTTGCATTACGTAACGTTACATTACGTTACGTGACGCGCCGTTACATGACGTGACGTTACATGAGGTGACGTGCCGTTACGTGACGCGCCGTTACATGACGTGACGTTACATGAGGTGACGTGACATGACGTGGCGTTACATGACGTGACGTTACATGACGCGGCGTTACGTTACGCGCCGTTACCTTACATGACGTGACGTTACATGAGGTGACGTGACGGTACATGACGTTAAATTACGTGCCGTTACACTACGTGACATGACGCGACATGACGTTACATGAGGTGACGTGACGGTACATTACATGAGGTTACGTGACATGAGGTTACGTGACATGACGCGGCGTTACGTTACGCGTCGTTACCTTACATGACGTGACGTTACATTGCGTGACGTGGCGTTACATGACGCGCCGTTACATGACGCGCCGTTACATGACGTGACGTTACACTACGTGACATGACGCGACATGACGTTACATGAGGTGACGTGACGGTACATGACGTTAAATTACGTGCCGTTACACTACGTGACATGACGCGACATGACGTTACATGAGGTGACGTGACGGTACATTACATGAGGTTACGTGACATGACGTGGCGTTACATGACATGCTGTGACGTTACATGAGGTGACGTGACGGTACATTACGTGCCGTTACACTACGTGACATGACGCGACATGACGTTACATTACGTGACGTGACGTTACATGACGCGCCGTTACATGACGCGGCGTTACGTTACGCGCCGTTACCTTACATGACGTTACATGAGGTGACGTGACATGACGTTACATTGCGTGACGTGGCGTTACATTACGTGCCGTTACACTACGTGACATGACGTTACATGAGGTGACGTGACGGTACATTACATGAGGTTACGTGACATGACGTGGCGTTACATGACATGCTGTGACGTTACATGAGGTGACGTGACGGTACATTACATGAGGTTACGTGACATGACGTGGCGTTACATGACATGCTGTGACGTTACATTGCGTGACGTGACGGTACATTACGTGCCGTTACACTACGTGACATGACGCGACATGACGTTACATGAGGTGACGGTACATTACATGAGGTTACGTGGCGTTACGTGGCGTGACATGACGTGGCGTGACATGAGGTGACGTGACGTTACATTGCGTGACGGTACATTACGTAACGTTACTTTACATGACGCGCCGTTACGTTAGGCGCCGCGCCGTTACCTTACATGAGGTGACGTGACGGTACATTACGTGCCGTTACACTAGGTGACATGACGCGACATGACGTTACATGAGGTGACGGTACATTACATGAGGTTACGTTACGTTACATGACGTGACGTTACACTACGTGACATGACGTGACGGTACATTACATGAGGTTACGTGACATGACGTGGCGTTACATGACATGCTGTGACGTTACATGAGGTGACGTGACGGTACATTACATGAGGTTACGTGCGTTACGTGGCGTGACATGACGTGGCGTGACATGAGGTGACGTGACGTTACATTGCGTGACGGTACATTACGTAACGTTACTTTACATGACGCGCCGTTACGTTAGGCGCCGCGCCGTTACCTTACATGAGGTGACGTGACGGTACATTACGTGCCGTTACACTAGGTGACATGACGCGACATGACGTTACATTACGTTACGTGACGCGCCGTTACATTACGTGCCGTTACACTACGTGACATGACGCGACATGACGTTACATGAGGTGACGGTACGTTACATGAGGTGACGGTACATTACATGAGGTTACGTTACGTTACATGACGTGACGTTACACTACGTGACATGACGTGACGGTACATTACATGAGGTTACGTGACATGACGTGGCGTTACATGACATGCTGTGACGTTACATGAGGTGACGTGACGGTACATTACATGAGGTTACGTGACATGACGTGGCGTTACATGACATGCTGTGACGTTACATTGCGTGACGTGACGGTACATTACGTGCCGTTACACTACGTGACATGACGCGACATGACGTTACATGAGGTGACGGTACATTACATGAGGTTACGTGGCGTTACGTGGCGTGACATGACGTGGCGTGACATGAGGTGACGTGACGTTACATTGCGTGACGGTACATTACGTAACGTTACTTTACATGACGCGCCGTTACGTTAGGCGCCGCGCCGTTACCTTACATGAGGTGACGTGACGGTACATTACGTGCCGTTACACTAGGTGACATGACGCGACATGACGTTACATTACGTTACGTGACGCGCCGTTACATTACGTGCCGTTACACTACGTGACATGACGCGACATGACGTTACATGAGGTGACGGTACATTACATGAGGTTACGTTACGTTACATGACGTGACGTTACACTACGTGACATGACGTGACGGTACATTACATGAGGTTACGTGACATGACGTGGCGTTACATGACGTGACGTTACATTGCGTGACGGTACACAACGTTACGTGCAGTTACATTACGTGACGTTACATGACGTGACGTTACATTGCGTGACGGTACACGACGTTACGTGCAGTTACATTACGTGACGTTACATGACGTGACGTTACATTGCGTGACGGTACGCGACGTTACGTGACGTTAGATGACGTGACGTTACATGACGTGACTTTACATTACATGACGTGATGTTACGTGACGTTACATTGTGTCTCAGGGACACAACGACATGCTGACTGCAGTGGCCTTTGAACCTGAGACGCCTGATCCGAAGTACAGCACACTATCCACTGAGTTCTGATCCCAGGCCCGTTCTGATCCCAGGCCCGTTCTGATCCCAGGCCCGTTCTGATCCCAGTCCCGTTCTGATCCCGGTCCCGTTCTGATCCCGTTCTGATCCCGTTCTGATCCCGTTCTGATCCCGTTCTGAGGCCGGTTCTGATCCCAGTCCCGTTCTGACCCAGGCCCGTTCTGATCCCAGGCCCGTTCTGATCCCAGGCCGGTTCTGATCCCAGGCCGGTTCTGATCCCAGGCCGGTTCTGATCCCAGTCCTGTTCTGATCTCAGTCCAGTTCTACCAGTGACCCAGTCTTTGCTCTGCAGGTGTGCAGAGACTCTGATGAGGAGTGGACTCACCTGAACCCCCGAGAGGTCGACCCGTCCAGCGGAGAGCTGCAGTCCCTCCAACCCGGGGACCTGGACCCAGACCAGGATCTGGACCCAGACCAGGACATGAAACAGGACCAAGAAGAGGACCAAGGCAAGGGCCAGAACCAGGACAAAGACCTTACAGTCGAGGTCCAGGCTCAGAACCAGGTCCAGGCTCAGAACCAGGCTCCCTCGTCGGGACAGCAAGGTCCAACAGGTCTGAGGGAGGCGGCTCTGTACCCTGACCTGCCCCAAGGTGACTACTTCTCTCTCTCTACCTGTCTCTCTCTACCCATCTTTCTAACTACCTGTCTCTCTCTCTTTACCTGTCTCTCTCTCTGTCTGTCTCTCTCTCTCTCCCTGTCTCTCTCTACCCATCTTTCTAACTACCTGTCTCTCTCTCTTTACCTGTCTCTCTCTCTGTCTGTCTCTCTCTCTCTCCCTGTCTCTCTCTACCCATCTTTCTAACTACCTGTCTCTCTCTCTCTTACCTGTCTCTCTCTCTGTCTGTCTCTCTCTCTCTCCCTGTCTCTCTCTCTCTCTTCTACTACCTGTCTCTCTCTCTCTGTCTCTCTCTCTCTCTCTCTCTCTCTCTCTCTCTCTCTCTCTTTACCTGTCTCTCTCTCTCTCTCTACCTGTCTCTCTCTCTCTCTCTCTGTCTCTCTCTCTCTCTCTCTCTCTCTCTCTCTCTCCCTGTCTCTCTCTCTCTACCTGTCTCTCTCTCTACCTGTCTCTCTCCTTACCCGTCTCTCTCTCTCCTGTCTCTCTCTCCCTGTCTCTCTACCTGTCTCTCTCTCCCTGTCTCTCTGTCTCTCTCTCTCTCTGTCTGTATCTCTACCTGTCTCTCTCTCTACCTCTCTCTCTCTACCTGTCTCTCTCTACCCCTCTCTCTACCTGTCCCTCTCTCTACCTGTCTCTCTCTCTCCCTGTCTCTCTCTCCCTGTCTCTCTCCCTGTCTCTCTACCTGTCTCTCTCTCCCTGTCTCTCTGTCTCTCTCTCTCTGTCTGTATCTCTACCTGTCTCTCTCTCTACCTCTCTCTCTCTACCTGTCTCTCTCTACCCCTCTCTCTACCTGTCCCTCTCTCTACCTGTCTCTCTCTACTCTCTCTCTCTACCTGTCTCTCTCTACCCCTCTCTCTACCTGTCTCTCTCTCTACCTGTCTCTCTCTCTACCTGTCTCTCTCTCCCTCTCTCTACATGTCCCTCTCTCCCTGTCTCTCTCTACCCATCTTTCTAACTACCTGTCTCTCTCTCTTTACCTGTCTCTCTCTACCTCTCTCTCTCTCTCTCTCTCCCTGTCTCTCTCTCTCTACCTGTCTCTCTCTCTGTCTCTCCTACCCGTCTCTCTCTCTCCCTGTCTCTCTGTCTCTCTACCTGTCTCTCTCTCTACCTGTCTCTCTCTCTCCCTGTCTCTCTGTCTCTCTACCTGTCTCTCTCTCTCTCCCTGTCTCTCTCTCCCTGTCTCTGTCTCTCTACCTGTCTCTCTCTCTCCCTGTCTCTCTCTCCCTGTCTCTCTGTCTCTCTACCTGTCTCTCTCTCTACCTGTCTCTCTCTCTCCCTGTCTCTCTGTCTCTCTACATGTCGCTCTCTCTCTCTGTCTCTCTCTACCTGTCTCTCTCTCCCTGTCTCTCTCTCCCTGTCTCTCTGTCTCTCTACCTGTCTCTCTCTCTCTGTCTCTCTCTCCTGTCTCTCTCTCCCTGTCTCTCTGTCTCTCTACCTGTCGCTCTCTCTCTCTGTCTCTCTCTACCTGTCCTCTCTCTCCTGTCTCTCTCTCCTGTCTCTCTCTCTACCTGTCTCTCTCTCTACCTGTCTCTTCTCTCCCTGTCTCTCTCTACCTGTCTCTCTCTCTCTACCTGTCTCTCTCTCTCTGTCTCTCTCTCTCTGTCTCTCTCTCCTGTCTCTCTGTCTCTCTCTACCTGTCTCTCTCTCTCTCTGTCTCTCTATCTCTACCTGTCCCTCTCTCTACCTGTCTCTCTCTCTCTCTCCTGTCTCTCTCTACCCTGTCCTCTCTCTACCTGTCTCTCTCTCTCTCTCTCTCTACCTGTCCTCTCTCTACCTGTCTCTCTCTCTCTCTCCCTGTCTCTCTCTCCCTGTCTCTCTCTCTCTGTCCCTCTCTCTACCTGTCTCTCTCTCTCCCTGTCTCTCTCTCTCTGTCTCTCTCTCTCCCTGTCTCTCTCTCCCTGTCTCCCTGTCTCTCTGTCCCTCTCTCTCTCTGTCCCTCTCTAACTACCTGTCTCTCTCTCTCAGACCCCCGCCAGGTGGAGACCCTCTCCCAGATGTTGGCGATGGGTTTCTCAGATGAGGGCGGCTGGCTCACTCGTCTCCTTCGGGCCAAAGACTTTGATATCGGCGCCGCCCTGGACGCCATCCAGTTCCAGCCCCCCCCACACAGAACCTGATGTCACCGTGATGTCACCGTGATGTCACCTGCTCAACCAGATTCAGATCCTGCAGCCACTTCCTGTCCTCTGAGGTCACTGATATAGTAACCAATCATCTTCTCGTTCATATTCACCTCAACGTCTCAGATATACAGACCGTCTAATTAAATATACTTTCGATTGATGTACTTTCTCTGATTGATTGATTGAGTGTACTTCCTCTGATTGGTGTGTACTTTCTCTGATTGATGTGTACTTTCTCTGATTGATGTGTACTTTCTCTGATTGATGTGTACTTTCTCTGATTGATGTGTACTTCCTCTGATTGAAGTGTACTTCCTCTGATTGAAGTGTACTTCCTCTGATTGAAGTGTACTTCCCCTGATTGATGTGTACTTTCCTCTGATTGAAGTGTACTTCCTCTGATTGAAGTGTACTTCCTCTGATTGATGTGTACTTCCTCTGATTGATGTGTACTTCCTCTGATTGATGTGTACTTCCTCTGATTGAAGTGTACTTCCTCTGATTGAAGTGTACTTCCTCTGATTGAAGTGTACTTCCTCTGATTGAAGTGTACTTCCTCTGATTGATGTGTACTTCCTCTGATTGATGTGTACTTCCTCTGATTGAAGTGTACTTCCTCTGATTGAAGTGTACTTCCTCTGATTGAAGTGTACTTCCTCTGATTGAAGTGTACTTCCTCTGATTGAAGTGTACTTCCTCTGATTGAAGTGTACTTCCTCTGATTGATGTGTACTTCCTCTGATTGAAGTGTACTGATTGATTGAAGTGTACTGATTGATTGATTATGAATCTGAATAAAACTTGAGGCCCAGACTCCGGATGTGTTTTGATCACAGAACCATGCTGCTGCTGAGATCAGCACTTTAATGCACTTTAGGAACACAAAGATACACAGTTTATAAATCCAAACTGAAGTCCTCTCCGCTGTCAAACATGGAGGAAACAGGCCGTAGGGGGCGGGGCCTATTCTCACTGATCATAGAGGAAGCTCCGCCCACCTGCCCGTCAGCACTGAGGGAGCCAGCAGGGTCCGGGCTCTCCTCGCCGGCCAGAGGGTCTGAGCGGCTGCTCCTGAAGCCGGACTGCAACACAGAGAAGGTCTTTGGAACAGACACTCGGACCTGAGGTGATCACTGATGTCTGAATGTTACCTGTCCAGGTGTCCCCTCCTCCTGACGTCCTCTCTCCCTCTTCCTGTCAAACATCACAGACCTCACTAAGAGCAGCTTCCTGGTTCAGAAGCACATGGGTTAACACATGCTGCATCAGATCATCCACTGACCCGCTGAGCATCAGTACCCGGATCAGAGCACACTGAGTCCAGTCAGCATCAGTACCCGGATCAGAGTACACTGAGTCCAGTCAGCATCAGTACCCGGATCAGAGTACACTGAGTCCAGTCAGCATCAGTACCCGGATCAGAGTACACCGAGTCCAGTCAGCATCAGTACCCGGATCAGAGTACACTAAGTCCAGTCAGCATCAGTACCCGGATCAGAGTACACTGAGTCCAGTCAGCATCAGTACCCGGATCAGAGCACACTGAGTCCAGTCAGCATCAGTACCCGGATCAGAGTACACTAAGTCCAGTCAGCATCAGTACCCGGATCAGAGTACACTGAGTCCAGTCAGCATCAGTACCCGGATCAGAGTACACTAAGTCCAGTCAGCATCAGTACCCGGATCAGAGTACACTGAGTCCAGTCAGCATCAGTACCCGGATCAGAGTACACTGAGTCCAGTCAGCATCAGTACCCGGATCAGAGCACACTAAGTCCAGTCAGCATCAGTACCCGGATCAGAGCACACTAAGTCCAGTCAGCATCAGTACCCGGATCAGAGTACACTAAGTCCAGTCAGCATCAGTACCCGGATCAGAGTACACTGAGTCCAGTCAGCATCAGTACCCGGATCAGAGTACACTAAGTCCAGTCAGCATCAGTACCCGGATCAGAGTACACTAAGTCCAGTCAGCATCAGTACCCGGATCAGAGTACACTAAGTCCAGTCAGCATCAGTACCCGGATCAGAGTACACTAAGTCCAGTCAGCATCAGTACCCGGATCAGAGTACACTGAGTCCAGTCAGCATCAGTACCCGGATCAGAGTACACTAAGTCCAGTCAGCATCAGTACCCGGATCAGAGTACACTAAGTCCAGTCAGCATCAGTACCCGGATCAGAGTACACTAAGTCCAGTCAGCATCAGTACCCGGATCAGAGTACACTAAGTCCAGTCAGCATCAGTACCCGGATCAGAGTACACTAAGTCCAGTCGGCATCAGTACCCGGATCAGAGTACACTGAGTCCAGTCAGCATCAGTACCCGGATCAGAGTACACTAAGTCCAGTCAGCATCAGTACCCGGATCAGAGTACACTAGTCCAGTCAGCATCAGTACCCGGATCAGAGTACACTAAGTCCAGTCAGCATCAGTACCCGGATCAGAGTACACTAAGTCCAGTCAGCATCAGTACCCGGATCAGAGTACACTGAGTCCAGTCAGCATCAGTACCCGGATCAGAGTACACTGAGTCCAGTCAGCATCAGTACCCGGATCAGAGTACACTAAGTCCAGTCAGCATCAGTACCCGGATCAGAGTACACTGAGTCCAGTCAGCATCAGTACCCGAGCATGAGTCATAACCCTGCGCCTCAGTCATCACACTGAGCATGAGTCATCACACTGAGCATGAGGTCATAACACTGAGTCAGAGTCATAACCCTGAGCATGAGTCATAACCCGCGCATCAGGTCATCACACTGAGCATGAGGTCATAACCCGAGCATGAGTCATAACCCTGCGCTCAGGTCATCACACTGAGCATGAGGTCATACCCTGAGCATGAGGTCATAACCCTGAGCATCAGTCATACCCTGATCATGAGTACACTAAGTCCAGTCAGCATCAGTACCCTGATCATGAGTCATAACCTGAGCATCAGTCATCACACTGAGCATGAGTCATAACCCTGAGTCATGCAGTCAGTAACCCGGATCAGAGTCATAACCCTGAGTCATGCAGTCAGTACCCTGAGTCAGAGGTCATAACCTGAGCATGCAGTCATACCCTGAGCATGAGGTCATAACCCTGCGCCTCAGGTCATCACACTGAGCATGAGGTCATAACCCTGAGCATGAGGTCATAACCCTGAGCATGAGGTCATAACCCTGAGCCTCAGGTCATCACACTGAGCATGAGGTCATAACCCTGAGCATGAGGTCATAACCCTGAGCATGAGGTCATAACCCTGAGCATGAGGTCATAACCCTGAGCATGAGGTCATAACCCTGAGCATGAGGTCATAACCCTGAGCATGAGGTCATAACCCTGCGCCTCAGGTCATCACACTGAGCATGAGGTCATCACCCTGAGCATGAGGTCATAACCCTGCGCCTCAGGTCATCACACTGAGCATGAGGTCATCACACTGAGCATGAGGTCATAACCCTGCGCCTCAGGTCATCACACTGAGCATGAGGTCATCACACTGAGCATGAGGTCATAACCCTGCGCCTCAGGTCATCACACTGAGCATGAGGTCATAACCCTGCGCCGCGGTACGGAGGGCATGATGGGTCATCAGATTATTTAAACCACCTGTCAATCATGCCGTTGTCATGGAGCTGCTGGCTGTCCATCAAAACATCCTCCTCCTTTGGCCCCGCCTCCTCAGGTGTGTCCAGGTATTTACTCCAGCTGCTCACCTGAGGAGGCGAGGAGCGTTAGTGTGTGTGTGTGTGTCTCTGTGTGTGTGTTTGTGTGTGTTCGTGTCTCTGTGTGTGTGTGTGTGTGTGTCTCTGTGTGTGTGTTTGTGTGTGTGTTCGTGTCTCTGTGTGTGTGTGTGTGTGTGTGTGTGTCTCTGTGTGTGTGTTTGTGTGTGTGTTCGTGTCTCTGTGTGTGTGTGTGTGTGTGTCTCTGTGTGTGTGTGTGTGTGTGTGTTCGTGTCTCTGTCTGTGTGTGTGTGTCTCTCTGTGTGTGTGTGTGTGTGTTCATGTGTGTGTTTGTGTCTCTGTGTGTGTGTGTGTGTGTTCGTGTCTCTGTGTGTGTGTGTGTGTGTGTCCGTGTCTCTGTGTGTGTGTGTGTGTTTGTGTCTCTGTGTCTCTGTGTGTGTGTGTGTGTGTGTGTGTTTGTGTCTCTGTGTGTGTGTGTGTGTGTGTGTGTTCGTGTCTCTGTGTGTGTGTGTGTGTGTGTGTGTGTGTCTCTCTGTGTGTGTGTGTGGTGTGTGTGTGTGTGTGTGTGTTCATGTGTGTGTGTTTGTGTCTCTGTGTGTGTGTGTGTGTGTGTTCGTGTCTCTGTGGGTGTGTGTGTGTGTGTGTGTGTTCGTGTCTCTGTGTGTGTGTGTGTGTGTGTGTTTGTGTCTCTGTGTCTTTGTGTCTCTGTGTGTGTGTGTGTGTGTGTGTGTGTGTGTGTTCGTGTCTCTGTGTGTGTGTGTGTGTGTCTCTGTGTCTGTGTGTGTGTGTGTGTGTGTGTGTGTGTGTGTGTGTTCGTGTCTCTGTGTGTGTGTGTGTGTGTGTGTGTTCGTGTCTCTGTGTGTGTGTGTTCGTGTCTCTGTGTGTGTGTGTGTGTGTGTGTGTGTGTCCACCTGCTCCTCAGGCTCCTCCTCTCCCTCCTGCTTCCTGTTGGAAACACAAACAGTGACTCAGCAGTTTCAGCTTAGATCTCCTGCAGGTGACGGACAGGGGAGGGGTATTATGGGATAGGATGGTTACCATAGTGACAAGGTTATGGGATAGGATGGTTACCATAGTGACAAGGTTTATGGGATAGGATGGTTACCATAGCGACAAGGTGTGCTGCTCCTGGTCCTCCATCTTGGCTCCTCTCATGGCATTCAGTTTCTGAACGTGACGTCTGCAGTCGGCCCCGGAGCCCCGCCCAAACTCCTGCCAGCCAATCAGAGCACAGTCAGGGGTCAGCTGACACAATGACGTTTCTCTGAATGAATGATGCTAACGTTTAGCACAGACTGTGGCCCTTTCTCAATTCTGAAATCTCCCCTCCTCGACTCCTATCCTCGACTCCTATCCTCGACTCCTATCCACGACTCCTATCCTCGACTCCTATCCTCGACTCCTATCCTCGACTCCTATCCTATCCTCACACAGGAGATGCGAGCGAGGAGCCGAGGAGGGGAGTCGAGGAGAGAGAGGAGGGGGAACCGAGGAGAGAGGAGGGGAGGCAGCAGGCGGTGAGAGAAATGGACTATTCCACCTCAGCCTGGTTCTCTGAGTGAGTGATGCTAACCTTCAGCAGCGACTGTTTCTCTCCACACAGCGTACAGGTCCACTTGGTCACTTTCTTCACCTGACAGACAAAGCACAGGGCAGAGTATTCACTTTCTTCACCTGACAGACAAAGCACGGGGCAGAGTATTCACTTTCTCCACCTGACAGACAAAGCACAGGGCAGAGTATTCACTTTCTTCACCTGACAGACAAAGCACAGGGCAGAGTATTCACTTTCTTCACCTGACAGACAAAGCACAGGGCAGAGTATTCACTTTCTTCACCTGACAGACAAAGCACAGGGCAGAGTATTCACTTTCTTCACCTGACAGACAAAGCACAGGGCAGAGTATTCACTTTCTTCACCTGACAGACAAAGCACAGGGCAGAGTATTCACTTTCTTCACCTGACAGACAAAGCACAGGGCTAAGTGTTCACTTTCTCCACCTGACGGACAAAGCACAGGGCAGAGTATTCCCTTTCTCCACCTGACAGACAAAGCACAGGGCTAAGTGTTCCCTTTCTTCACCTGACAGACAAAGCACAGGGCTAAGTGTTCCCTTTCTTCACCTGACAGACAAAGCACAGGGCTAAGTGTTCCCTTTCTTCACCTGACAGACAAAGCACAGGGCTAAGTGTTCCCTTTCTTCACCTGACAGACAAAGCACAGGGCTAAGTGTTCCCTTTCTTCACCTGACAGACAAAGCACAGGGCAGAGTATTCCCTTTCTTCACCTGACAGACAAAGCACAGGGCTAAGTGTTCCCTTTCTTCACCTGACAGACAAAGCACAGGGCTAAGTGTTCCCTTTCTTCACCTGACAGACAAAGCACAGGGCTAAGTGTTCCCTTTCTTCACCTGACAGACAAAGCACAGGGCTAAGTGTTCCCTTTCTTCACCTGACAGACAAAGCACAGGGCTAAGTGTTCCCTTTCTTCACCTGACAGACAAAGCACAGGGCTAAGTGTTCCCTTTCTGCACCTGACAGACAAAGCACAGGGCTAAGTGTTCCCTTTCTTCACCTGACAGACAAAGCACAGGGCTAAGTGTTCCCTTTCTTCACCTGACAGACAAAGCACAGGGCTAAGTGTTCCCTTTCTTCACCTGACAGACAAAGCACAGGGCTAAGTGTTCCCTTTCTTCACCTGACAGACAAAGCACAGGGCTAAGTGTTCCCTCTATTCTCCACGCATTGCCCAAAGAGAGAAACTCGATGAAAATAAAGAATTGAACCAAGAGACCCAACACGAGGAAGAGGAGCCACAGAAGGAGAGATTATATCAGGACTCAATTGAGAGTATCAAGCCGAGCTTCATGTTTAGTTCATCTCCCCTGTGTATTTATATATATTTGTATTTATATTTGTATTTATATATTTGTATTAGTGTTTTTCTGAAAAGGCAGTTTATTATTTATCCAGTAGGGGGCGGTGAAGCCGCCTCTGAAAACCCCGGAAGAAGAAGATTAAAATGTGTGTGTGTGTGTGTGTGCGTGTTACCTGTTGGACCTGGAAGCTCTGACAGGTGAAACACCGGAGCACGAGGAACTCTTGAGCCATGGTTCTGAATGTTTTCAGTTTGAACCGCCGTGACACGTGATACTGACGTCATACTCACGTGACACTGACGTCACAGCCGAGCCGAGCAGTTTCCGGTTTATGATTTGATGTAGTTTCCATGAACAGCTGTTCAATAGAAACCTGGGCCCTTTCTCGTTTCTCTAACTCCCCTCCTCGACTCCTATCCTCGTGCCTTAGTCCCGCGCACAGGAGACGCGAGCGGAGGAGTCGAGGAAGGGAGCCGAGGAGAGAGGAGGGGAAGCAGCAGGCGGTGAGAGAAATGAGAACTCCTCTCCTCGGTTATGGCTCGAAAGGATCCGTCTGTGCAGGGCTGCCAACTCTCACGCACCTGGCGTGTGACACGCGCTCTCACCCTCACGCACCTGGCGTGTGACACGCGCTCACACTATTCTCCCGCCAAAAACAAGAATACCAGACTAGAAACGGGTTTGAAGACTTTTGTCACGTAGTCACATGAGAGCAGCTACACACACATGAGAGCAGCTACACACACATGAGAGCAGCTACACACACATGAGAGCAGCTACACACACATGAGAGCAGCTACACACACATGAGAGCAGCTACACACACATGAGAGCAGCTACACACACATGAGAGCAGCTACACACACATGAGAGCAGCTACACACACATGAGAGCAGCTACACACACATGAGAGCAGCTACACACACATGAGAGCAGCTACACACACATGAGAGCAGCTACACACACATGAGAGCAGCTACACACACATGACTGCAGCTACACACACATGAGAGCAGCTACACACACATGACTGCAGCTACACACACATGACTGCAGCTACACACACATGACTGCAGCTACACACACATGACTGCAGCTACACACACATGACTGCAGCTACACACACATGAGAGCAGCTACACACACATGAGAGCAGCTACACACACATGAGAGCAGCTACACACACATGAGACAGCAGCTACACACACATGACTGCAGCTACACACACATGACTGCAGCTACACACACATGACTGCAGCTACACACACATGACTGCAGCTACACACACATGACTGCAGCTACACACACATGAGCAGCAGCTACACACACATGAGCAGCAGCTACACACACATGACTGCAGCTACACACACATGACTGCAGCTACACACACATGACTGCAGCTACACACACATGACTGCAGCTACACACACATGAGAGCAGCAGCTACACACACATGAGAGCAGCAGCTACACACACATGAGAGCAGCAGCTACACACACATGACTGCAGCAACACACACATGACTGCAGCTACACACACATGACTGCAGCTACACACACATGACAGCAGCTACACACACATGACTGCAGCTACACACACATGACTGCAGCAGCTACACACACATGAGAGCAGCAGCTACACACACATGAGAGCAGCAGCTACACGTCATCGAGTGCAGCATACTTGGAATTCTCCGCGTCCTCGGTTTGGGGGACATTTAGAGACTGCACGGTCTTCAAATCCCCACAATGCTTTGCGCACGGACCCATTTCCCCAAATCCGTGGCGGGAGATGTAAGAGGCGGGGGCCTCTCGTACGACACACACCTGCACACTTGCTCGCCTGTCGCACTCTTCGTTTTCCAAATGCCAGGGAGGATCCTTGCTTCGCTTCTGAAGCACGCGACTCCCAAGCCAGCATCCCCGCAATCGAGAAACGGCCGCGGAGTCTGTCTGCGGGCGCGAGGCGCTTCTGACACTTTGGGGCGGAGCCTCTGGGCTTTGATTGACAGGTTTGACAAATGCTGAACTCGAAGAGCCAGGAGTGGCCGGGTCAGCTGGACGGGACGGGACGGTGTCCATGCACAAACATTATATTCACAAAGTGTACAGCTAATATATATATATCTATATATATATATCTATATATCTATATAGATATAGATATATATATATATATATAGATATATATATATATATCTATATATATATATATATATGTATATATAGATATATATATATATAGATATATACACACACTCTGAGTCTGAGTCCATCACCACAGATCTCTGGCTCACGAGCACCACAGAAGAAGAGACGTCAGCACCACAGAAGAAGAGACGTCAGCACCACAGAAGAAGAGACGTCAGCACCACAGAAGAAGAGACGGGCATCACTTCATTGTTTATTAGACAACAACTGACATGGACGTAAAAGCAGAATAAAGACATACTAAAAACATCCCGTGACATCATCACGTCAACAGGAAGTAAACAAAAGTGATGTCATCACAAACATCACGAAGGCGTCAGCGACTTCAAAATAAAAGTCTCAGGTGGTCAGACATGATTAATAAAAAAGTGTGTGTGTGTGTGTGTGTGTGTGTGAATGTGTGTGTGTGTGTGTGTGTGTGAGTGTGTGTGTGTGTGTGTGTGTGTTATAAAGGTTATGATTAATATATAAAGCTTTCAGAGGAGCTGCGGTTTTATAACGAAGCACATCTGGAATCATTCTGATAATACTGTAAAGGTGAGAGAAGGGTGAAGGCCGTGAGAGGAGGCGGAGCCTGTGAGGGGGACAGGTGTGTGAGGTCGTGTGAGGAGGCGGAGCCTGTGAGGGGGACAGGTGTGTAAGGCCGTGTGAGGAGGCGGAGCCTGTGAGGGGGACAGGTGTGTGAGGTCGTGTGAGGAGGCGGAGCCTGTGAGGGGGACAGGTGTGTAAGGCCGTGTGAGGAGGCGGAGCCTGTGAGGGGGACAGGTGTGTGAGGAGGCGGAGCCTGTGAGGGGGACAGGTGTGTAAGGTCGTGTGAGGAGGCGGAGCCTGTGAGGGGGACAGGTGTGTAAGGTCGTGTGAGGAGGCGGAGCCTGTGAGGGGGACAGGTGTGTAAGGTCGTGTGAGGAGGCGGAGCCTGTGAGGGGGACAGGTGTGTAAGGTCGTGTGAGGAGGCGGAGCTTGTGAGGGGGACAGGTGTGTAAGGTCGTGTCGGAGGCGGAGCTTGTCAGGGGGACAGCTGTGTGTGAGGTCATGCTCGGAGGCGGAGCTTGTCAGGGGGACAGCTGTGTGAGGTCATGCTCGGAGGCGGAGCTTGTCAGGGGGACAGCTGTGTGAGGTCATGCTCGGAGGAGGAGCTTGTCTGGCGCTCCACGGCTCTCTGGGCCTTGCAGGCGGCCATCTTGCTCCGGATGTCTCTCTTCCTCTCGAAGTAATGGACCAGCGGCGGCTCCGTCAGCAGGGACGCCAGCACCTGCTCAAAGCTGATCGACCAATCAGCATCCAGCTCGCTGCCCTGTCTCTGCTCTGCAATCAGAGCAGAGTCCTCATCCTGCAGAGCGTCCTCCAGAGCCCGGCACATCTGAGCCTCACCTGGGGCCTCAGGGGGCGGGGCCTCAGGGGATGGGCCCTCAGTGGGTGGGGCCTCAGGGGGTGGGGCCTCAGGGGGTTGGACCTCAGGGGGTTGGACCTCGGGGGACGGGTTCTCTGTGGGTGGGACCTCAGTAGGTGGGGCCTCAGGGGGCGGGGCCTCTGACTTCCTGTTCCCGAACCTCTTCCCGACCTCCCCGATCCTCAGCAGCAGGCTGGCTGCCGTGGCGATGGAGTGATACAGCTGCTGCTCCTCTGGATCCTCACTGAACATGTTGTACAGCGTCTTACACACATCGATGAACTGCTCCTACACAGGTAAACAACAGGTGACAACATGTTAACAACAGGTAAACAACAGATAACAACAGGTAAACAACAGATAACAACAGGTTAACAACAGGTAAACAACAGGTGACAACATGTTAACAACAGGTAAACAACAGGTAAACAACAGATAACAACAGTTAAACAACAGGTTAACAACAGGTAAACAACAGGTAAACAACAGGTAACAACAGGTAAACAACAGGTAAACAACAGATAACAACAGATAACAACAGGTAAACAACAGGTTAACAACAGGTAAACAACAGGTAAACAACAGATAACAACAGGTAAACAACAGATAACAACAGGTAAACAACAGGTAAACAACAGATAACAACAGGTAAACAACAGGTAAACAACAGGTTAACAACAGGTAAACAACAGGTTAACAACAGGTAAACAACAGGTTAACAACAGGTAAACAACAGGTAAACAACAGGTTAACAACAGGTAAACAACAGATAACAACAGGTTAACAACAGGTAAACAACAGGTAAATAACAGATAACAACAGGTAAACAACAGGTAAACAACAGATAACAACAGGTAAACAACAGATAACAACAGGTAACAACAGGTTAACAACAGGTAAACAACAGGTTAACAACAGGTTAACAACAGGTAAACAACCGATAACAACAGGTTAACAACAGGTAAACAACAGGTAAACAACAGTTAAACAGCTAAAAACAGGTAAACAACAGATAACAACAGGTAAACAACAGGTTAACAACAGATAACAACAGGTTAAACAACAGGTAAACAACAGATAACAACAGGTAAACAACAGATAACAACAGGTAAACAACAGATAACAACAGGTAAACAACAGATAACAACAGGTAAACAACAGGTTAACAACAGGTAAACAACAGATAACAGATAACAACAGGTAAACAACAGTTAACAACATGTTAACAACAGGTTAACAACAGGTAAACAACAGATAACAACAGGTTAACAACAGGTAAACAACAGATAACAACATGTTAACAACAGGTAAACAACAGGTAAACAACAGATAACAACAGGTTAACAACAGGTAAACAACAGATAACAGGTAAACAACAGATAACAACAGGTTAACAACAGGTAAACAACAGATAACAACAGAAAACAACAGGTAAACAACAGATAACAACATGTTAACAACAGGTTAACAACAGGTAAACAACAGATAACAACAGGTTAACAACAGGTAAACAACAGATAACAACATGTAAACAACAGATAACAACAGGTTAACAACAGGTAAACAACAGGTTAACAACAGGTAAACAACAGGTAAACAGCAGGTTAACAACAGGTGAACAACAGATAACAACAGGTTAACAACAGGTAAAAACAGGTTAACAACAGGTAAACAACAGGTAAACAACAGATAAACAACAGATAACAACAGGTACACAACAGATAACAACAGGTAAACAACAGATAACAACAGGTTAACAACAGGTAAACAACAGATAACAACAGGTTAACAACAGGTAACAACAGATTAACAACATATAACAACAGGTTAACAACAGGTAAACAACAGATAACAACAGGTTAACAACATATAACAACAGGTTAACAACAGGTAAACAACAGATAAACAACAGATAACAACAGGTAAACAACAGATAACAACAGGTAAACAACAGGTTAACAACAGATAACAACAGGTAAACAACAGGTAAACAACAGATAACAACAGGTAAACAACAGATAACAACAGGTAAACAACAGATAACAACAGGTTAACAACAGTAAACAACAGGTTAACAACAGGTAAACAACAGATACAACGGTAACAACAGGTTGACAACAGGTAAACAACAGGTGAACAACAGATAACAACAGGTTAACAACAGGTAAACAACAGGTTAACAACAGATAACAACAGGTTAACAACAGGTAAACAACAGATAACAACAGGTTAACAACAGATAACAACAGATAACAACAGGTTAACAACAGATAACAACAGGTGAACAACAGGTAAACAACAGGTGAACAACAGATAACAACAGGTTAACAACAGGTAAACAACAGATAACAACAGGTTAACAATAGATAACAACAGGTGAACAACAGGTAAACAGCAGATAACAACAGGTTAACAACAGATAACAACAGGTGAAAAACAGGTTAACAACAGGTTAACAACAGATAACAACAGGTGAACAACAGATAACAACAGGTTAACAACAGGTAACAACAGGTAAACAACAGATAACAACAGGTGAACAACAGATAACAACAGGTGAACAACAGATAACAACAGGTTAACAACAGGTAAACAACAGATAACAACAGGTGAACAACAGGTTAACAACAGGTAAACAACAGATAACAACAGGTAAACAACAGGTTAACAACAGGTGAACAACAGGTAAACAACAGATAACAACAGATAACAACAGGTGAACAACAGGTAAACAACAGATAACAACAAGTGAACAACAGATAACAACAGGTGAACAACAGGTAAACAACAGATAACAACAGGTGAACAACAGGTAAACAACAGGTGAACAACAGGTAAACAACAGGGTTACCTGGTTCATTCGGGGCAGGTTTTTGATGGTATCAGTCTTTGGTTCCTTCTCGTTGGCCCACAGCCTCAGGTAGTACCTGTAGTCCTTCACCTTCTCCTCTGGACCTGCAGCATGATGACATCATCAGGTACACAGTGACATCATCAGGTACACGGTGACATCATCAGGTACACGATGACATCACCAGGTACACGGTGACAGCTATGTAAGCAGTAGCTCACGACAGGTATATGCTCATGCTCGTGGTTCAACCCCCTAGCCGTGATATACTGAGCGTACACCACGGCCTGTCGTGACCAAGTGTGGCAATATGAAAGAAAAATACACACTCTAATGTAAATAGCTTCAACGCTGTATTTATCTTCTGAATTTGCCGAAACAAGTTTAATATTCTGAAAGCCAAGACTTTGTTTATTTAAATGTTTTTTAAAAACATCCGAAATAAAAAACTTTTTTTTGTAATAACATTTTTTTTTAAACTTTTTTATTGGCTCATGATGGGCCCCTGATCTCCGTAGGCCCCTGATCTCCGTAGGCCCCTGATCTCCGTAGGCCCCTGATCTCCGTAGGCCCCTGATCTCCGTAGGCCCCTGTCTCCGTAGGCCCCTGATCTCCGTAGGCCCCTGATCTCCGTAGGCCCCTGGTCTCCGTAGGCCCCTGGTCTCCGTAGGCCCCTGATCTCCGTAGGCCCCTGATCTCCGTAGGCCCCTGATCTCCGTAGGCCCCTGATCTCCATAGGCCCCTGATCTCCGTAGGCCCCTGATCTCCGTAGGCCCCTGGGCTTCAGCCCAGGTCAGCCCGTGCATTAAGGCGGCCCTCCCCCCCGGAGGTCCAAGTTAACCTCACATGTTTCCGTCTTATGCTTTGTAAGTTTGTTTCGTAACGGAAGAAATGTAAATATATTCATAAAACTGACAAGTCAAATCAAGCAATCTGATCTGACGTCGCTGCTTGCTTTAAAAGTAGCACCCTTCATGACGTCAGACCTCGGAGAGCATCTAGATACCCCTGCCCTGGTGCCAGAGGAACTGCCCACTGAACATGTGTCGCCGCTTGATGTCTGTGTCTGGACCGCCGCGTGACGAGGAGGGTTCCTGCCCGTCACTTCTCCGCTGCTTTCGTGTCCCAGCCCAACTGTGTACAGCTTTTCTCAGACGCGGAGGGATACTGACTTGTTGTGAAAAGTAACTACAATTCTACCCGTGGTATACGCTCAGTATATCACGGCAAAGAACCAATCAGATTGCTTGATTTGACTTGTCCGTTTTATACATCGATATATAGTATAGCACACTCTTATATTTCTCTCAGGGGGCGTGGCTTACCTTTCCTCTCCTCGTTTCCTACGTCCTCTTCACCTGCAGAAACAGGAAGTCATCAGCATCATCCACCATTACCATGACAACGCGGTTTGTTAAAGTGAAAGTGTCAGATATTAATGAAAACATCTGAAGTGACATCACACACACCTGAGGTCACTTCCTGTTTCCCCAAAGAGCCCACAGCAGGTAGGAAGGAAGGTTCTGGAAGGAGGAGGAGGAGGAAGAGGAGGAGGTAGAGGAGGAGGAAGAGGAGAGACAGCATAGTGTGAGAAAGAGGACACGCGAGGACACGCGCGCACACACACGCACACGCACACACACGCACACGCACACGCACACAGTTTACCTTCAGCTTCATTCTCTGTGAAGAAGTGAGTCGCCTCCAGAGCTGATTCGGCCTCTTCCGGACACACCGCTGCAACAACAACAACAACAACATGTAAACAACAGGTAAACAACAACACGTAAACAACAGAGGTAACTTCAAATGTAGCTAGCCCCGCCCCTTTCATGTGAGCGCGCACTCAGCCGGACAGAGAAACCCTGGCTTGAGTTACCGAGTTGATAACCAGCGTCGTAGGACCGCTGAGCGAGATCTCTTTGTTGGGGTTAGTTAAGATAACTCGTTGACCTGGCTTCGTAGTGCAGGGCACTGGTAAACAACAACACGTAAACAACAGGTAAACAACAACACTGGACTGCAAGGACTCTGGGTGACCCTAGATAACAACCTGTCCTTCACTGCAAACATCGCTGCTCCAACCCGCTGCTGCAGATACACGCTCTACAGCATCAGGAGGACGCGTCCCCAGCTGACCCAGAGAGCCACGCAGGTTCTGGTCCAGGCTCTCGTCACCTCACTCGACTACTGCAGCTCCCTCCTGCTGGTCTGCCTGCATGTGCCATCCGACCTCTCTCATCCAGAATGCAGCGGCTCGTCTGGTCTTCAGCCTTCCTGAATGTTCCACACCACGCCGCTCCTCCGCTCCCTCCACTGGCTTCCGGTAACTGCTAGAATCCACTTCAAGACCCTGGTGCTTGCGTACCATGCTGCGAATGGATCTGGCCCTTCCTACATCCAGGACACGGTTAAACCGTACACCCCAGCACGTGCACTCTGCTCTGCATCAGCCAATCGACTCGCTGCACCCTCGCTGCGAGGGGGACCCAAGTTCCCATCAGCAGAAACACGTGGGTTTGCTGTCCTGGCTCCAAGATGGTGGAATGAGCTCCCATTGACATCAGGACAGCAGAAAGCTCACACACCTTCCAGACTGAAGCTCATCTCTCTGACTCCACCTCGAGGATAGAACTACTAACAAAGCACTTGTATACTAACAAAGCACTTATATACTAACAAAGAACTTATATACTAACAAAGCACTTATATACTAACAAAGCTCTTATATACTAACAAAGCACTTATATACTAACAAAGCTCTTATATACTAACAAAGCTCTTATATACTAACAAAGCACTTATATACTAACAAATCACTTATAGACTAACAAAGCTCTTATATACTAACAAAGCTCTTATATACTAACAAAGCACTTATATACTAACAAAGCTCTTATATACTAACAGAGCTCTTATATACTAACAAAGCTCTTATATACTAACAAAGCACTTATATACTAACAAAGCTCTTATATACTAACAAAGCTCTTATATACTAACAAAGCACTTATATACTAACAAATCACTTATAGACTAACAAAGCTCTTATATACTAACAAAGCTCTTATATACTAACAAAGCACTTATATACTAACAAAGCACTTATATACTAACAGAGCTCTTATATACTAACAAAGCACTTATATACTAACAAAGCTCTTATATACTAACAAAGCTCTTATATACTAACAGAGCTCTTATATACTAACAAAGCTCTTATATACTAACAAAGCACTTATATACTAACAAAGCACTTATATACTAACAAAGGACTGATATACTAACAGAGCTCTTATATACTAACAAAGCACTTATATACTAACAAAGCACTTATATACTAACAAAGGACTGGCTCCTCTAAAGCCAGCTGAGTAGCACTTGAAATGTTTGGCTCTATGAAACCTGATGTACTTTATGATTCTGTTTTCTTCAAGGTTGTGTCTTCCTGGTCGAACGCACTGATTGTAAGTCGCTTTGGATAAAAGCGTCAGCTAAATGTGATGTAATGTAATGTAACACGTAAACAACAGGTAAACAACATGTGAACTACAGGTAAACAACATGTGAACTACAGGTAAACAACATGTGAACTACAGGTAAACAACAAAGTGTTACCTGGAGGTAGGTGCAGCTTGTAGAGCAGTTTGAGTTTCTCCGTCATTTCCCCGTGATACATCCCACCTACACACACACACACACACACACACACACACACACACACACACACACACACACACACACACACACACACACACACACACACACACACACACACACAACACACACACACACACACACACACACACACACACACACACACACACACACACACACACACACACACACACACACACACACACACACACACACACACACACATTATTGTAACGGCCTCTTTTCTTCGTTGCATGTGAAAAGTTTGTTATTTTATTTTGAGCAAACCCATCGCATAACATCATCCAAACCAGCGAGGCCAAGCGACTCTTCAGCTGTGAGTAAACAAAGGAAGAAAACAAGTAAACAAACGTCTGTTCAAGGCGTCTCGTGGTTCTCGCTGGCCTCGGGACCCACGTGTTCCTTTGCCGATACATCGCCACCCGACATTTGAAGCACTCAAATCCAGAGTTGGGTGTAACGCGTTACTGTAATAATATTACTTTGTCGGTAACGGAGTAGCGTAACGCGCTACTTTTATAATTCAGTAGTCAGACTACAGTCACTAACATCGCCCCGACACACGTTACTTCGCTACTTTCTAAAATCAGTCATAATCAAACCTCAACAAGCACCTGCAAAGAACACGTGCTAACGTGATGCTAACGTGAAGCTAACGCACATAGCTGTTGTTTATTTATATCACCTGTTCTTCTTCTCTGTTTTCCGGTTGTTGCCTGTTTTGAATGACGAAAACACACTACCGCCGCCTGCTGGTAAGGAGAGTTATTGCCACTCACGCATGCGCAGTTCGTACGTGCTCGGCTGAAGTATTTGCGGTGTCTGGTTCCAGTGCGACACATGGCCAACACGCAGGAGGACACGCCGACGCACAGCGTGAGCAGATAGCATGAGACAGAGGACAGCCACGGTCAGATAGCAGAAGACAGAGGACAGCCACGGTCAGATAGCAGGAGACAGAGGACAGCCACGGTCAGATAGCAGGAGACAGAGGACAGCCACGGTCAGATAGCAGGAGACAGAGGACAGCCACGGTCAGATAGCAGGAGACAGAGGACAGCCACGGTCAGATAGCAGGAGACAGAGGACAGCCACGGTCAGATAGCAGGAAACAGAGGACAGCCACGGTCAGATAGCAGGAGACAGAGGACAGCCACGGTCAGATAGCAGGAAACAGAGGACAGCCACGGTCAGATAGCAGGAGACAGAGGACAGCCACGGTCAGATAGCAGGAGACAGAGGACAGCCACGGTCAGATAGCAGGAGACAGAGGACAGCCACGGTCAGATAGCAGGAGACAGAGGACAGCCACGGTCAGATAGCAGGAGACAGAGGACAGCCACGGTCAGATAGCAGGAGACAGAGGACAGCCACGGTCAGATAGCAGGAACAGAGGACAGCCACGGTCAGATAGCAGGAGACAGAGGACAGCCACGGTCAGATAGCAGGAGACAGAGGACAGCCACGGTCAGATAGCAGGAGACAGAGGACAGCCACGGTCAGATAGCAGGAACAGAGGACAGCCACGGTCAGATAGCAGGAGACAGAGGACAGCCACGGTCAGATAGCAGGAGACAGAGGACAGCCACGGTCAGATAGCAGGAGACAGAGGACAGCCACGGTCAGATAGCAGGAGACAGAGGACAGCCACGGTCAGATAGCAGGAGACAGAGGACAGCCACGGTCAGATAGCAGGAGACAGAGGACAGCCACGGTCAGATAGCAGGAGACAGAGGACAGCCACGGTCAGATAGCAGGAGACAGAGGACAGCCATGGTCAGATAGGAACACATTCAGGATCTGGATCAGTCTTATGCGACAATGGAAACTGAACTAAAGAGAACATTTGAAACTTTAGCAGTCTGCGTGATCTGCCTGCAGGGAGGGGCCGGCCCTGCGAGTAAAGTAACGATTAAAGTAACTAATTACTTTATGTAGAGAGTAACGAAGTAGTGTAATATATTACTTTTTTTTAGTAACGACCCCATCTCTGGACCTAACACACTCAGAGTTAGACCGAACACACATATAGTCTATATCAGGGAGGGGCAAACTTTTTGGGTTGCTTGTTACAACTTGTATTCGCCGTACTCGCCATGCTCAGGTTAATGTTGCCGCCTCCAATAATAATAATAATAATAATAATAATAGCTTTGATTTATATAGCGCCTTTCAAGGGACCCAAGGTCGCTTTACAAGTAGTAGGACAAAAAACAAACATAACAAAACAAAAGTCAGACAGACAGAACAACAGATCGATTAGGGCCGAAAGCCTTGGCAGACAAATGGGACTTGAGGGTCCTTTGAAGGCGTCCAGTGTGGGGATGTTGCGAATCTCCGCAGGGAGAGCGTTCCAGAGGGTGGGGGCTGCCATGCTGAAGGCTCTGTCCCCGAAGGTTCTCAGTTTGGTGCGGGGGGTGGTGAGCAGGCCAGAGGCTGAGGACCGCAGGTTTCCGGGGTGGGGCATGTGGGCGGAGGATGTCCGATAGGTACTGGGGGGCATGGAGGGACTTGTAGGTCAGGAGGAGGACTTTGTAGGTGATGTGGGACTTGAAGGGAGGTGGATGAGGGTGGGAGTGATGTGCTGCCACGGCTTTGTGTGCGTGAGGACCCTAGCAGCACAGTTTTGGACATACTGGGAGCCTGTCCAGGGTTTTGTTGGGAACCCCGAACAGGACACCATTGCAGTAGTTCAAGCGGGTGGTGACAAACGCATGCACCAGGGTCTCGGCAACCGACTCTGAGAGTGACGGTTGGAGTCTGGCAAAGTTCCTCAGGTGGTAAAAGGCCGATTTGGTCACAGACTTGACGTGGGAGTGGAAGGAGAGGGTGGAGTCGAGGATCACATCCAGGTTGCGAGCTTCAGGAGATGGGGAGATGGAGCAGCCGTCGACCTCAAGGGCGAAGTCACCAACCTTCTGGAGCAGGGCCTTGGGTGCCACAACCATGAGCTCTGTTTTAACCGCTGTTTAGCTTCAGATAGTTGGAAGACATCCATGTTCTGATGTCATGCAGGCAGTTGATGAGAGACCGAGGGGGGCTGGGAGGATGGAGTGGTGCTGAGATACAGTTGGGTATCATCAGCGTAGCAGTGGAAGTTGAGTCCATGATGTCGGATGATCTTGCCGAGGGGAAGCATGTAAATGGTGAACAGGAGGGGCCAAGCACAGAGCCCTGGGGTACACCGTGGTGGACTGGGGCCGGGGTGAGTTTGAGCCACTGATGAAGACAAACTGTTTCCTGTTATGGAGGTAGGATGTCAACCAGGACAGCGCTGTGCCAGTGACACCCAGGAGGTATGAGAGGCGGGTGAGGAGGATGTTGTGAGAGATGGTGTCAAACGCTGCAGAGAGGTCCAGGAGGATGAGGATGCTGAGGCGGCCAGAGTCGGCAGCAATGAGGAGATCGTTGGTGATCCATGCGTGAACTATTTGGTTCTTGGACCTTGCCGGGCCAGAGAATAGGCCAGAGAATAGGCCAGAGAATATGCCAGACTCCAGCAAAGGTCAATGTGTCTAGAGTGCGCCATCTAGTGGGATCAACTGAAATGCCGGGTATTGCAGGAAAAAGGCAAAATGAATGCGGTCTTTACTATCATTTGGACAATATTGTATCAATATTCGGCGGGCCGGATTCAAAAGCCCAAAGGGCCGTATCTGGCCCGCGGGCCTTAGTTTGCTCACGCCTGGTCTATAGTGTATGGTGTGTGTACTGCATGTATAGTGTTAGTCTCACTGAATCCGGTGATGAACTCCTTGAAGTTGAGCAGCCCGTCCTGGTTCTGGTCCAGGACCCTGAAGAGGCGAGCAGAGAGGGTGGGAGTACGGCCCCCGCAGGCCCAGGGGCCGAGGCCGAGGAACAGCTGGCAGAACTGCAGTGGGTCGATGCTGTACTGCTCCAGGTACGGGAGGGAGGGGTCGAACCGCTGAGAGACCCCGCTACTGGAGCCCCAATAACAGCTGGCCATGTGCTGCGCCTGCACAGGAAGTACAGTCACATCTGGAGCCATAACACTAACATCTGGAGCCCAATAACAGCTGTGTTATTATTTAGCGCTGAGAGGAGTCAGTTTACCTTAAAGAGACAGTACAGCTCCTCCAGCTCCTCGATGCTGAACGAAGACTCCGTCATCATCGCTCTCACCTACACACACACACACACACACACACACACACACACACACACACACACACACTGTGAGGGTGTGGCACATTAGCACGTGGGCATGTTAGCCTGTAGCATGACTGCTCACCACGCTCCTCTTGGCTGTGTCCTCCAGCGACTGGATGACCTTTAACCTCTGCTTGAACCGCATCTGCTCGATGACATCAGAGCGCAGGCTGCCGAACTTCTGCAAGAGACGAAGAAACAACATCCTGGAGTTAGAGAGAGAGAGAGAGAGAGAGAGAGAGAGAGAGAGAGAGGAGAGAGAGAGAGAGAGAGAGGAGAGAGAGAGAGAGAGAGAGAGAGGAGAGAGAGAGAGAGAGAGAGAGACTGACCTCGTAGGAGGACTTGATGAGGTCAAAGATGTCGATCTCTCGGGGCGGGTCGTCTCCGCTGGTCAGCAGGGCGTGGAGGTGAGGGATGGGAGGAGCCACAGTCTGTTTGTTCACAACGTTATCCAGGTACCTACCACACACACACACACACACACACACACATTAATACACTAGATACACACAGCAGCCTGAGAGCAGTATGTACAGTGTGTATTAATACACTAGATACACACAGCAGCCTGAGAGCAGTATGAACAGTGTGTATTAATACACTAGATACACACAGCAGCCTGAGAGCAGTATGAACAGTGTGTATTAATACACTAGATACACACAGCAGCCTGAGAGCAGTATGAACAGTGTGTATTAATACACTAGATACACACAGCAGCCTGAGAGCAGTATGAACAGTGTGTATTAATACACTAGATACACACAGCAGCCTGTGAGCAGTATGAACAGTGTGTATTAATACACTAGATACACACAGCAGCCTGAGAGCAGTATGAACAGTGTGTATTAATACACTAGATACACACAGCAGCCTGTGAGCAGTATGAACAGTGTGTATTAATACACTAGATACACACAGCAGCCTGAGAGCAGTATGAACAGTGTGTATTAATACACTAGATACACACAGCAGCCTGAGAGCAGTATGAACAGTGTGTATTAATACACTAGATACACACAGCAGCCTGAGAGCAGTATGAACAGTGTGTATTAATACACTAGATACACACAGCAGCCTGAGAGCAGTATGAACAGTGTGTATTAATACACTAGATACACACAGCAGCCTGTGAGCAGTATGAACAGTGTGTATTAATACACTAGATACACACAGCAGCCTGAGAGCAGTATGAACAGTGTGTATTAATACACTAGATACACACAGCAGCCTGAGAGCAGTATGAACAGTGTGTATTAATACACTAGATACACACAGCAGCCTGAGAGCAGTATGAACAGTGTGTATTAATACACTAGATACACACAGCAGCCTGAGAGCAGTATGAACAGTGTGTATTAATACACTAGATACACACAGCAGCCTGAGAGCAGTATGAACAGTGTGTATTAATACACTAGATACACACAGCAGCCTGAGAGCAGTATGAACAGTGTGTATTAATACACTAGATACACACAGCAGCCTGAGAGCAGTATGAACAGTGTGTATTAATACACTAGATACACACAGCAGCCTGTGAGCAGTATGAACAGTGTGTATTAATACACTAGATACACACAGCAGCCTGAGAGCAGTATGAACAGTGTGTATTAATACACTAGATACACACAGCAGCCTGAGAGCAGTATGAACAGTGTGTATTAATACACTAGATACACACAGCAGCCTGAGAGCAGTATGAACAGTGTGTATTAATACACTAGATACACACAGCAGCCTGAGAGCAGTATGAACAGTGTGTATTAATACACTAGATACACACAGCAGCCTGAGAGCAGTATGAACAGTGTGTATTAATACACTAGATACACACAGCAGCCTGAGAGCAGTATGAACAGTGTGTATTAATACACTAGATACACACAGCAGCCTGAGAGCAGTATGAACAGTGTGTATTAATACACTAGATACACACAGCAGCCTGAGAGCAGTATGAACAGTGTGTATTAATACACTAGATACACACAGCAGCCTGAGAGCAGTATGAACAGTGTGTATTAATACACTAGATACACACAGCAGCCTGAGAGCAGTATGAACAGTGTGTATTAATACACTAGATACACACAGCAGCCTGAGAGCAGTATGAACAGTGTGTATTAATACACTAGATACACACAGCAGCCTGAGAGCAGTATGAACAGTGTGTATTAATACACTAGATACACACAGCAGCCTGAGAGCAGTATGAACAGTGTGTATTAATACACTAGATACACACAGCAGCCTGAGAGCAGTATGAACAGTGTGTATTAATACACTAGATACACACAGCAGCCTGAGAGCAGTATGAACAGTGTGTATTAATACACTAGATACACACAGCAGCCTGAGAGCAGTATGAACAGTGTGTATTAATACACTAGATACACACAGCAGCCTGTGAGCAGTATGAACAGTGTGTATTAATACACTAGATACACACAGCAGCCTGAGAGCAGTATGAACAGTGTGTATTAATACACTAGATACACACAGCAGCCTGAGAGCAGTATGAACAGTGTGTATTAATACACTAGATACACACAGCAGCCTGAGAGCAGTATGAACAGTGTGTATTAATACACTAGATACACACAGCAGCCTGAGAGCAGTATGAACAGTGTGTATTAATACACTAGATACACACAGCAGCCTGTGAGCAGTATGAACAGTGTGTATTAATACACTAGATACACACAGCAGCCTGAGAGCAGTATGAACAGTGTGTATTAATACACTAGATACACACAGCAGCCTGAGAGCAGTATGAACAGTGTGTATTAATACACTAGATACACACAGCAGCCTGTGAGCAGTATGAACAGTGTGTATTAATACACTAGATACACACAGCAGCCTGAGAGCAGTATGAACAGTGTGTATTAATACACTAGATACACACAGCAGCCTGAGAGCAGTATGAACAGTGTGTATTAATACACTAGATACACACAGCAGCCTGAGAGCAGTATGAACAGTGTGTATTAATACACTAGATACACACAGCAGCCTGAGAGCAGTATGAACAGTGTGTATTAATACACTAGATACACACAGCAGCCTGAGAGCAGTATGAACAGTGTGTATTAATACACTAGATACACACAGCAGCCTGAGAGCAGTATGAACAGTGTGTATTAATACACTAGATACACACAGCAGCCTGAGAGCAGTATGAACAGTGTGTATTAATACACTAGATACACACAGCAGCCTGAGAGCAGTATGAACAGTGTGTATTAATACACTAGATACACACAGCAGCCTGAGAGCAGTATGAACAGTGTGTATTAATACACTAGATACACACAGCAGCCTGAGAGCAGTATGAACAGTGTGTATTAATACACTAGATACACACAGCAGCCTGAGAGCAGTATGAACAGTGTGTATTAATACACTAGATACACACAGCAGCCTGAGAGCAGTATGAACAGTGTGTATTAATACACTAGATACACACAGCAGCCTGAGAGCAGTATGAACAGTGTGTATTAATACACTAGATACACACAGCAGCCTGAGAGCAGTATGAACAGTGTGTATTAATACACTAGATACACACAGCAGCCTGAGAGCAGTATGAACAGTGTGTATTAATACACTAGATACACACAGCAGCCTGAGAGCAGTATGAACAGTGTGTATTAATACACTAGATACACACAGCAGCCTGTGAGCAGTATGAACAGTGTGTATTAATACACTAGATACACACAGCAGCCTGAGAGCAGTATGAACAGTGTGTATTAATACACTAGATACACACAGCAGCCTGAGAGCAGTATGAACAGTGTGTATTAATACACTAGATACACACAGCAGCCTGTGAGCAGTATGAACAGTGTGTATTAATACACTAGATACACACAGCAGCCTGAGAGCAGTATGAACAGTGTGTATTAATACACTAGATACACACAGCAGCCTGTGAGCAGTATGAACAGTGTGTATTAATACACTAGATACACACAGCAGCCTGAGAGCAGTATGAACAGTGTGTATTAATACACTAGATACACACAGCAGCCTGAGAGCAGTATGAACAGTGTGTATTAATACACTAGATACACACAGCAGCCTGAGAGCAGTATGAACAGTGTGTATTAATACACTAGATACACACAGCAGCCTGTGAGCAGTATGTACAGTGTGTATTAATACACTAGATACACACAGCAGTATGAGGCGAGCCTCCAGAGCAAGTCGACACAATGACTACCCATCAACGCACGAGCAAGACGTTGATCGCCACTGCGCGGGTCTCGCTCGTCTCAAACGAGCCTACGTGATGATGCGACGCGGCGGGGAACATCATCCCGCACACGGCCACATTCTCAACAAAGTAACGTTGTGACTCCCAATATCACCTACCTCCCCTCCCCTCACCTCCCTTCACCTCCCCTCCCCTCACCTCCCTTCACCTCCCCTCCCCTCACCTCCCCTCCCCTCACCTCCCTTCACCTCCCCTCCCCTCCCCTCCCTTCCACTCACCTCCCCTCCCCTCACCTCCACTCACCTCCCCTCCACTCCCCTCACCTCACCTCCCCTCCCTTCCACTCCCCTCACCTCCCCTCCCTTCCACTCCCTCACCTCCCTTCCACTCCCCTCCCCTCCCCTCCCCTCACCTCCCTTCCACTCCCCTCCCCTCCCCTCCCCTCACCTCACCTCACCTCCCCTCCCCTCACCTCACCTCCCCTCACCTCCACTCACCTCACCTCACCTCACCTCCCCTCCCCTCACCTCACCTCCCCTCACCTCACCTCCCCTCCCTTCCACTCCCCTCCCCTCCCCTCCCTTCCACTCACCTCCCCTCACCTCCCTTCCACTCACCTCACCTCACCTCCCACTCACCTCACCTCACCTCCCCTCCCCTCACCTCACCTCCCTTCACCTCCCCTCCCCTCACCTCACCTCCCCTCCCCTCCCCTCCCCTCACCTCACCTCCCCTCCCCTCCCCTCCCCTCACCTCCCCAGGACGGTCATGGCCTCCCCCTCGTCGCTGCAGGACAGCAGAGCCTCCATGTTGTCGTGCAGCACCGCTAGCGCCACCTGCAGGAAGAGGGACATATGTCAGGAGCTGCCAAAACTCAGGACTCAAGCTCCCATGATGCCCTGCTTTCTGAGGACTACAGCTCCCATGATGCTCTGTACCTGGAAGGTGACCTTGATGCCCTCGTAGAAGAAGCAGTCCACCAGCAGCACGGCGCTGTCAAAGGGCATCACAGACAGGAAGAGGGTGAGGAACCAGGAGAGGCTGATGGTGGAGATCACCCCCAGATCCCTCATGTGCTCGTACAGGGGGGGCAGGAAGGCTCTGGTCAGCTCCTCGAACACCCCCTGATCCACCAGGGCCCCTGAACGCATCACATCTCATTATATATAATAGAAAGGCAGCAGCCAGCAGCCCCTGATCCACCAGGGCCCCTGAACGCATCACATCTCATTATATATAATAGAGAGGCAGCAGCCAGCAGCCCCTGATCCACCAGGGCCCCTGAACGCATCACATCTCATTATATATAATAGAGAGGCAGCAGCCCCCTGATCCACCAGGGCCCCTGAACGCATCACATCTCATTATATATAATAGAGAGGCAGCAGCCAGCAGCCCCTGATCCACCAGGGCCCCTGAACGCATCACATCTCATTATATAATAGAGAGGCAGCAGCCAGCAGCCCTGATCCACCAGGGCCCCTGAACGCATCACATCTCATTATATAATAGAGAGGCAGCAGCCCCTGATCCACCAGGGCCCCTGAACGCATCACATCTCATTATATAATAGAGAGGCAGCAGCCCCTGATCCACCAGGGCCCCTGAACGCATCACATCTCATTATATAATAGAGAGGCAGCAGCCAGCAGCCCCTGATCCACCAGGGCCCCTGAACGCATCACATCTCATTATATAATAGAGAGGCAGCAGCCAGCAGCCCCTGATCCACCAGGGCCCCTGAACGCATCACATCTCATTATATAATAGAGAGGCAGCAGCCAGCAGCCCCTGATCCACCAGGGCCCCTGAACGCATCACATCTCATTATATAATAGAGAGGCAGCACGCCAGCAGCCCCTGATCCACCAGGGCCCCTGAACGCATCACATCTCATTATATAATAGAGAGGCAGCAGCTAGCAGCCCCTGATCCACCAGGGCCCCTGAACGCATCACATCTCATTATATAATAGAGAGGCAGCAGGCCCTGATCCACCAGGGCCCCTGAACGCATCACATCTCATTATATAATAGAGAGGCAGCAGCTAGCAGCCCCTGATCCACCAGGGCCCCTGAACGCATCACATCTCATTATATAATAGAGAGGCAGCAGCTAGCAGCCCCTGATCCACCAGGGCCCCTGAACGCATCACATCTCATTATATAATAGAGAGGCAGCAGCCAGCAGCCCCTGATCCACCAGGGCCCCTGAACGCATCACATCTCATTATATAATAGAGAGGCAGCAGCCAGCAGCCCCTGATCCACCAGGGCCCCTGAACGCATCACATCTCATTATATAATAGAGAGGCAGCAGGCCTGGGATGGAGGCGTGATGCAGCTGCTCCGGTCTGGGGGTCCACCCCAGCGAGGTGGACCTGATGGAGGGGCTGGTGAGTGCAGGTGTGTATATGTACCTGTAACTCTTGTGTTGTAGTAGTCTGGCAGCATGCGCTCGCACAGAGCCACGAGCAGCCAGAACGCCTGCTCCTCTGGAGAGAAGAGCAGCAGCACCGAGGTGACGATGTTCATCGCCTGAGGACAACAGCAGCATTAGTACCTGGATGTAGTACTTTATATAGTATTAGTACCTGGATGTAGTACTTTATATAGTATTAGTACCTGGATGTAGTATTAGTACCTGGATGTAGTACTTTATATAGTATTAGTACCTGGATGTAGTACTTTATATAGTATTAGTACCTGGATGTAGTACTTTATATAGTATTAGTACCTGGATGTAGTACTTTATATAGTATTAGTACCTGGATGTAGTATTAGTACCTGGATGTAGTACTTTATATAGTATTATTACCTGGATGTAGTACTTTATATAGTATTAGTACCTGGATGTAGTATTAGTACCTGGATGTAGTACTTTATATAGTATTAGTACCTGGATGTAGTATTAGTACCTGGATGTAGTACTTTATATAGTATTAGTACCTGGATGTAGTACTTTATATAGTATTAGTACCTGGATGTAGTATTAGTACCTGGATGTAGTACTTTATATAGTATTAGTACCTGGATGTAGTACTTTATATAGTATTAGTACCTGGATGTAGTATTAGTACCTGGATGTAGTACTTTATATAGTATTAGTACCTGGATGTAGTACTGGATGTAGTATTAGTACCTGGATGTAGTACTTTATATCGTATTAGTACCTGGATGTAGTATTAGTACCTGGATGTAGTACTTTATATAGTATTAGTACCTGGATGTAGTACTGGATGTAGTATTAGTACCTGGATGTAGTATTAGTACCTGGATGTAGTACTTTATATAGTATTAGTACCTGGATGTAGTATTAGTACCTGGATGTAGTACTTTATATAGTATTAGTACCTGGATGTAGTACTGGATGTAGTATTAGTACCTGGATGTAGTACTTTATATAGTATTAGTACCTGGATGTAGTACTTTATATAGTATTAGTACCTGGATGTAGTATTAGTACCTGGATGTAGTACTTTATATAGTATTAGTATCTGGATGTAGTACTGGATGTAGTATTAGTACCTGGATGTAGTACTTTATGTAGTATTAGTACCTGGATGTAGTACTGGATGTAGTATTAGTACCTGGATGTAGTATTAGTAACTGGATGTAGTATTAGTACCTGGATGTAGTACTGGATGTAGTACTTTATATAGTATTAGTACCTGGATGTAGTATTAGTACCTGGATGTAGTACTTTATATAGTATTAGTACCTGGATGTAGTACTGTATGCAGTATTAGTACCTGGATGTAGTACTGGATGCAGTATTAGTACCTGGATGTAGTACTGGATGTAGTATTAGTACCTGGATGTAGTACTTTATATAGTATTAGTACCTGGATGTAGTACTTTACGTAGTATTAGTACCTGGATGTAGTACTGGATGTAGTATTAGTACCTGGATGTAGTATTAGTACCTGGATGTAGTACTGGATGTAGTATTAGTACCTGGATGTAGTACTGGATGTAGTATTAGTACCTGGATGTAGTACTTTACGTAGTATCATGAGTACCTGGATGTAGTACTGGATGTAGTATTAGTACCTGGATGTAGTACTGGATGTAGTATTAGTACCTGGATGTAGTACTTTATATAGTATTAGTACCTGGATGTAGTATTAGTACCTGGATGTAGTACTTTATATAGTATTAGTACCTGGATGTAGTACTGTATGCAGTATTAGTACCTGGATGTAGTACTGGATGCAGTATTAGTACCTGGATGTAGTATTGGATGTAGTATTAGTACCTGGATGTAGTACTGTATGCAGTATTAGTACCTGGATGTAGTACTTTATATAGTATTAGTACCTGGATGTAGTACTTTATATAGTATTAGTACCTGGATGTAGTACTGTATGCAGTATTAGTACCTGGATGTAGTACTTGATGCAGTATTAGTACCTGGATGTAGTACTGTATGTAGTATTAGTACCTGGATGTAGTACTGGATGTAGTATTAGTACCTGGATGTAGTACTTTATCTAGTATTAGTACCTGGATGTAGTATTAGTACCTGGATGTAGTACTTTATGTAGTATTAGTACCTGGATGTAGTACTGGATGTAGTATTAGTACCTGGATGTAGTACTGTATGTAGTATTAGTACCTGGATGTAGTACTGGATGTAGTATTAGTACCTGGATGTAGTACTTTACGTAGTATTATTAGTACCTGGATGTAGTACTTTACGCAGTATTAGTACCTGGATGTAGTACTGGATGTAGTATTAGTACCTGGCTGTAGTACTGGATGTAGTATTAGTACCTTGATGTAGTACTGGATGTAGTATTAGTACCTGGCTGTAGTACTGGATGTAGTATTAGTACCTGGATGTAGTACTGGATGTAGTATTAGTACCTTGGTGTAGTACTGGATGTAGTATTAGTACCTGGCTGTAGTACTGGATGTAGTATTAGTACCTGGATGTAGTACTCTACGTAGTATCATTAGTACCTGGATGTAGTATTAGTACCTGGATGTAGTACTGGATGTAGTATTAGTACCTGGCTGTAGTACTGGATGTAGTATTAGTACTGGATGTAGTATTAGTACCTTGATGTAGTACTGGATGTAGTATTAGTACCTGGATGTAGTACTGGATGTAGTATTAGTACCTGGCTGTAGTACTGGATGTAGTATTAGTACCTGGATGTAGTACTGGATGTAGTATTAGTACTGGATGTAGTATTAGTACCTGGATGTAGTACTTTACGTAGTATCATTAGTACCTGGCTGTAGTACTGGATGTAGTATTAGTACCTGGATGTAGTACTGGATGTAGTATTAGTACCTGGCTGTAGTACTGGAGCAGTATTAGTACCTGGATGTAGTACTGATGTATTAGTACTGGATGTAGTTTAGTACCTGGATGTAGTACTTTACGTAGTATCATTAGTACCTGGATGTAATACTGGATGTAGTATTAGTACTGGATGTAGTATTAGTACCTGGATGTAGTACTTTACGTAGTATCATTGGTACCTGGATGTAGTACTGGATGTAGTATTAGTACCTGGCTGTAGTACTGGATGTAGTATTAGTACCTGGATGTAGTACTTTACGTAGTATCATTGGTACCTGGATGTAGTACTGGATGTAGTATTAGTACCTGGCTGTAGTACTGGATGTAGTATTAGTACCTGGATGTAGTACTGGATGTAGTATTAGTACCTGGATGTAGTACTTTACGTAGTATTAGTACCTGGCAGTACCCGATGCCTGGGTTTCGGTGGGCGTACGCGGTCAGGACGCGGCGCAGCGCAGAGATGCCCGTCTGGTTCTGGAAGGCTCGGTGTTCGGGCATCGATCGATGAAGGTCCCTCTCGATCTCCTCCGTCACCACGGAAACCACAGAGCCAACCCCCATCGCCGCCTCCACCAGGTCACCATAGTAACCGGGGTGGGACGACATCTCATTCTGAGCTCCTGTGAAAGGGTGAGGAGAGAGTGATACCTCATTCACACCAACGCAGCTCCGGCACGAGCTCCGTGCTCAGAATGAGTGAACGCTCACCAGAGAACAGCATCCACAGCTCCCCCCTCAGGTTCTCTGGGATCCCGTTCAGGACCAGCTCTCTGGTTCTGGAGGTCCGGTACATGCAGACTCCTCGACCAAACTCTGAGAAGTGGATGTTCCAAGCCTCCTCCTTCATCCTCTCCTTCATCTGTAAGTAGGGTCCTCAGTATCTGAGGGTCAGTATCTGAGGGTCCTGTCCTTGGTATCTGAGGGTCCTCAGTATCTGAGGGTCAGTATCTAAAGGTCCTCAGTATCTGAGGGTCCTGTCCTTGATATCTGAGGGCCCTCAGTATCTAAAGGTCCTGTCCTTGATATCTGAGGGTCCTCAGTATCTGAGGGTCAGTATCTGAGGGTCCTGTCCTTGGTATCTGAGGGTCCTCAGTATCTGAGGGTCAGTATCTAAAGGTCCTCAGTATCTGAGGGTCCTGTCCTTGGTATCTGAGGGTCCTCAGTATCTGAGGGTCAGTATCTAAAGGTCCTCAGTATCTGAGGGTCCTGTCCTTGATATCTGAGGGCCCTCAGTATCTAAAGGTCCTGTCCTTGATATCTGAGGGTCCTCAGTATCTGAGGGTCCTCTGTATCTGAGGGTCCTGTCCTTGATATCTGAGGGCCCTCAGTATCTAAAGGTCCTGTCCTTGATATCTGAGGGCCCTCAGTATCTAAAGGTCATGTCCTTGATATCTGAGGGTCCTCAGTATCCGAGGGTCCTCAGTATCTGAGGGTCCTGTCCTTGATATCTGAGGGCCCTCAGTATCTGAGGGTCAGCATCTGAGGGTCCTCAGTATTTCCACTACAGCGGGTAGCTCGCTTTAAGCGTGATGAGCCGTGCGGGGCCTGTTTTTGCGTTTCCACTTGGCCTAGTACCGGCTAACGGGTCCTAATTCACAGTTGTTCTGGTCCCATAACATCGTGGTTCTCGGGCCAGGAAGGGAGGGTGCATTCATCTACAGGTTCGTTTCCACTGAGCTGACTTCCAGCTCTGTTCCTAAAGCCTCTGGAGAAACCCGTTGCTCTCTGTGGAGGGAACCCGAGCGCAGGACGCCTCACTGCAACACTGAGTTGATGCGATTGGATTGGGTTGTGAGGCAAGGGAAGCCAGCCGCCTCTGGCTTCCCTTGGCATGGCCCTGACCAATCACAGGATGGCAGGGCCATGACGTGAGCCTCGTCTGATTGGTCAATCCCTCCATTTGTTTTCACCAAGGGAAGCCAGTTTCGGCTGGCCTCCTCTCGCAGCAGAGAGTGCAATCTACTGTTCCACCACAACATGTAGAGGGGCGCTGTTTCACTCTTTGTGAGCACTCAATGCGAACGGGGAGAGGCGGGCCGGCAGCAACGCAGCACAGCATGACCGAAACTAAACGAAGTGTTTTTATGGATTTATTAAAATTATAACTACAATCCAAAAACAGGGGAAGCCGGCTCCCCTCGGCCTCCGGGAGAAAAGGCCGCTGGTGTGCCGAGGATGACAATTACAGGCCTCTCATCTTTTTAAGTGGGAGAACTTGCACAGTTGGTGGCTGACTAAATACTTGTATTCTCCATCTGCATCAGCAGCTCAGGGGAACATGTGGATGAAGCTACTTCACATCATGTGGATGGAGCTACTTCACATCATGCGGATGATCCCGTGATGTTCTGAGCAGGTCCCTCAGTCAGGAGCTGGTGCTACATCACAGGCTGCTTCTAACACTCCTCAGACTCAGCGCTCTGAACTCAAGCTTCTTCTGATGTGGATCAAACCAAGGCAACGCTCTCTGCATGTCTTTAAAGCTAGGGTAAATGAAATGCTCGTTGATACTATGGGCACTTGGAAACGTCTATAACTACGTATCCTGTAAATATAATGCATGATGTGCTTTATTGTTTCATGTGGAACCCGTTTGCTGCAGGGCTCCCTGAGAAAGAGATGTATGATCTCAATGGGACCAATCTGGTTAAATACAGGTTTGACATGAAAGACTCTGAGGATCGAGTTCGGCCTCTATGCCTGAACCCGATCCTCAGAGTCATGAGCTACGGAGCCTTCTCGTCAACCTTGTTTCCACATAACGAGCATGCTGCTCTTTCCCATGTGGAAGCAGAATGTGTGAAAGCATCCAGCACGATGCGGGGTGTGTCTCTATCTCTAGACCGGAACAGCCCAGTCCGTGAACTCGCCTCGCAGGTGCACACGCCAGGACAGAGGACATCGGACTCCACAGAAAACTTGCTTGAGTCCGAGTCGGAGCGTCAATGTACGAGTCGAGTCCGAGTCAACGTGGGGGGGGAAATTCACGAGTCCGGGTCCGAGTCAGCGTGCGCGAGAATTCACGAGTCCAAGTCCGAGTCAGCGTAAATCAGTGTCCGAGTCGAGTCACGAGTCCGAAAATCAGCACTCGAGTGCGAGTCCAGGACTCGAGTGCTCCATCTCTGGGGCATATACAACGTTAGCTTAGCCTGGTCGATCCGATCTCCATTCAGAAAACACGCATTTTAAAAGGTGTTTCTCTGCCGTCTGTCTGCGGACGTGTCAAAGCATTAATTCGTGGTTCTTACTCACCGGACTCGGTATGTATCCAACCCAATACAGACATACATAAACCAGTATTCGCCATGACGCAGACAGCTAACGGCTGATGTTTTGGTTTTGCGGTTCGCATTGAAGATGACGTCACAGCAGTTTTACGCAGCGTCGCTCCACCCGCCGATCGCCCCGCCTACACTGCGTTACTATAGTTACAACCCAAGTTGCTAAATTGTAACGGCCCGTCCACACTACAGCGTTGACAGCGTCTAAAGCTCCAAGCAGCTCCAATCTGCCCATTCACTTTCAACGGGGTGACGTCACGTAGCCGCGCTTTTTCGCCGAACTGAATTGTGGGTAGCAGAGTGGTCTGTCTCGCCAGCCAATCAAATCCCGTTTCCCAAAATCTGACAGCTGAAGCCGTAGCCAATCAAACCGCGTCTGAGCTGGGAGAGATATCCCGCCGTTCATTTCTATATTTCAAAACAAGTCGGAGGAGAAACTAACTATCGCCATAGCAACACCCGGTTGTGTATGACCAGACCCTCTTCACCTACCGGGACACAAACCGGAGGAACCAGCATGGAGGGAGGGGGAGAGGCAGTGGGGTGAACTGGTAGGGTTTCGCCTGTTTGGGGAGTTTATTATATATATATATATTGCTCGCATTAAATCCCCGGGGTTTTGCTCTGTATGTCGGGGCGGGAGATTCATGTGATTGGTTGTTGGTCGCGTTGCTTGAATAAAATCCCCAAGCTCCAGACACGCCCAGCTCCAAGCTTTTTTGGAGCTGTAGTGCGGACGCTCCGTAATGGAAACGCAGCACAAAGTGAGCCCGGCCTAACCATACCGTACTAAGCCACAAGGTTCCTCAGTATCTAAGGGTCCTCAGTAACTAAGGTTCCTCAGTAACTAAGGGTCCTCAGTATCTAAGGGTCCTCAGTATCTAAGGGTCCTCAGTAACTAAGGGTCCTCAGGATCTAAGAGTCCTCAGTATCTAAGGGTCCTCAGTAACTAAGGGTCCTCAGTATCTAAGGGTCCTCAGTATCTAAGGGTCCTCAGTATCTAAGGTCCTCAGTAACTAAGGTTCCTCAGTAACTAAGGGTCCTCAGTATCTAAGGGTCCTCAGTATCTAAGGGTCCTCAGTAACTAAGGGTCCTCAGATCTAAGAGTCCTCAGTATCTAAGGGTCCTCAGTAACTAAGGGTCCTCAGTATCTAAGGGTCCTCAGTATCTAAGGGTCCTCAGGATCTAAGAGTCCTCAGTATCTAAGGGTCCTCAGTAACTAAGGTTCCTCAGTAACTAAGGGTCCTCAGTATCTAAGGGTCCTCAGTAACTAAGGGTCCTCAGTAACTAAGGGTCCTCAGTATCTAAGGGTCCTCAGTATCTAAGGGTCCTCAGTAACTAAGGGTCCTCAGGATCTAAGAGTCCTCAGTATCTAAGGGTCCTCAGTAACTAAGGTTCCTCAGTAACTAAGGGTCCTCAGTATCTAAGGGTCCTCAGTATCTAAGGGTCCTCAGTAACTAAGGGTCCTCAGGATCTAAGAGTCCTCAGTATCTAAGGGTCCTCAGTAACTAAGGGTCCTCAGTATCTAAGGGTCCTCAGTATCTAAGGGTCCTCAGGATCTAAGGGTCAGTATCTAAGGGTCCTCAGGATCTATGGGTCAGGATCTAAGGGTCCTCGGGATCTAAGGGTTCTCAGGATCTAAGGGTCCTCAGTATCTATGGGTCAGTATCTAAGGGTCCTCAGTATCTAAGGGTCCTCAGGATCTAAGGGTCAGTATCTAAGGGTCCTCAGGATCTAAGAGTCCTCAGTATCTAAGAGTCCTCAGTATCTAAGGGTCCTCAGTATCTATGGGTCAGGATCTAAGGGTCCTCGGGATCTAAGGGTTCTCAGGATCTAAGGGTCCTCAGTATCTATGGGTCAGTATCTAAGGTTCCTCAGTAACTAAGGGTCCTCAGTAACTAAGGTTCCTCATTATCTAAGGGTCCTCAGTATCTAAGGGTCCTCAGTATCTAAGGGTCCTCAGTAACTAAGGGTCCTCAGGATCTAAGAGTCCTCAGTAACTAAGGGTCCTCAGTATCTAAGGGTCCTCAGTATCTAAGGGTCCTCAGTAACTAAGGGTCCTCAGGATCTAAGGGTCAGTATCCAAGGGTCCTCAGGATCTAAGAGTCCTCAGTATCTAAGGGTCCTCAGTAACTAAGGGTCCTCAGGATCTAAGGGTCAGTATCCAAGGGTCCTCAGGATCTAAGAGTCCTCAGTATCTAAGGGTCCTCAGTAACTAAGGGTCCTCAGTATCTATGGGTCAGTATCTAAGGTTCCTCAGTAACTAAGGGTCCTCAGTAACTAAGGTTCCTCATTATCTAAGGGTCCTCAGTATCTAAGGGTCCTCAGTAACTAAGGGTCCTCAGTAACTAAGGTTCCTCAGTAACTAAGGGTCCTCAGTATCTAAGGGTCCTCAGTATCTAAGGGTCCTCAGTAACTAAGGGTCCTCAGGATCTAAGAGTCCTCAGTATCTAAGGGTCCTCAGTAACTAAGGGTCCTCAGTATCTAAGGGTCCTCAGTATCTAAGGGTCCTCAGGATCTAAGGGTCAGTATCTAAGGGTCCTCAGGATCTAAGAGTCCTCAGTATCTAAGAGTCCTCAGTATCTAAGGGTCCTCAGTATCTATGGGTCAGGATCTAAGGGTCCTCGGGATCTAAGGGTTCTCAGGATCTAAGGGTCCTCAGTATCTATGGGTCAGTATCTAAGGGTCCTCAGTATCTAAGGGTCCTCAGGATCTAAGGGTCAGTATCTAAGGGTCCTCAGGATCTAAGAGTCCTCAGTATCTAAGAGTCCTCAGTATCTAAGGGTCCTCAGTATCTATGGGTCAGGATCTAAGGGTCCTCGGGATCTAAGGGTTCTCAGGATCTAAGGGTCCTCAGTATCTATGGGTCAGTATCTAAGGTTCCTCAGTAACTAAGGGTCCTCAGTAACTAAGGTTCCTCATTATCTAAGGGTCCTCAGTATCTAAGGGTCCTCAGTATCTAAGGGTCCTCAGTAACTAAGGGTCCTCAGGATCTAAGAGTCCTCAGTAACTAAGGGTCCTCAGTATCTAAGGGTCCTCAGTATCTAAGGGTCCTCAGTAACTAAGGGTCCTCAGGATCTAAGGGTCAGTATCCAAGGGTCCTCAGGATCTAAGAGTCCTCAGTATCTAAGGGTCCTCAGTAACTAAGGGTCCTCAGTATCTAAGGGTCCTCAGTATCTAAGGGTCCTCAGGATCTAAGGGTCAGTATCTAAGGGTCCTCAGGATCTAAGAGTCCTCTGTATCTAAGAGTCCTCAGTATCTAAGGGTCCTCAGTATCTATGGGTCAGGATCTAAGGGTCCTCGGGATCTAAGGGTTCTCAGGATCTAAGGGTCCTCAGTATCTATGGGTCAGTATCTAAGGGTCCTCAGTATCTAAGGGTCCTCAGGATCTAAGAGTCCTCAGATCTAAGGGTTCTCAGGATCTAAGGGTCCTCTGTATCTATGGGTCAGTATCTAAGGGTCCTCAGTATCTAAGGGTCCTCAGGATCTAAGGGTCCTCAGTATCTATGGCTCAGTATCTAAGGGTCCTCAGTATCTTTGGGTCCTCAGTATCTAAGGGTCCTCAGTAACTAAGGGTCCTCAGGATCTAAGAGTCCTCAGTAACTAAGGGTCCTCAGTATCTAAGGGTCCTCAGTATCTAAGGGTCCTCAGTAACTAAGGGTCCTCAGGATCTAAGAGTCCTCAGTATCTAAGGGTCCTCAGTATCTAAGGGTCCTCAGTATCTAAGGGTCCTCAGGATCTAAGGGTCCTCAGTATCTATGGGTCCTCAGGATCTAAGGGTCCTCAGGATCTAAGGGTCCTCAGATCTAAGGGTCCTCCTGAGGGACTTGAACTCACGGCTTTGGGCCCAAGGTCCTCGGGGGCCCCGGTCTGGTAGAGCCTCAGGAGACCCTGATTGGCTGTCGGCAGGTCAGGGTGGTAATGTCGGCCAATGAGGACGGACTCAGATGAGGAATCCTGAGGACAGGAAACAGAAGCACTGTGAGAGATCTACTTCCTGTCAGCTGACCCCTCAGAAACAGTATGGATTCAGGACCCACCAGGGGCCCAATCAGGGGGCTGGTTTCCCCCCCGCTGCTGTCGGGGGTCCGCTGCAGGAAGTCGGAGATCCGCTGGAGCAGGAAGTCTCTGTCTTTGAGGTTAGCGAACAGGAAGTTGGTCTTGTTCTTGGTGCTGATGGAGACGGGACACGGCAGGATGCTGCTGCTGTCTGCCTTCTCAACCACCGACACCTGCAGCAAAGCATCATGGGTAAAGAGCATCATGGGTAACTGAGGCCCAATTCCAAACCGCCCCCTACACACTACCCCTCCGTTTGCGCGTTCGCGGGAGGGTCCGCCACATTAAGTGCTGTTCCAAACCAACTAGTGTGGAGGGGGAGGGGCTTATCAAGCCCCTCCCCCTCCACACAGCGAGGCTGCTCCAACTGCAGGATCAGCTGACTTCCTGTTTACCTCACTCAGGGGGAGGATCAGCTGACTTCCTGTTTACCTCTCTGGGGGAGGATCAGCTGACTTCCTGTTTACCTCTCTGGGGGATGATCAGCTGACTTCCTGTTTACCTCTCTGGGGGGATGATCAGCTGACTTCCTGTTTACCTCACTCAGGGGGAGGATCAGCTGACTTCCTGTTTACCTCTCTGGGGGAGGATCAGCTGACTTCCTGTTTACCTCTCTGGGGGATGATCAGCTGACTTCCTGTTTACCTCTCTGGGGGATGATCAGCTGACTTCCTGTTTACCTCTCTGGGGGAGGATCAGCTGACTTCCTGTTTACCTCTCTGGGGGATGATCAGCTGACTTCCTGTTTACCTCTCTGGGGGAGGATCAGCTGACTTCCTGTTTACCTCTCAGGGGGATGATCAGCTGACTTCCTGTTTACCTCTCTGGGGGGATGATCAGCTGACTTCCTGTTTACCTCTCTGGGGGATGATCAGCTGACTTCCTGTTTACCTCTCAGGGGGAGGATCAGCTGACTTCCTGTTTACCTCTCTGGGGGGAGGATCAGCTGACTTCCTGTTTACCTCTCTGGGGGGAGGATCAGCTGACTTCCTGTTTACCTCTCTCAGGGGGATGATCAGCTGACACAGGTCTTCTTCTCTGCTGTTGAAACAGATGTAGTTGTTGGAGATGAACAGCTGTCCCACCACGTGCATCTTGGCGAAGGGCGCCCACAGGGTGCAGTCCGTGTGTCCGTCCAGACGCTCGTCCTGCGTCAGCCGGAACATCGCGCGGTAACGCTCGTTCTTCGCCCGGGCGTCCAGATCCCTGCAGGACGGAAAACAGCTCAGAGGTCAAAGGTCAGAGGGAGTCTTCATAACTGAACACTGTGAATCTGAACAGAGTGAGACCTCTTGAGCGCAGAGACGTTCTTCAGCGTCTTGCAGGGCTTGGGAAGCGAGCGGTCGGCAGCGAAAGCCTCGTTGTCCAGAAGCTGCCGCATGGCCATGTTGGCGAGCTGCTCCATCAGCTTGAAGGTGTCGTTGATGTTGAGAAACATGGAGAAGAAATACTCGGTGATGCGCGTGCGGACTCGAACACTTTCTGGAAACACCAGCGTGGCGTTCTTCTCCAGCTGGGTCACCTCCGACCACTGCACCACCAGGGTCACTGAGGCGCAGAGAGACAGAGACATCAGCTACACAACCCTGACCCTGAGACACAGAGATACATCAGCTACACAACCCTGACCCTGAGAGAGACAGAGATGCATCAGCTACACAACCCTGACCCTGAGACACAGAGATACATCAGCTACACAACCCTGACCCTGAGAGACACAGAGATACATCAGCTACACAACCCTGACCCCTGAGAGACAGAGATACATCAGCTACACAACCCTGACCCCTGAGAGACAGAGATACATCAGCTACACAACCCTGACCCTGAGACACAGAGATACATCAGCTACACAACCCTGACCCTGAGAGAGACAGAGATACATCAGCTACACAACCCTGACCCTGAGAGACAGAGATACATCAGCTACACAACCCTGACCCTGAGAGAGACAGAGATACATCAGCTACACAACCCTGACCCCTGAGAGACAGAGATACATCAGCTACACAACCCTGACCCCTGAGAGACAGAGATACATCAGCTACACAACCCTGACCCTGAGACACAGAGATACATCAGCTACACAACCCTGACCCTGAGAGAGACAGAGATCCATCAGCTACACAACCCTGACCCCGAGAGACAGAGATCCATCAGCTACACAACCCTGACCCTGAGAGACAGAGATACATCAGCTACACAACCCTGACCCTGAGAGACAGAGATACATCAGCTACACAACCCTGACCCCTGAGAGACAGAGATACATCAGCTACACAACCCTGACCCTGAGAGACAGAGATACATCAGCTACACAACCCTGACCCCTGAGAGACAGAGATACATCAGCTACACAACCCTGACCCCTGAGAGACAGAGATACATCAGCTACACAACCCTGACCCTGAGAGACAGAGATACATCAGCTACACAACCCTGACCCTGAGAGAGACAGAGATACATCAGCTACACAACCCTGACCCCTGAGAGAGACAGAGATACATCAGCTACACAACCCTGACCCTGAGAGACAGAGATACATCAGCTACACAACCCTGACCCTGAGAGAGACAGAGATACATCAGCTACACAACCCTGACCCTGAGAGAGACAGAGATACATCAGCTACACAACCCTGACCCTGAGAGAGACAGAGATACATCAGCTACACAACCCTGACCCTGAGAGACAGAGATACATCAGCTACACAACCCTGACCCTGAGAGACAGAGATACATCAGCTACACAACCCTGACCCCGAGAGAGACATAGATCCATCAGTTACACAACCCTGACCCTGAGAGACACAGAGATACATCAGCTACACAACCCTGACCCTGAGAGAGACAGAGATACATCAGCTACACAACCCTGACCCTGAGAGAGACAGAGATACATCAGCTACACAACCCTGACCCCTGAGAGACAGAGATACATCAGCTACACAACCCTGACCCTGAGAGACAGAGATACATCAGCTACACAACCCTGACCCTGAGAGACAGAGATACATCAGCTACACAACCCTGACCCTGAGAGAGACAGAGATACATCAGCTACACAACCCTGACCCTGAGAGAGACAGAGATACATCAGCTACACAACCCTGACCCTGAGAGACAGAGATACATCAGCTACACAACCCTGACCCTGAGAGACAGAGATACATCAGCTACACAACCCTGACCCTGAGAGACAGAGATACATCAGCTACACAACCCTGACCCTGAGAGACAGAGATACATCAGCTACACAACCCTGACCCTGAGAGAGACAGAGATACATCAGCTACACAACCCTGACCCTGAGAGAGACAGAGATACATCAGCTACACAACCCTGACCCTGAGAGAGACAGAGATACATCAGCTACACAACCCTGACCCTGAGAGACAGAGATACATCAGCTACACAACCCTGACCCCTGAGAGAGACAGAGATACATCAGCTACACAACCCTGACCCTGAGAGACAGAGATACATCAGCTACACAACCCTGACCCCTGAGAGAGACAGAGATACATCAGCTACACAACCCTGACCCCGAGAGACAGAGATACATCAGCTACACAACCCTGACCCCGCAGAGAGACAGAGATACATCAGCTACACAACCCTGACCCTGAGAGACAGAGATACATCAGCTACACAACCCTGACCCCTGAGAGACAGAGATACATCAGCTACACAACCCTGACCCTGAGAGAGACAGAGATACATCAGCTACACAACCCTGACCCTGAGAGAGACAGAGATACATCAGCTACACAACCCTGACCCCTGAGAGACAGAGATACATCAGCTACACAACCCTGACCCCTGAGAGAGACAGAGATACATCAGCTACACAACCCTGACCCTGAGAGACAGAGATACATCAGCTACACAACCCTGACCCTGAGAGACAGAGATACATCAGCTACACAACCCTGACCCTGAGAGAGACAGAGATACATCAGCTACACAACCCTGACCCTGAGAGAGACAGAGATACATCAGCTACACAACCCTGACCCTGAGAGAGACAGAGATACATCAGCTACACAACCCTGACCCTGAGAGACAGAGATACATCAGCTACACAACCCTGACCCCTGAGAGAGACAGAGATACATCAGCTACACAACCCTGACCCTGAGAGACAGAGATACATCAGCTACACAACCCTGACCCTGAGAGAGACAGAGATACATCAGCTACACAACCCTGACCCCGAGAGACAGAGATACATCAGCTACACAACCCTGACCCCGCAGAGAGACAGAGATACATCAGCTACACAACCCTGACCCCGCAGAGAGACAGAGATACATCAGCTACACAACCCTGACCCCGGAGAGACAGAGATACATCAGCTACACAACCCTGACCCTGAGAGAGACAGAGATACATCAGCTACACAACCCTGACCCCGGAGAGACAGAGATACATCAGCTACACAACCCTGACCCCGAGAGACAGAGATACATCAGCTACACAACCCTGACCCTGAGAGAGACAGAGATACATCAGCTACACAACCCTGACCCTGAGAGACAGAGATACATCAGCTACACAACCCTGACCCCGGAGAGACAGAGATACATCAGCTACACAACCCTGACCCTGAGAGACAGAGATACATCAGCTACACAACCCTGACCCTGAGAGACAGAGATACATCAGCTACACAACCCTGACCCTGAGAGAGACAGAGATACATCAGCTACACAACCCTGACCCTGAGAGAGACAGAGATACATCAGCTACACAACCCTGACCCTGAGAGAGACAGAGATACATCAGCTACACAACCCTGACCCTGAGAGACAGAGGTACATCAGCTACACAACCCTGACCCCTGAGAGAGACAGAGATACATCAGCTACACAACCCTGACCCTGAGAGACAGAGATACATCAGCTACACAACCCTGACCCTGAGAGAGACAGAGATACATCAGCTACACAACCCTGACCCCGAGAGACAGAGATACATCAGCTACACAACCCTGACCCCGCAGAGAGACAGAGATACATCAGCTACACAACCCTGACCCCGCAGAGAGACAGAGATACATCAGCTACACAACCCTGACCCCGGAGAGACAGAGTACATCAGCTACACAACCCTGACCCTGAGAGAGACAGAGATACATCAGCTACACAACCCTGACCCCGGAGAGACAGAGATACATCAGCTACACAACCCTGACCCTGAGAGAGACAGAGATACATCAGCTACACAACCCTGACCCCTGAGAGAGACAGAGATACATCAGCTACACAACCCTGACCCCGAGAGACAGAGATACATCAGCTACACAACCCTGACCCCTGAGAGAGACAGAGATACATCAGCTACACAACCCTGACCCTGAGAGACAGAGATACATCAGCTACACAACCCTGACCCTGAGAGACAGAGATACATCAGCTACACAACCCTGACCCTGAGAGAGACAGAGATACATCAGCTACACAACCCTGACCCTGAGAGAGACAGAGATACATCAGCTACACAACCCTGACCCTGAGAGAGACAGAGATACATCAGCTACACAACCCTGACCCTGAGAGACAGAGATACATCAGCTACACAACCCTGACCCCTGAGAGAGACAGAGATACATCAGCTACACAACCCTGACCCTGAGAGACAGAGATACATCAGCTACACAACCCTGACCCTGAGAGAGACAGAGATACATCAGCTACACAACCCTGACCCCGAGAGACAGAGATACATCAGCTACACAACCCTGACCCCGAGAGAGACAGAGATACATCAGCTACACAACCCTGACCCCGCAGAGAGACAGAGATACATCAGCTACACAACCCTGACCCCGGAGAGACAGAGATACATCAGCTACACAACCCTGACCCTGAGAGAGACAGAGATACATCAGCTACACAACCCTGACCCCGGAGAGACAGAGATACATCAGCTACACAACCCTGACCCCGAGAGACAGAGATACATCAGCTACACAACCCTGACCCTGAGAGAGACAGAGATACATCAGCTACACAACCCTGACCCTGAGAGACAGAGATACATCAGCTACACAACCCTGACCCCGAGAGACAGAGATACATCAGCTACACAACCCTGACCCTGAGAGACAGAGATACATCAGCTACACAACCCTGACCCTGAGAGACAGAGATACATCAGCTACACAACCCTGACCCTGAGAGAGACAGAGATACATCAGCTACACAACCCTGACCCTGAGAGAGACAGAGATACATCAGCTACACAACCCTGACCCTGAGAGACAGAGATACATCAGCTACACAACCCTGACCCTGAGAGACAGAGATACATCAGCTACACAACCCTGACCCCTGAGAGACAGAGATACATCAGCTACACAACCCTGACCCCTGAGAGAGACAGAGATACATCAGCTACACAACCCTGACCCTGAGAGACAGAGATACATCAGCTACACAACCCTGACCCTGAGAGACAGAGATACATCAGCTACACAACCCTGACCCTGAGAGACAGAGATACATCAGCTACACAACCCTGACCCTGAGAGACAGAGATACATCAGCTACACAACCCTGACCCTGAGAGACAGAGATACATCAGCTACACAACCCTGACCCTGAGAGACAGAGATACATCAGCTACACAACCCTGACCCCTGAGAGAGACAGAGATACATCAGCTACACAACCCTGACCCTGAGAGACAGAGATACATCAGCTACACAACCCTGACCCTGAGAGAGACAGAGATACATCAGCTACACAACCCTGACCCTGAGAGACAGAGATACATCAGCTACACAACCCTGACCCTGAGAGAGACAGAGATACATCAGCTACACAACCCTGACCCTGAGAGAGACAGAGATACATCAGCTACACAACCCTGACCCTGAGAGACAGAGATACATCAGCTACACAACCCTGACCCTGAGAGACAGAGATACATCAGCTACACAACCCTGACCCTGAGAGACAGAGATACATCAGCTACACAACCCTGACCCTGAGAGACAGAGATACATCAGCTACACAACCCTGACCCTGAGAGACAGAGATACATCAGCTACACAACCCTGACCCTGAGAGAGACAGAGATACATCAGCTACACAACCCTGACCCTGAGAGACAGAGATACATCAGCTACACAACCCTGACCCTGAGAGAGACAGAGATACATCAGCTACACAACCCTGACCCCTGAGAGAGACAGAGATACATCAGCTACACAACCCTGACCCTGAGAGACAGAGATACATCAGCTACACAACCCTGACCCTGAGAGACAGAGATACATCAGCTACACAACCCTGACCCTGAGAGAGACAGAGATACATCAGCTACACAACCCTGACCCTGAGAGAGACAGAGATACATCAGCTACACAACCCTGACCCTGAGAGACAGAGATACATCAGCTACACAACCCTGACCCTGAGAGACAGAGATACATCAGCTACACAACCCTGACCCTGAGAGACAGAGATACATCAGCTACACAACCCTGACCCTGAGAGACAGAGATACATCAGCTACACAACCCTGACCCTGAGAGACAGAGATACATCAGCTACACAACCCTGACCCTGAGAGAGACAGAGATACATCAGCTACACAACCCTGACCCTGAGAGAGACAGAGATACATCAGCTACACAACCCTGACCCTGAGAGACAGAGATACATCAGCTACACAACCCTGACCCTGAGAGACAGAGATACATCAGCTACACAACCCTGACCCTGAGAGAGACAGAGATACATCAGCTACACAACCCTGACCCTGAGAGAGACAGAGATACATCAGCTACACAACCCTGACCCTGAGAGACAGAGATACATCAGCTACACAACCCTGACCCTGAGAGACAGAGATACATCAGCTACACAACCCTGACCCTGAGAGACAGAGATACATCAGCTACACAACCCTGACCCTGAGAGACAGAGATACATCAGCTACACAACCCTGACCCTGAGAGACAGAGATACATCAGCTACACAACCCTGACCCCGAGAGACAGAGATACATCAGCTACACAACCCTGACCCCTGAGAGACAGAGATACATCAGCTACACAACCCTGACCCTGAGAGAGACAGAGATACATCAGCTACACAACCCTGACCCCTGAGAGACAGAGATACATCAGCTACACAACCCTGACCCCTGAGAGACAGAGATACATCAGCTACACAACCCTGACCCTGAGAGACAGAGATACATCAGCTACACAACCCTGACCCTGAGAGAGACAGAGATACATCAGCTACACAACCCTGACCCTGAGAGACAGAGATACATCAGCTACACAACCCTGACCCCTGAGAGACAGAGATACATCAGCTACACAACCCTGACCCTGAGAGACAGAGATACATCAGCTACACAACCCTGACCCTGAGAGAGACAGAGATACATCAGCTACACAACCCTGACCCTGAGAGAGACAGAGATACATCAGCTACACAACCCTGACCCCTGAGAGACAGAGATACATCAGCTACACAACCCTGACCCTGAGAGACAGAGATACATCAGCTGCTTCCTGTTTCTGTTTCACTGTTTAAACGATATGAGAGAACTCTGGCCTGTGATTGGCCGGCCGTACCCTCCTTGCCCAGCAGGAAGGAGTAGAAGCACAGGTGGTTGACGGACAGGTAGAGCCAGCCCTGCCGCGGCACCCTTCCCTTCCAGAAGCTGCAGGAGTAGTAGTTGACCAGCTTCTCTTCCTCCGGCATCCCGAACAGCCTCCTCATCTTCAGCTCCGCCTCCCGGAACTTCCCACAGTCCTCCTCCTGCTGCTGCTCGCCCTGCTTCAGTCGGTTCTCCTCTGCGATGATGCCCTGCAGGAAGTGACATCACTCACTGAAAGGGTGACACACAGGAAGAGAGACCTGAGCAAGTAAACAGGAAGTGACATACTGAGATCTTTCCCTTGACGAAGGTGGTGACGTCTTCGTCGTTGTCAAAGATGGAGATGGTCTGCAGCAGGTTTGACTCCAGCCAATCCCAGTGCTCCGTGATCTCCTTCCTGGACGAGCCTGCAAGACACAGCCAACGTCACAATTAACCCACACACGCGGTCTCCTTCGTGCGGTCAACAGCTCGCCTGCCACTCGTCGTGAGCACCTGGTGTCTGTTAGAGGCCCAAACCACGCCCACGTGACGTCACCATGACGATGCTTTGATCGTTGGCATCAATCAAAACAAAGATACATGTAAATGTGAATAAGACAGAAATGCAAAATGGCTTCAACGCACCGCTTGCGATGTTCCAGTAGATCTGAGCGCCGGCCGTCTGCAGGAGGATCCGATAGGGAGCGACCCGGGCGCTGGAGTCCAGAACCACGTCCAGGGTGCCCACCAGCAGACCTGAGGAGCATGGGGCAGTACTTAGTGTTCACACCACCTGAGGAGCATGGGGCAGTACTTAGTGTTCACACCACCTGAGGAGCATGGGGCAGCACTTAGTGTTTACACCACCTGAGGAGCATGGGGCAGTACTTAGTGTTCACACCACCTGAGGAGCATGGGGCAGTACTTAGTGTTCACACCACCTGAGGAGCATGGGGCAGTACTTAGTGTTTACACCACCTGAGGAGCATGGGGCAGTACTTAGTGTTCACACCACCTGAGGAGCATGGGGCAGTACTTAGTGTTCACACCACCTGAGGAGCATGGGGCAGTACTTAGTGTTTACACCACCTGAGGAGCATGGGGCAGTACTTAGTGTTTACACCACCTGAGGAGCATGGGGCAGTACTTAGTGTTTACACCACCTGAGGAGCATGGGGCAGTACTTAGTGTTTACACCACCTGCAGAGCATGGGGCAGTACTTAGTGTTTACACCACCTGAGGAGCATGGGGCAGTACTTAGTGTTCACACCACCTGAGGAGCATGGGGCAGTACTTAGTGTTCACACCACCTGAGGAGCATGGGGCAGTACTTAGTGTTCACACCACCTGAGGAGCATGGGGCAGTACTTAGTGTTTACACCACCTGAGGAGCATGGGGCAGTACTTAGTGTTTACACCACCTGAGGAGCATGGGGCAGTACTTAGTGTTTACACCACCTGAGGAGCATGGGGCAGTACTTAGTGTTTACACCACCTGAGGAGCATGGGGCAGTACTTAGTGTTTACACCACCTGAGGAGCATGGGGCAGTACTTAGTGTTTACACCACCTGAGGAGCATGGGGCAGCACTTAGTGTTTACACCACCTGAGGAGCATGGGGCAGTACTTAGTGTTTACACCACCTGCAGAGCATGGGGCAGTACTTAGTGTTTACACCACCTGAGGAGCATGGGGCAGTACTTAGTGTTTCACACCACCTGAGGAGCATGGGGCAGTACTTAGTGTTTACACCACCTGCAGAGCATGGGGCAGTACTTAGTGTTTACACCACCTGAGGAGCATGGGGCAGTACTTAGTGTTTACACCACCTGAGGAGCATGGGGCAGTACTTAGTGTTCACACCACCTGAGGAGCATGGGGCAGCACTTAGTGTTTACACCACCTGAGGAGCATGGGGCAGTACTTAGTGTTTACACCACCTGCAGAGCATGGGGCAGTACTTAGTGTTTACACCACCTGAGGAGCATGGGGCAGTACTTAGTGTTTACACCACCTGAGGAGCATGGGGCAGTACTTAGTGTTTACACCACCTGAGGAGCATGGGGCAGTACTTAGTGTTTACACCACCTGAGGAGCATGGGGCAGTACTTAGTGTTTACACCACCTGCAGAGCATGGGGCAGTACTTAGTGTTTACACCACCTGCAGAGCATGGGGCAGTACTTAGTGTTTACACCACCTGAGGAGCATGGGGCAGTACTTAGTGTTTACACCACCTGCAGAGCATGGGGCAGTACTTAGTGTTTACACCACCTGCAGAGCATGGGGCAGTACTTAGTGTTTACACCACCTGAGGAGCATGGGGCAGTACTTAGTGTTTACACCACCTGCAGAGCATGGGGCAGTACTTAGTGTTTACACCACCTGAGGAGCATGGGGCAGTACTTAGTGTTTACACCACCTGAGGAGCATGGGGCAGTACTTAGTGTTTACACCACCTGAGGAGCATGGGGCAGTACTTAGTGTTTACACCACCTGCAGAGCACAGGGGCAGTACTTAGTGTTTACACCACCTGAGGAGCATGGGGCAGTACTTAGTGTTTACACCACCTGAGGAGCATGGGGCAGTACTTAGTGTTTACACCACCTGCAGAGCACAGGGGCAGTACTTAGTGTTTACACCACCTGAGGAGCATGGGGCAGTACTTAGTGTTCACACCACCTGCAGAGCATGGGGCAGTACTTAGTGTTTACACCACCTGCAGAGCATGGGGCAGTACTTAGTGTTTACACCACCTGAGGAGCATGGGGCAGTACTTAGTGTTTACACCACCTGCAGAGCATGGGGCAGTACTTAGTGTTTACACCACCTGAGGAGCATGGGGCAGTACTTAGTGTTTACACCACCTGAGGAGCATGGGGCAGTACTTAGTGTTTACACCACCTGAGGAGCATGGGGCAGTACTTAGTGTTTACACCACCTGAGGAGCACAGGGGCAGTACTTAGTGTTTACACCACCTGAGGAGCATGGGGCAGTACTTAGTGTTTACACCACCTGAGGAGCATGGGGCAGCACTTAGTGTTTACACCACCTGAGGAGCATGGGGCAGTACTTAGTGTTTACACCACCTGAGGAGCATGGGGCAGTACTTAGTGTTTACACCACCTGCAGAGCACAGGGGCAGTACTTAGTGTTTACACCACCTGAGGAGCATGGGGCAGCACTTAGTGTTCACACCACCTGAGGAGCACAGGGGCAGTACTTAGTGTTTACACCACCTGAGGAGCATGGGGCAGTACTTAGTGTTTACACCACCTGAGGAGCACAGGGGCAGTACTTAGTGTTTACACCACCTGAGGAGCATGGGGCAGTACTTAGTGTTTACACCACCTGAGGAGCATGGGGCAGCACTTAGTGTTTACACCACCTGAGGAGCATGGGGCAGTACTTAGTGTTTACACCACCTGAGGAGCATGGGGCAGTACTTAGTGTTTACACCACCTGTAGAGCACAGGGGCAGTACTTAGTGTTTACACCACCTGAGGAGCATGGGGCAGTACTTAGTGTTTACACCACCTGAGGAGCATGGGGCAGTACTTAGTGTTTACACCACCTGAGGAGCATGGGGCAGTACTTAGTGTTTACACCACCTGAGGAGCATGGGGCAGCACTTAGTGTTTACACCACCTGAGGAGCATGGGGCAGTACTTAGTGTTTACACCACCTGAGGAGCATGGGGCAGTACTTAGTGTTTACACCACCTGCAGAGCATGGGGCAGTACTTAGTGTTTACACCACCTGAGGAGCATGGGGCAGTACTTAGTGTTTACACCACCTGCAGAGCACAGGGGCAGTACTTAGTGTTTACACCACCTGAGGAGCATGGGGCAGTACTTAGTGTTTACACCACCTGCAGAGCATGGGGCAGTACTTAGTGTTTACACCACCTGAGGAGCATGGGGCAGTACTTAGTGTTTACACCACCTGAGGAGCATGGGGCAGTACTTAGTGTTTACACCACCTGCAGAGCATGGGGCAGTACTTAGTGTTTACACCACCTAGCGAGCATGGGGCAGTACTTAGTGTTTACACCACCTGAGGAGCATGGGGCAGTACTTAGTGTTTACACCACCTGAGGAGCATGGGGCAGTACTTAGTGTTTACACCACCTGCAGAGCACAGGGGCAGTACTTAGTATTTACACCACCTGCAGAGCATGGGGCAGCACTTAGTATTTACACCACCTGCAGAGCATGGGGCAGTACTTAGTATTTACACCACCTGCAGAGCACAGGGGCAGTACTTAGTATTTACACCACCTGCAGAGCATGGGGCAATACTTGGTATTTACACCACCTGCAGAACACAGGGGCAGTACTTAGTATTTACACCACCTGCAGAGCACAGGGGCAGTACTTAGTATTTACACCACCTGCAGAGCACAGGGGCAATACTTAGTATTTACACCACCTGCAGAGCACAGGGGTCAGTACTTAGTATTTATACCACCTGCAGAGCACAGGGTCAGTACTTAGTATTTATACCACCTGCAGAGCACAGGGGCAATACTTAGTATTTACACCACCTGCAGAACACAGGGGCAGTACTTAGTATTTACACCACCTGCAGAACACAGGGTCAGTACTTAGTATTTACACCACCTGCAGAGCACAGGGGCAGTACTTAGTATTTACACCACCTGCAGAGCACAGGGGCAGTACTTAGTATTTACACCACCAGCAGAACACAGGGGCAATACTTAGTATTTACACCACCTGCAGAGCATGGGGCAGTACTTAGTATTTACACCACCTGCAGAGCATGGGGCAGTACTTAGTATTTACACCACCTGCAGAGCACAGGGGCAGTACTTAGTATTTACACCACCTACAGAGCATGGGGCAGTACTTAGTATTTACACCACCAGCAGAGCACAGGGGCAGTACTTAGTATTTACACCACCAGCAGAACACAGGGGCAATACTTAGTATTTACCCCACCTGCAGAGCATGGGGCAGCACCTAGTATTTACCCCACCTGCAGAGCATGGGGCAGTACTTAGTATTTACCCCACCTGCAGAGCATGGGGCACGTGTACTCTACTGTTACTGAAGGAGAATATCTGAGTGCTTGTACTCACCGGACAGCCCCCCTCCTCGGCCATGTCCTCTCCTCCTCTGCAGGATGAAGAAGGGGTTTGCCCGCTCAGAGACCCACAGAGGCCCGGCCAGCAGCACCTCCTCCGGGGGGATCCACATCGAGAGGAGGGGGAGAACCAGGCAGCAGGACCACTCTGAGACCCCCGGGGGAAGGAGCAGTATCCCCGGTACTAAGAAGGAGCAGTATTCCCGGGAGGAAGGAGCAGTATTCCCGGGAGGAAGGAGCAGTATTCCCGGGAGGAAGGAGCAGTATTCCCGGGAGGAAGGAGCAGTATTCCCGGGAGGAAGGAGCAGTATCCCCGGTACTAAGAAGGAGCAGTATTCCCGGGAGGAAGGAGCAGTATTCCCGGGAGGAAGGAGCAGTATCCCCGGTACTAAGAAGGAGCAGTATTCCCGGGAGGAAGGAGCAGTATTCCCGGGAGGAAGGAGCAGTATTCCCGGGAGGAAGGAGCAGTATCCCCGGTACTAAGAAGGAGCAGTATTCCCGGGAGGAAGGAGCAGTATTCCCGGGAGAAAGGAGCAGTATCGCCGTTATTTTCCCGGAGCTCCTCTGATGTTGTTGTTGTTTTCAGTCAGCTGACTAAACATCACTTCCGGGTCTGGCGCGGCGTCACACGTCACGCTGCGTCATTACGTCATGTACCTATGGAATGAATCCAGCCCCCCAGGAAGTATGTTATTGAATACAAGAGAAAGAAATGAACAACATCCACCCCGTTGAATGTCCGGCGCGGTGACACGGCGGAACCGCAGCTTCGGGACGCTGTTGCCTTACACTGAGAGAGAGACACGTGTGTTAATCAGCGGATGATTTGTTTTGAACTAAATAAACTCCACGCTATGAATGATTGTATTTCCCTTATTTAAATCATTAGAGTGCTGTACGATGCGCCTAAAGCTGAATTAGAGTCATTTAATCTCTCCATTCCTCTGACTGACAGAGCGGGTGATCAGAGGCGGGGTTTAAGGGGAAACTCCACTGCGCATGCTCTGTGGGCCCACATCCAGGGTTGCGGTCGGATAATCCAAAAACGTCTATCCCTTGACCTCTGAGTGAAACGTCACGGGGTTAAGGGATAGTGGATAGGAGAATTCAAAAGGACTTAGGAGAAGAGACTGCAGTACTTTAGAGCAGGGGTTCCCAACCCCCGGTGTGCGGACCGGTACCGGGCCGCGGAGGTGTTACTGCCGGGCCGCGAAATAGCTGAGTTTATCGTAATATTTGCAGAATTCTAAATTTACAGGCCTACAAATATTTTATCATAATATTTTTTTCAAAAAGTGTTTAATTTTTGCACATATACCAGTCATATTATTTCATAGCTCGTTAATCTTTCACCAGAAAACCGTTGAAAATGGCTTTTATGATGTTCCGAGGGATTCGGCGGCTCAGCCTGGTCTCAGCCTCTCGTGCCGGTGCGCCAGTAGGAAGCGGAGCGTACGGGAGACACCACTTCATCGCAGACTGTTGTGTTCCTGTGGGGAAATGCATACATTATTTGAGATATATTTCAATTCGGACTTCATTTGAAGGACATGTCGGCCAGGCGTGTAGAGCTATTTGTTTAAGCACCGGATTGGCAAAACAGGAGAGTACCAGTCTGCCTTGATCTATGGATTCATGTCCGGGACTCTCGCGGTATCTGCTGCTGTTTGATAGAAGGCTCCTTCACTTCATGAGATGGCTGCAGCGTCAGGAGGCAGCGGGACGTAGACTCCGCCTCTGGGAGGAGCAGCACCAGGAGGCAGCGGGACGTAGACTCCGCCTCTGGGAGGAGCAGCACCAGGAGGCAGCGGGACGTAGACTCCGCCTCTGGGAGGAGCAGCACCAGGAGGCAGCGGGACGTAGACTCCGCCTCTGGGAGGAGCAGCACAGGAGGCAGCGGGACGTAGACTCCGCCTCTGGGAGGAGCAGCACCAGGAGGCAGCGGGACGTAGACTCCGCCTCTGGGAGGAGCAGCGTCAGGAGGCAGCGGGACGTAGACTCCGCCTCTGGGAGGAGCAGCACCAGGAGGCAGCGGGACGTAGACTCCGCCTCTGGGAGGAGCAGCGTCAGGAGGCAGCGGGACGTAGACTCCGCCTCTGGGAGGAGCAGCGTCAGGAGGCAGCGGGACGTAGACTCCGCCTCTGGGAGGAGCAGCACCAGGAGGCAGCGGGACGTAGACTCCGCCTCTGGGAGGAGCAGCACCAGGAGGCAGCGGGACGTAGACTCCGCCTCTGGGAGGAGCAGCACCAGGAGGCAGCGGGACGTAGACTCCGCCTCTGGGAGGAGCAGCACCAGGAGGCAGCGGGACGTAGACTCCGCCTCTGGGAGGAGCAGCACCAGGAGGCAGCGGGACGTAGACTCCGCCTCTGGGAGGAGCAGCACCAGGAGGCAGCGGGACGTAGACTCCGCCTCTGGGAGGAGCAGCACCAGGAGGCAGCGGGACGTAGACTCCGCCTCTGGGAGGAGCAGCACCAGGAGGCAGCGGGACGTAGACTCCGCCTCTGGGAGGAGCAGCACCAGGAGGCAGCGGGACGTAGACTCCGCCTCTGGGAGGAGCAGCACCAGGAGGCAGCGGGACGTAGACTCCGCCTCTGGGAGGAGCAGCACCAGGAGGCAGCGGGACGTAGACTCCGCCTCTGGGAGGAGCAGCACCAGGAGGCAGCGGGACGTAGACTCCGCCTCTGGGAGGAGCAGCACCAGGAGGCAGCGGGACGTAGACTCCGCCTCTGGGAGGAGCAGCACCAGGAGGCAGCGGGACGTAGACTCCGCCTCTGGGAGGAGGAGCACCAGGAGGCAGCGGGACGTAGACTCCGCCTCTGGGAGGAGCAGCAGCAGGAGGCAGCGGGACGTAGACTCCGCCTCTGGGAGGAGCAGCACCAGGAGGCAGCGGGACGTAGACTCCGCCTCTGGGAGGAGGAGCACCAGGAGGCAGCGGGACGTAGACTCCGCCTCTGGGAGGAGGAGCACCAGGAGGCAGCGGGACGTAGACTCCGTCTCGTCTAGCTGACATCTCTCAGTGGATGTCTGCTCATCACCTCAAGCTCAACCTCAACAAAACTGCTTTCCTTCCGGGTAAAGATCGTCCCTCTCTCGACCTGACGATCAACATCGGCCCCTCTGTTGTTTCCCCGACTCAGACTGCAAGGACTCTGGGTGTGACCCTGGATAACAACCTGTCCTTCACTGCAAACATCGCTGCTCCAACCCGCTGCTGCAGATACACGCTCTACAGCATCAGGAGGACGCGTCCCCAGCTGACCCAGAGAGCCACGCAGGTTCTGGTCCAGGCTCTCGTCACCTCCCTAGACTACTGCAGCTCCCTCCTGCTGGTCTGCCTGCATGTGCCCTCCGACCTCTCTCCTCCAGAATGCAGCGGCTCGTCTGGTCTTCAACCTTCCTGAATGTTCCACACCACGCCGCTCCTCCGCTCCCTCCACTGGCTTCCGGTAACGGCTAGAATCCACTTCAAGACCCTGGTGCTTGCGTACCATGCTGCGAATGGATCTGGCCCTTCCTACATCCAGGACATGGTTAAACCGTGCACCCCAGCACGTGCACTCCGCTCTGCATCAGCCAGACGGCTCGCTGCACCCTCGCTGCGAGGGGGACCCAAGTTCCCATCAGCAGAAACACGTGGGTTTGCTGTCCTGGCTCCAAGATGGTGGAATGAGCTCCCATTGACATCAGGACAGCAGAAAGCTCACACACCTTCCAGACTGAAGCTCATCTCTCTGACTCCACCTCGAGGATAGAACTCAATCAATCAATGTTTATTTATAGCCCAATATCACAAATGTTACATTTGTCTCAGTGGACTTCACAGTGTGTACAGAATATCAGTATGACAATACAACACCCTCTGTCCTCAGACCCTCTGTCCTCAGACCCTCTGTCCTCAGACCCTCTGTCCTTAGACCCTCACATCGTACAAGGAAAAACTTCCAAAGAAAACCCAGTCTAAGGGAACATGGAGAACCCTCAGGAGAGCAGCAGAGGAGGATCCTCTCCAGGACGGACAGACTGCAATAGATGCCGTGTGTGAAATTGAAAAGATAATACATTTGCAACATAGGTAGTCCAGATGTTTGAAATGCATGTGTGTATAACAGGAAGATGAATCCACGAGGATATCCATCAGGACCGATGATCCAGGACCACAGCCACGACTCAAGATCCAGCGCTCGCGATCCAGGACTCAGGACCGCAGGATCCCTCCATGACTCCGGATCCCAGCGTATAGAGACACCAGAAAAGAAAGACATTTGGGGAAGCTGGGTTAATCGGAACATGAGAGGACACAGGGACAGACAGAGAGAAGGAAGAAGTGAGATGTCCCCATGAGAGGACACAGGTACAGACAGAGAGAAGGAAGAAGTGAGATGTCCCCATGAGAGGACACAGGGACAGACAGAGAGAAGGAAGAGGGGAGATGTCCCCATGAGAGGACACAGGGACAGACAGAGAGAAGGAAGAGGGAGATGTCCCCATGAGAGGACACAGGGACAGACAGAGAGAAGGAAGAAGTGAGATGTCCCCATGAGAGGACACAGGTACAGACAGAGAGAAGGAAGAAGTGAGATGTCCCCATGAGAGGACACAGGTACAGACAGAGAGAAGGAAGAAGTGAGATGTCCCCATGAGAGGACACAGGGACAGACAGAGAGAAGGAAGAGGGGAGATGTCCCCATGAGAGGACACAGGGACAGACAGAGAGAAGGAAGAGGGGAGATGTCCCCATGAGAGGACACAGGGACAGACAGAGAGAAGGAAGAAGTGAGATGTCCCCATGAGAGGACACAGGGACAGACAGAGAGAAGGAAGAAGTGAGATGTCCCCATGAGAGGACACAGGGACAGACAGAGAGAAGGAAGAGGGGAGATGTCCCCATGAGAGGACACAGGGACAGACAGAGAGAAGGAAGAAGTGAGATGTCCCCCGACAAACTAAGCCTATATCAGCAAAACTAGGGGCTGAATCTAATCAGCCCTAACTATAAGCTTTATCAAAAAGGAAGGTCTTCAGCGCACTCTTAGAAACGGATAGGGTGTCTGCCGCCCGAACACAAACTGGAAGCTGATTCCACAAATGTGGAGCTTGATAAGAAAAGGCTCTGGCTCCCATTGTACTTTTCAGAGACTCTAGGAACAACCAACAACCCTGCATTCTTGGAACGCAATGCCCTAGTAGGCCAGTAGGGTATAATGAGTTCTTTAAGGTGAGATGGCGCCTGCCCATTAAGGGCTTTGTAGGCGAGAAGAAGAATTTTAAATTCTATCCTGTGTTCTATAGGGAGCCAGTGTAAGGCAGCCAGAACAGGAGTCATGTGGTCCCTTCTCCTAACTCTGGTTAGTACACGAGCCGCAGCATTTTGAATCAGCTGAAGCCACTTGACTGACTTCTTGGTACTCCCTGATAGTAAAGAGTTACAATAATCCAGCCTAGAAGTAACAAATGCATGGACTAGTTTCTCTGCATCGCTTTGAGGCAAGATATGCCTGATCTCTGCAATGTTACGTAGATGGAAGTAGGCGGTCCTTGAAATTGATTTTATGTGGGCGTTAAAGGATAAATCCTGATCAAATATAACACCAAGATTCCTTACAGTCTCACTGGAGGCCAAATTAATGCCATCCATAGTTAGTATATCTTTAGATAGTTTGTTTCGTAGATTCTTCGGGCCAAGTACAATAACTTCAGTTTTGGTCGTGTTTAACAGAACTACTAACAAAGGACTTATATACTAACAAAGCTCTTATATACTAACAAAGCACTTATATACTAACAAAGCTCTTATATACTAACAAAGCTCTTATATACTAACAAAGCTCTTATATACTAACAAAGCACTTATATACTAACAAAGCTCTTATATACTAACAAAGCTCTTATATACTAACAAAGCACTTATATACTAACAAAGCTCTTATATACTAACAAAGGGCTTATATACTAACAAAGGACTTATATACTAACAAAGCTCTTATATACTAACAAAGCACTTATATACTAACAAAGGACTTATATACTAACAAAGCTCTTATATACTAACAAAGCACTTATATACTAACAGAGCACTTATATACTAACAAAGCACTTATATACTCACAAAGCACTTATATACTAACAAAGCTCTTATATTCCTACAAAGCACTTATATACTAACAAAGCACTTATATACTAACAAAGCACTTATATACTAACAAAGCTCTTATATACTAACAAAGCACTTATATACTAACAGAGCACTTATATACTAACAAAGCTCTTATATACTAACAAAGCACTTATATACTAACAGAGCACTTATATACTAACAAAGCACTTATATACTCACAAAGTACTTATATACTAACAAAGCACTTATATACTAACAAAGCACTTATATACTAACAAAGGGCTTATATACTGACAAAGCACTTATATACTAACAAAGGGCTTATATACTAACAGAGCACGTATATACTAACAAAGCACTTATATACTAACAAAGCACTTATATACTAACAAAGCTCTTATATACTAACAAAGCACTTATATACTAACAAAGCGCTTATATACTAACAGAGCACTTATATACTAACAGAGCACTTATATACTAACAAAGCACTTATATACTAACAAAGGGCTTATATACTAACAGAGCACTTATATACTAACAAAGCACTTATATACTAACAAAGGGCTTATATACTAACAGAGCACTTATATACTAACAAAGCACTTATATACTAACAAAGCGCTTATATACTAACAAAGCTCTTATATACTAACAAAGCACTTATATACTAACAAAGGGCTTATATACTAACAAAGCTCTTATATACTAACAAAGCACTTATATACTAACAAAGCACTTATATACTAACAAAGCACTTATATACTAACAAAGCACTTATATACTAACAAAGCACTTATATACTAACAAAGCACTTATATACTAACAAAGCACTTATATACTAACAAAGGGCTTATATACTAACAAAGCGCTTATATACTAACAAAGCACTTATATACTAACAAAGCTCTTATAGACTAACAAAGCACTTATATACTAACAAAGCACTTATATACTAACAAAGCACTTATATACTAACAAAGCACTTATATACTAACAAAGGGCTTATATACTAACAAAGCGCTTATATACTAACAAAGCACTTATATACTAACAAAGCTCTTATAGACTAACAAAGCACTTATATACTAACAAAGCACTTATATACTAACAAAGGACTTATATACTAACAAAGCACTTATATACTAACAAAGCACTTATATACTAACAAAGGACTTATATACTAACAAAGCACTTATATACTAACAAAGGACTTATATACTAACAAAGCTCTTATATACTAACAAATGACTTATATACTAACAACGGGCTGGCTCCTCTAAAGCCAGCTGAGCAGCACTTGAAGTGCTTGGCTCTATGAAACCTGATGTACTTTATGATTCTGTTTCCTCTAGGTCGTGTCTTCCTGGTGGAACGCACTGATTGAGTCGCTCTGGGTGAAAGCCTCAGCTAAATGTGATGTGATGAAATGTAATAATCATATCTTCTGAAAACAAACACCAGTGACACACACACCCTGGCGACCGGACATCTCCTTCATAATGCGTCTTCTCCTTGTTATCCGTAAATCATACAAACTAAACAAAATTGACAACCGGTCCGCGATTTCTTTTGAATGTATCTGCCGGTCCTCGGCTCAACAGAGGAAGGACTTAGGAGAAGAGACTGCGGTGCTTTAGAGAATCGACTGCACTTCACTATCCCACGTGTTTCTGATGCGCCAGCGGACGTCCTGAATGTGCGTCTTCTGCTGTGGGTAACCATGGAAACCACAGTTCTCTATACAGCGGACTACAACATGGATGCTCAGTAAGAACGAGGGACTGCTGTGAACTCATCCAGAGACTCTGCTCCGTGCTCTGATGATGCTGCTCTGCTTTGTGAACGGGGACAACAGAGAAACAGATTCTTCAGGACCAAAGCTGGACCTGACAGAAAGAAGAAAGTGAAGCTTCTGCTCGTCCCCCTCTCCCTCCGGTCCACGTTAACACCACGATCCAACACGTATGATCGATGAACTGAAGATCTTAAATCAATACGGATGTATTTATTATAACCGTTAGTCCTGAACATCTGTCTCTGTGTGTATCACCATTCAGACATCTTTAGAAGCTGAACAAACCCCACACAGCTCAGTGAAGACTGAGAGACTTCATTTGATCATTTCAGTGAAAACTAACGTTCATATTTCTCTCTTTGTTATAATACTGATGAACGTTCAGAACAAAGCACTTTGGAACTCACCACCTACGTTTTAAAAAGCTTAATAAGCCCCGTAACTTTCATGATATCATTTCTCCTCATCATCCGTTGTTTTCGTGAACTGTCCTGGTTCTGCTGTCACAGAGGCCTGCTCCCACCTGTCCTGGTTCTGCTGTCACAGAGGCCTGCTCCCACCTGTCCTGGTTCTGCTGTCACAGAGGCCTGCTCCCACCTGTCCTGGTTCTGCTGTTGCAGAGGCCTGCTCCCACCTGTCCTGGTTCTGCTGGTGCAGAGGCCTGCTCCCACCTGTCCTGGTTCTGCTGTCACAGAGGCCTGCTCCCACCTGTCCTGGTTCTGCTGTCACAGAGGCCTGCTCCCACCTGTCCTGGTTCTGCTGGTGCAGAGGCCTGCTCCCACCTGTCCTGGTTCTGCTGTCACAGAGGCCTGCTCCCACCTGTCCTGGTTCTGCTGTCACAGAGGCCTGCTCCCACCTGTCCTGGTTCTGCTGGTGCAGAGGCCTGCTCCCACCTGTCCTGGTTCTGCTGTCACAGAGGCCTGCTCCCACCTGTCCTGGTTCTGCTGTCACAGAGGCCTGCTCCCACCTGTCCTGGTTCTGCTGTCGCAGAGGCCTGCTCCCACCTGTCCTGGTTCTGCTGTCACAGAGGCCTGCTCCCACCTGTCCTGGTTCTGCTGTCACAGAGGCCTGCTCCCACCTGTCCTGGTTCTGCTGGTGCAGAGGCCTGCTCCCACCTGTCCTGGTTCTGCTGTCACAGAGGCCTGCTCCCACCTGTCCTGGTTCTGCTGTCGCAGAGGCCTGCTCCCACCTGTCCTGGTTCTGCTGTCACAGAGGCCTGCTCCCACCTGTCCTGGTTCTGCTGTCGCAGAGGCCTGCTCCCACCTGTCCTGGTTCTGCTGTCACAGAGGCCTGCTTCCACCTGTCCTGGTTCTGCTGTCACAGAGGCCTGCTCCCACCTGTCCTGGTTCTGCTGTCACAGAGGCCTGCTCCCACCTGTCCTGGTTCTGCTGTCACAGAGGCCTGCTCCCACCTGTCCTGGTTCTGCTGGTGCAGAGGCCTGCTCCCACCTGTCCTGGTTCTGCTGTCACAGAGGCCTGCTCCCACCTGTCCTGGTTCTGCTGTCACAGAGGCCTGCTCCCACCTGTCCTGGTTCTGCTGGTGCAGAGGCCTGCTCCCACCTGTCCTGGTTCTGCTGTCACAGAGGCCTGCTCCCACCTGTCCTGGTTCTGCTGTCACAGAGGCCTGCTCCCACCTGTCCTGGTTCTGCTGGTGCAGAGGCCTGCTCCCACCTGTCCTGGTTCTGCTGTCGCAGAGGCCTGCTCCCACCTGTCCTGGTTCTGCTGTCACAGAGGCCTGCTCCCACCTGTCCTGGTTCTGCTGTCGCAGAGGCCTGCTCCCACCTGTCCTGGTTCTGCTGTCACAGAGGCCTGCTCCCACCTGTCCTGGTTCTGCTGTCACAGAGGCCTGCTCCCACCTGTCCTGGTTCTGCTGGTGCAGAGGCCTGCTCCCACCTGTCCTGGTTCTGCTGTCACAGAGGCCTGCTCCCACCTGTCCTGGTTCTGCTGTCACAGAGGCCTGCTTCCACCTGTCCTGGTTCTGCTGGTGCAGAGGCCTGCTCCCACCTGTCCTGGTTCTGCTGTCACAGAGGCCTGCTCCCACCTGTCCTGGTTCTGCTGTCACAGAGGCCTGCTCCCACCTGTCCTGGTTCTGCTGTCACAGAGGCCTGCTCCCACCTGTCCTGGTTCTGCTGGTGCAGAGGCCTGCTCCCACCTGTCCTGGTTCTGCTGTCACAGAGGCCTGCTTCCACCTGTCCTGGTTCTGCTGTCGCAGAGGCCTGCTCCCACCTGTCCTGGTTCTGCTGTCACAGAGGCCTGCTTCCACCCCGGGGATGCCACGGAGGGACCGGAGCGCCTCCACGCTGCTGCTGTCGCCTGTCCTTTGCTGCGGTGCTGGTTTGCTCCAGGAGCATCGTGGATGCTGGTCTGGGAGAATGGCCCACATCAGATTCTGCTGAGCCTGTTATCTGTGTTGGACTGTGAGCAGGTCTCTAGTCATCCTGAGAGGTCTTCTGGACTCAGGTCTGCTCGGCCCCCCGGTGGGCTTCCCCTGCAGAGGCTCGGATGTGTTGCTCAACACTTACCGGCTGCCTCGTCACAGACAATCTGCTCCACACGATATGTTAGTCTCTTTAGTTTCCCTGCGATGACGGTTCTTCAGGACCGCTCCTTCAGCTCTGAGCGAGAGGACGGTGTCTGTCCACATGTACCGGTACCAGCAGCTTCTGAGTGAGCAGCATCCAACCCAGCTTTAAACACGGAGTGGCACCAGCTCGGTAATGTTCAGTGGAGCTGCACATCGAAAGCTTTCTTCCCTGAGACGGTCCTGCACTTGGCTCATCTCATGAGACCACAGCATGCGACCTCCGCAGTACGTACTTTCACTGCTCAGAGATCAGGCAGTACGTACTTTCACTGCTCAGAGATCAGGCAGTACGTACTTTCACTGCTCAGAGATCAGGCAGTACGTACTTTCACTGCTCAGAGATCAGGCAGTACGTACTTTCACTGCTCAGAGATCAGGCAGTACGTACTTTCACTGCTCACAGAGATCAGGCAGTACGTACTTTCACTGCTCACAGAGATCAGGCAGTACGTACTTTCACTGCTCACAGAGATCAGGCAGTACGTACTTTCACTGCTCAGAGATCAGGCAGTACGTACTTGCACTGCTCACAGAGATCAGGCAGTACGTACTTTCACTGCTCAGAGATCAGGCAGTACGTACTTTCACTGCTCAGAGAGATCAGGCAGTACGTACTTTCACTGCTCAGAGATCAGGCAGTACGTACTTTCACTGCTCACAGAGATCAGGCAGTACGTACTTTCACTGCTCAGAGATCAGGCAGTACGTACTTTCACTGCTCAGAGGTCAGGCAGTACGTACTTTCACTGCTCAGAGATCAGGCAGTATGTACTTTCACTGCTCAGAGATCAGGCAGTACGTACTTGCACTGCTCAGAGATCAGGCAGTACGTACTTTCACTGCTCAGAGATCAGGCAGTACGTACTTTCACTGCTCAGAGAGATCAGGCAGTACGTACTTTCACTGCTCAGAGATCAGGCAGTACGTACTTTCACTGCTCACAGAGATCAGGCAGTACGTACTTTCACTGCTCAGAGAGATCAGGCAGTACGTACTTTCACTGCTCACAGAGATCAGGCAGTACGTACTTTCACTGCTCAGAGATCAGGCAGTACGTACTTGCACTGCTCAGAGATCAGGCAGTACGTACTTTCACTGCTCAGAGATCAGGCAGTACGTACTTTCACTGCTCAGAGAGATCAGGCAGTACGTACTTTCACTGCTCAGAGATCAGGCAGTACGTACTTTCACTGCTCACAGAGATCAGGCAGTACGTACTTTCACTGCTCAGAGAGATCAGGCAGTACGTACTTTCACTGCTCAGAGGTCAGGCAGTACGTACTTTCACTGCTCACAGAGGTCAGGCAGTACGTACTTTCACTGCTCAGAGGTCAGGCAGTACGTACTTTCACTGCTCACAGAGATCAGGCAGTACGTACTTTCACTGCTCAGAGATCAGGCAGTACGTACTTTCACTGCTCAGAGGTCAGGCAGTACGTACTTTCACTGCTCAGAGATCAGGCAGTACGTACTTTCACTGCTCAGAGAGATCAGGCAGTACGTACTTTCACTGCTCAGAGATCAGGCAGTACGTACTTTCACTGCTCAGAGATCAGGCAGTACGTACTTTCACTGCTCAGAGATCAGGCAGTACGTACTTTCACTGCTCAGAGATCAGGCAGTACGTACTTTCACTGCTCAGAGATCAGGCAGTACGTACTTTCACTGCTCACAGAGATCAGGCAGTACGTACTTTCACTGCTCAGAGATCAGGCAGTACGTACTTTCACTGCTCACAGAGATCAGGCAGTACGTACTTTCACTGCTCAGAGGTCAGGCAGTACGTACTTTCACTGCTCAGAGGTCAGGCAGTACGTACTTTCACTGCTCAGAGGTCAGGCAGTACGTACTTTCACTGCTCAGAGGTCAGGCAGTACGTACTTTCACTGCTCACAGAGGTCAGGCAGTACGTACGGAATGACCTCCCCCACCTTTAAGTGTTTCTGAAGGGAATGACCTACCCCACCTTTAAGTGTTTCTGAAGTGAATGACCTACCCCACCTTTAAGTGTTTCTGAAGTGAATTACCTACCCCACCTTTAAGTGTTTCTGAAGGGAATGACCTCCCCCACCTTTAAGTGTTTCTGAAGGGAATGACCTCCCCACCTTTAAGTGTTTCTGAAGTGAATGACCTACCCCACCTTTAAGTGTTTCTGAAGTGAATGACCTCCCCACCTTTAAGTGTTTCTGAAGTGAATGACCTACCCCACCTTTAAGTGTTTCTGAAGGGAATGACCTACCCCACCTTTAAGTGTTTCTGAAGGGAATGACCTACCCCACCTTTAAGTGTTTCTGAAGGGAATGACCTACCCCACCTTTAAGTGTTTCTGAAGGGAATGACCTACCCCACCTTTAAGTGTTTCTGAAGGGAATGACCTACCCCACCTTTAAGTGTTTCTGAAGTGAATGACCTCCCCCACCTTTAAGTGTTTCTGAAGGGAATTACCTACCCTACCTTTAAGTGTTTCTGAAGGGAATTACCTACCCTACCTTTAAGTGTTTCTGAAGTGAATTACCTACCCCACCTTTAAGTGTTTCTGAAGGGAAGGACCTACCCCACCTTTAAGTGTTTCTGAAGGGAATGACCTACCCCACCTTTAAGTGTTTCTGAAGGGAATTACCTACCCTACCTTTAAGTGTTTCTGAAGGGAATCACCTACCCCACCTTTAAGTGTTTCTGAAGGGAATCACCTACCCCACCTTTAAGTGTTTCTGAAGGGAATGACCTACCCCACCTTTAAGTGTTTCTGAAGGGAATGACCTACCCCACCTTTAAGTGTTTCTGAAGGGAATGACCTACCCACACCTTTAAGTGTTTCTGAAGGGAATGACCTACCCCACCTTTAAGTGTTTCTGAAGGGAATGACCTACCCCACCTTTAAGTGTTTCTGAAGGGAATGACCTACCCCACCTTTAAGTGTTTCTGAAGGGAATGACCTACCCCACCTTTAAGTGTTTCTGAAGGGAATGACCTACCCCACCTTTAAGTGTTTCTGAAGGGAATTACCTACCCTACCTTTAAGTGTTTCTGAAGTGAATTACCTACCCCACCTTTAAGTGTTTCTGAAGGGAAGGACCTACCCCACCTTTAAGTGTTTCTGAAGGGAATGACCTACCCCACCTTTAAGTGTTTCTGAAGGGAATTACCTACCCCTACCTTTAAGTGTTTCTGAAGTGAATTACCTACCCCACCTTTAAGTGTTTCTGAAGGGAAGGACCTACCCCACCTTTAAGTGTTTCTGAAGGGAATGACCTACCCCACCTTTAAGTGTTTCTGAAGGGAATCACCTACCCCACCTTTAAGTGTTTCTGAAGGGAATCACCTACCCCACCTTTAAGTGTTTCTGAAGGGAATGACCTCCCCCACCTTTAAGTGTTTCTGAAGTGAATGACCTACCCCACCTTTAAGTGTTTCTGAAGGGAATGACCTACCCCACCTTTAAGTGTTTCTGAAGGGAATGACCTACCCCCACCTTTAAGTGTTTCTGAAGTGAATGACCTCCCCCACCTTTAAGTGTTTCTGAAGGGAATCACCTACCCCACCTTTAAGTGTTTCTGAATTACCTACCCCACCTTTAAGTGTTTCTGAAGGGAATGACCTCCCCACCTTTAAGTGAAGACCAAGAGCTATGCAGATAAGTACACGCTGTGAGTACTTGCTGAGTACTTATACTGAGTACTTGGTGGGTATTTGTATTGATTACTTGCAGTGGGTACTTGTACTGATTACTTGCAGTGTGTACTTGGTGAGTATGTGTACTGTATACTTGGTGAGTACGTGTACTGAGTACTTGTTGAGTATGTGTACTGAGTACTTGGTGAGTATTTGTACTAAGTACTTGGTGAGTACTTGTACTGAGTACCTGGAGAGTAATTGGAGGCGTCGGCAGGTTAGAGTACTTTAATGTGGGAAGTACACAGTGAGGTTATATTCAGTATATTCTATAATGCTGTTTATATAAGGAGCCAGTATACTCAGAGCTGCAGAATACATGAAGGAGCTGTCCATCACTTCAGAGACACGCCCACCCCCTGTCTGTCAGCCAATAGGAGGAGGGGCCTCAGGTCTGTCAGCCAATAGGAGGAGAGGACTCAGGTCTGTCAGCCAATAGGAGGAGCGTTTTTTGAGGACAGACCTGAGTCAGCACTGTGAGGACAGACCTGACTCAGCACTGTGAGGACAGACCTGAGTCAGCACTGTGAGGACAGACCTGAGTCAGCTCTGTGAGGACAGACCTGACTCAGCACTGTGAGGACAGACCTGACTCAGCTCTGTGAGGACAGACCTGACTCATCACTGTGAGGACAGACCTGACTCAGCTCTGTGAGGACAGACCTGAGTCAGCACTGTGAGGACAGACCTGACTCAGCTCTGTGAGGACAGACCTGAGTCAGCTCTGTGAGGACAGACCTGATTCAGCTAACAGGAGGTTCTCTGAAGTGTTGGACCTTTCCTTTAAACCTAATTATTGCTACAGGAGTTTAACTCTGTTCAGGTCCAGACCTCTGAAGAACCTCTGGGCTCCAGACGTGGAACATTAGGTTGTCTTGGGTCTGTCGGGGTTCTGGTCCTGATGGTCTGTTAGAGTTCTGGTCCTGATGGTCTGTTGGGGTTCTGGTCCTGATGGTCTGTTAGAGTTCTGGTCCTGATGGTCTGTTGGGGTTCTGGTCCTGATGGTCTGTTAGAGTTCTGGTCCTGATGGTCTGTTGGGGTTCTGGTCCTGATGGTCTGTTAGAGTTCTGGTCCTGATGGTCTGTTGGGGTTCTGGTCCTGATGGTCTGTTAGAGTTCTGGTCCTGATGGTCTGTTAGAGTTCTGGTCCTGATGGTCTGTTGGGGTTCTGGTCCTGATGGTCTGTTAGAGTTCTGGTCCTGATGGTCTGTTAGAGTGCTGGTCCTGATGGTCTGTTAGAGTTCTGGTCCTGATGGTCTGTTAGAGTTCTGGTTCTGGTGGTCTGATAGAGTTCTGGTCCTGATGGTCTGTTATAGTTCTGGTCCTGATGGTCTGTTAGAGTTCTGGTCCTGATGGTCTGTTAGAGTTCTGGTCCTGGTGGTCTGATAGAGTTCTGGTCCTGATGGTCTGTTAGAGTTCTGGTCCTGATGGTCTGTTGGGGTTCTGGTCCCGATGTTCTGTTATAGTTCTGGTCCTGATGGTCTGTTATAGTTCTGGTCCTGATGGTCTGTTGGGGTTCTGGTCCTGATGGTCTGTTAGAGTTCTGGTTCTGATGGTCTGTTGGGGTTCTGGTCCTGATGGTCTGTTAGAGTTCTGGTCCTGATGGTCTGTTAGAGTTCTGGTCCTGATGGTCTGTTGGGGTTCTGGTCCTGATGGTCTGTTATAGTTCTGTCCTGATGGTCTGTTGGGGTTCTGGTCCTGATGGTCTGTTAGAGTTCTGGTCCTGATGGTCTGTTATAGTTCTGGTCCTGATGGTCTGTTAGAGTTCTGGTCCTGATGGTCTGTTAGAGTTCTGGTCCTGGTGGTCTGATAGAGTTCTGGTCCTGATGGTCTGTTATGAGTTCTGGTCCTGATGGTCTGTTAGAGTTCTGGTCCTGGTGGTCTGATAGAGTTCTGGTCCTGATGGTCTGTTAGAGTTCTGGTCCTGATGGTCTGTTGGGGTTCTGGTCCCGATGTTCTGTTATAGTTCTGGTCCTGATGGTCTGTTATAGTTCTGGTCCTGATGGTCTGTTGGGGTTCTGATCCTGATGGTCTGTTAGAGTTCTGGTTCTGATGGTCTGTTGGGGTTCTGGTCCTGATGGTCTGTTAGAGTTCTGGTCCTGATGGTCTGTTAGAGTTCTGGTCCTGATGGTCTGTTATAGTTCTGGTCCTGATGGTCTGTTGGGGTTCTGGTCCTGATGGTCTGTTATAGTTCTGTCCTGATGGTCTGTTGGGGTTCTGGTCCTGATGGTCTGTTAGAGTTCTGGTTCTGATGGTCTGTTGGGGTTCTGGTCCTGATGGTCTGTTAGAGTTCTGGTCCTGATGGTCTGTTAGAGTTCTGGTCCTGATGGTCTGTTGGGGTTCTGGTCCTGATGGTCTGTTAGAGTTCTGGTCCTGATGGTCTGTTATAGTTCTGGTCCTGATGGTCTGTTAGAGTTCTGGTCCTGGTGGTCTGATAGAGTTCTGGTCCTGATGGTCTGTTAGAGTTCTGGTCCTGATGGTCTGTTGGGGTTCTGGTCCCGATGTTCTGTTATAGTTCTGGTCCTGATGGTCTGTTGGGGTTCTGGTCCTGATGGTCTGTTATAGTTCTGGTCCTGATGGTCTGTTGGGGTTCTGGTCCTGATGGTCTGTTAGAGTTCTGGTTCTGATGGTCTGTTGGGGTTCTGGTCCTGATGGTCTGTTAGAGTTCTGGTCCTGATGGTCTGTTAGAGTTCTGTTCCTGATGGTCTGTTAGAGTTCTGGTCCTGATGGTCTGTTGGGGTTCTGGTCCTGATGGTCTGTTATAGTTCTGTCCTGATGGTCTGTTGGGGTTCTGGTCCTGATGGTCTGTTAGAGTTCTGGTCCTGATGGTCTGTTATAGTTCTGGTCCTGATGGTCTGTTAGAGTTCTGGTCCTGATGGTCTGTTAGAGTTCTGGTCCTGGTGGTCTGTTAGAGTTCTGGTCCTGATGGTTTGTTAGAGTTCTGGTCCTGATGGTCTGTTGGGGTTCTGGTCCTGATGGTCTGTTATAGTTCTGGTCCTGATGGTCTGTTGGGGTTCTGGTCCTGATGGTCTGTTATAGTTCTGGTCCTGATGGTCTGTTGGGGTTCTGGTCCTGATGGTCTGTTAGAGTTCTGGTCCTGATGGTCTGTTAGAGTGCTGGTCCTGATGGTCTGTTAGAGTTCTGGTCCTGATGGTCTGTTGGGGTTCTGGTCCTGATGGTCTGTTAGAGTTCTGGTCCTGATAGTCTGTTATAGTTCTGGTCCTGATGGTCGGTTAGAGTTCTGGTCCTGATGGTCTGTTAGAGTTCTGGTCCTGGTGGTCTGATAGAGTTCTGGTCCTGATGGTCTGTTAGAGTTCTGGTCCTGATGGTCTGTTGGGGTTCTGGTCCCGATGTTCTGTTATAGTTCTGGTCCTGACGGTCTGTTGGGGTTCTGGTCCTGATGGTCTGTTATAGTTCTGGTCCTGATGGTCTGTTGGGGTTCTGGTCCTGATGGTCTGTTAGAGTTCTGGTTCTGATGGTCTGTTGGGTTCTGGTCCTGATGGTCTGTTAGAGTTCTGGTCCTGATGGTCTGTTAGAGTTCTGGTCCTGATGGTCTGTTGGGGTTCTGGTCCTGATGGTCTGTTAGAGATCTGGTCCTGATGGTCTGTTGGGGTTCTGGTCCTGATGGTCTGTTGGGGTTCTGGTCCTGATGGTCTGTTGGGGTTCTGGTCCTGATGGTCTGTTATAGTTCTGGTCCTGATGGTCTGTTGGGGTTCTGGTCCTGATGGTCTGTTATAGTTCTGGTCCTGATGGTCTGTTGGGGTTCTGGTCCTGATGGTCTGTTAGAGTTCTGGTCCTGATGGTCTGTTGGGGTTCTGGTCCTGATGGTCTGTTGGGGTTCTGGTCCTGATGGTCTGTTAGAGTTCTGGTCAGGGAGCCTTTGTAGGACCTGAAACGTCATGGAGAACCCAGGAACATCTGTATCACCTGGGAGATGTTTTAGAACCTCTGTGCTGAGGAACCCAACAGAACCTCTTCACGTGCTGCCCTCGCCCGGAACCCTTTTCCAGAACCCAGGAACCCTTTTCCAGAACCCAGGAACCCTCTTCCAGAACCCAGGAACCCTTTTCCAGAACCCAGGAACCCTCTTCCAGAACCCAGGAACCCTTTTCCAGAACCCAGGAACCCTTTTCCAGAACCCAGGAACCCTTTTCCAGAACCCAGGAACCCTTTTCCAGAACCCAGGAACCCTTTTCCAGAACCCAAGTTCAGAACTTTTGACCTTTTTATGCAAACATTTTTTAAAGTCAGGACCTTTCCAGGAACCTTTGAAGGAATGGCCAAAGTCTTCCGGAGACCTGAGAACAGTTTTCAGGCGCTCAGGAACCTTCGAGAGGAACCTCAGGAACGCAGGGCCTGTTCCAGGAGCACAAGAACGCAAGGAAATCAACAGCAACATGACATTCAGGTCCACCTCAGGAACAGGGTTTAGGTTCTGCCTCCTGGTCCACAGTTCTCTGGATTAAAGGATCCAGCTCTGGTTAAAACAAAGTCACCAGGGTCTGAACTGAGACCTGGATCCAGGCTGAAGGTTTAATGCTGTTTGAAGTTCTTCCATGGGATCAGTACCATCAGGAACCCTCAGGAACCTCCAGGACCCCTCAGGAACCCCCAGGAACCCCCAGGACCCCTCAGGAACCCACAGGAACCCTCAGGAACCCCCAGGACCCCTCAGGAACCTCCAGGAACCCCCAGGACCCCTCAGGAACCCCCAGGAACCCCCAGGACCCCACAGGAACCCTCAGGAACCCCCAGGACCCCTCAGGAACCCCCAGGAACCCCCAGGACCCCACAGGAACCCTCAGGAACCCCCAGGACCCCTCAGGAACCCTCAGGAACCCTCAGGACTTGTTGTTGTCGTCATACAGGTCCAGAGAGCTCTGGAGGTCCGGCAGCTCCATCTCACAGACCAGAGGAGACATGGAGGTCCTGGTGAAGAAGGACCCTCCGCCTGGAGACACAAACACAGACTGAACCACAGACACACTCTGCTTATATATATAAGAATACATTAAAGTTCTCCTGTTGCACTGTCATTATGCGTATCACAGATCTCAGATATAAGGACATGACTCTGAAGTGTCCTGCTCCAAACCCCAAACAGGTCCTTGTAGCCCCCCCCTCTCTTCCAGCTGTTACTAAGGACATGTCTCTGAAGTGTCCTGCTCCAAACCCCAAAACAGGTCCTTGTAGCCCCCCCCCCTCTCGTCCAGCTGTTACTAAGGACATGTCTCTGAAGTGTCCTGCTCCAAACCCCAAACAGGTCCTTGTAGCCCCCCCCCCTCTCTTCCAGCTGTTACTAAGGACATGACTCTGAAGTGTCCTGCTCCAAACCCCAAACATGTCCGTGTAGCCCCCCCCCCTCTCTTCCAGCTGTTACTAAGGACATGTCTCTGAAGTGTCCTGCTCCAAACCCCAAACATGTCCGTGTAGCCCCCCCCCCTCTCTTCCAGCTGTTACTAAGGACATGTCTCTGAAGTGTCCTGCTCCAAACCCCAAACAGGTCCTTGTAGCCCCCCCCTCTCTTCCAGCTGTTACTAAGGACATGACTCTGAAGTGTCCTGCTCCAAACCCCAAACATGTCCGTGTAGCCCCCCCCCCTCTCTTCCAGCTGTTACTAAGGACATGACTCTGAAGTGTCCTGCTCCAAACCCCAAACAGGTCCTTGTAGCCCCCCCCCCTCTCTTCCAGCTGTTACTAAGGACATGTCTCTGAAGTGTCCTGCTCCAAACCCCAAACAGGTCCCTGTAGCCCCCCCCCTCTCTTCCAGCTGTTACTAAGGACATGACTCTGAAGTGTCCTGCTCCAAACCCCAAACAGGTCCTTGTAGCCCCCCCCCCTCTCTTCCAGCTGTTACTAAGGACATGACTCTGAAGTGTCCTGCTCCAAACCCCAAACAGGTCCTTGTAGCCCCCCCCCTCTCTTCCAGCTGTTACTAAGGACATGACTCTGAAGTGTCCTGCTCCAAACTCCAAACAGTCCTTGTAGCCCCCCCCCCTCTCTCCCAGCTGTTACTAAGGACATGTCTCTGAAGTGTCCTGCTCCAAACTCCAAACAGGTCCTTGTAGCCCCCCCCCTCTCTTCCAGCTGTTACTAAGGACATGTCTCTGAAGTGTCCTGCTCCAAACCCCAAACAGATCCTTGTAGCCCCCCCCCCTCTCTCTTCCAGCTGTTACTAAGGACATGTCTCTGAAGTGTCCTGCTCCAAACCCCAAACAGGTCCTTGTAGCCCCCCCCTCTCTCTTCCAGCTGTTACTAAGGACATGTCTCTGAAGTGTCCTGCTCCAAACCCCAAACAGGTCCCTGTAGCCCCCCCCCTCTCTTCCAGCTGTTACTAAGGACATGACTCTGAAGTGTCCTGCTCCAAACCCCAAACAGGTCCTTGTAGCCCCCCCCCTCTCTTCCAGCTGTTACTAAGGACATGACTCTGAAGTGTCCTGCTCCTCACCCCAAACAGGTCCTTGTAGCCCCCCCCCTCTCTTCCAGCTGTTACTAAGGACATGTCTCTGAAGTGTCCTGCTCCAAACCCCAAACAGGTCCTTGTAGCCCCCCCCTCTCTTCCAGCTGTTACTAAGGACATGTCTCTGAAGTGTCCTGCTCCAAACCCCAAACAGGTCCTTGTAGCCCCCCCCTCTCTCTTCCAGCTGTTACTAAGGACATGTCTCTGAAGTGTCCTGCTCCAAACCCCAAACAGGTCCTTGTAGCCCCCCCCCCTCTCTTCCAGCTGTTACTAAGGACATGACTCTGAAGTGTCCTGCTCCAAACCCCAAACAGGTCCTTGTAGCCCCCCCCCCTCTCTTCCAGCTGTTACTAAGGACATGACTCTGAAGTGTCCTGCTCCAAACCCCAAACAGGTCCTTTGTAGCCCCCCCCCCTCTCTTCCAGCTGTTACTAAGGACATGTCTCTGAAGTGTCCTGCTCCAAACCCCAAACAGGTCCTTGTAGCCCCCCCCCCTCTCTTCCAGCTGTTACTAAGGACATGACTCTGAAGTGTCCTGCTCCAAACCCCAAACAGGTCTTTGTAGCCCCCCCCCTCTCTTCCAGCTGTTACTAAGGACATGACTCTGAAGTGTCCTGCTCCAAACCCCAAACAGGTCTTTGTAGCCCCCCCCCTCTCTTCCAGCTGTTACTAAGGACATGTCTCTGAAGTGTCCTGCTCCAAACCCCAAACAGGTCCTTGTAGCCCCCCCCCTCTCTTCCAGCTGTTACTAAGGACATGTCTCTGAAGTGTCCTGCTCCAAACCCCAAACAGGTCCTTGTAGCCCCCCCCCTCTCTTCCAGCTGTTACTAAGGACATGACTCTGAAGTGTCCTGCTCCAAACCCCAAACAGGTCCTTGTGCCCCCCCCTCTCTTCCAGCTGTTACTAAGGACATGTCTCTGAAGTGTCCTGCTCCAAACCCCAAACAGGTCCTTGTAGCCCCCCCCCTCTCTTCCAGCTGTTACTAAGGACATGTCTCTGAAGTGTCCTGCTCCAAACCCCAAACAGGTCCTTGTGCCCCCCCCCTCTCTTCCAGCTGTTACTAAGGACATGTCTCTGAAGTGTCCTGCTCCAAACTCCAAAACAGGTCCTTGTAGCCCCCCCCCTCGTCTGTGCTGCGCGCGGTGGTACATTTGAATTACACCGCGCAGCGGCACACTGAACTGTCAGGAAGACTCGGGTCGAACTCGTGGTCTAACTCGTGGTCTAACTCGTGGTCTAACTCGTGGTCTGACTCGTGGTCTAACTCGTGGTCTGACTCGTGGTCCAACTCGTGGTCTAACTTGTGGTCTGACTCGTGGTCTAACTCGTGGTCTAACTCGTGGTCTAACTCGTGGTCTGACTCGTGGTCTAACTCGTGGTCCGACTCGTGGTCCGACTCGTGGTCTAACTTGTGGTCTGACTCGTGGTCTGACTCGTGGTCCGACTCGTGGTCTGACTCGTGGTCCGACTCGTGGTCTGACTCGTGGTCTGACTCGTGGTCTGACTCGTGGTCCGACTCGTGGTCTGACTCGTGGTCCGACTCGTGGTCTGACTCGTGGTCTGACTCGTGGTCTGACTCGCCCCCCCCCCTCTCAACTCTCTATCCATAAGCCCCCCCCCCTCTCAACTCTCTATCCATAAGCCCCCCCCTCTCAACTCTCTATCCATAAGCCCCCCCCCCTCAACTCTCTATCCATAAGCCCCCCCCCTCTCAACTCTCTATCCATAAGCCCCCCCCCCTCTCAACTCTCTATCCATAAGCCCCCCCCCTCTCAACTCTCTATCCATAAGCCCCCCCCCTCTCAACTCTCTATCCATAAGCCCCCCCCCTCTCAACTCTCTATCCATAAGCCCCCCCCCTCTCAACTCTCTATCCATAAGCCCCCCCCTCTCAACTCTCTATCCATAAGCCCCCCCCCTCAACTCTCTATCCATAAGCCCCCCCCTCTCAACTCTCTATCCATAAGCCCCCCCCCTCTCAACTCTCTATCCATAAGCCCCCCCCTCTCAACTCTCTATCCATAAGCCCCCCCCCTCTCAACTCTCTATCCATAAGCCCCCCCCCCTCTCAACTCTCTATGCATAAGCCCCCCCTCTCAACTCTCTATCCATAAGCCCCCCCCCTCTCAACTCTCTATCCATAAGCCCCCCCCTCTCAACTCTCTATCCATAAGCCCCCCCCCTCTCAACTCTCTATCCATAAGCCCCGCCCCACTCAACTCTCTATCCATAAGCCCCCCCCCTCTCAACTCTCTATCCATAAGCCCCCCCCCTCTCAACTCTCTATCCATAAGCCCCGCCCCACTCAACTCTCTATCCATAAGCCCCCCCCTCTCAACTCTCTATCCATAAGCCCCGCCCCTCTCAACTCTCTATCCATAAGCCCCCCCCCCTCTCAACTCTCTATCCATAAGCCCCCCCCTCTCAACTCTCTATCCATAAGCCCCGCCCCTCTCAACTCTCTATCCATAAGCCCCCCCCTCTCAACTCTCTATCCATAAGCCCCCCCCCCTCTCAACTCTCTATCCATAAGCTCTCAACTCTCTATCCATAAGCCCCGCCCCTCTCAACTCTCTATCCATAAGCCCCCCCCCCTCTCAACTCTCTATCCATAAGCCCCCCCCCTCTCAACTCTCTATCCATAAGCCCCCCCCCTCTCAACTCTCTATCCATAAGCCCCGCCCCTCTCAACTCTCTATCCATAAGCCCCCCCCCTCTCAACTCTCTATCCATAAGCCCCCCCCTCTCAACTCTCTATCCATAAGCCCCCCCCTCTCAACTCTCTATCCATAAGCCCTGCCCCTCTCAACTCTCTATCCATAAGCCCCCCCCCTCTCAACTCTCTATCCATAAGCCCCCCCCTCTCAACTCTCTATCCATAAGCCCCCCCCTCTCAACTCTCTATCCATAAGCCCCCCCCCTCTCAACTCTCTATCCATAAGCCCCCCCCCTCTCAACTCTCTATCCATAAGCCCCCCCCCTCTCAACTCTCTATCCATAAGCCCCGCCCCTCTCAACTCTCTATCCAAGACATCACTTTGAGAGTCTCCTGACACACGGGGGACACCACACGGGGGACACACCGGGGACACACGGTGATGTAGAGAAGACATCACTTTGAGAGTCTCCTGACACACGGGGGACACACCGGGGACACACGGTGATGTAGAGAAGACATCACTTTGAGAGTCTCCTGACACACGGGGGACACATGGTGATGTAGAGAAGACATCACTTTGAGAGTCTCCTGACACACGGGGGACACACGGGGGACACACCGGGGACACACGGTGATGTAGAGAAGACATCACTTTGAGAGTCTCCTGACACACGGGGGACACCACACGGGGGACACACCGGGGACACACGGTGATGTAGAGAAGACATCACTTTGAGAGTCTCCTGACACACGGGGGACACACGGGGGACACACGGTGATGTAGAGAAGACATCACTTTGAGAGTCTCCTGACACACGGGGGACACACGGGAGACACACCGGGGACACATGGTGATGTAGAGAAGACATCACTTTGAGAGTCTCCTGACACACGGGGGACACACGGTGATGTAGAGAAGACATCACTTTGAGAGTCTCCTGACACACGGGGGACACACGGGAGACACACCGGGGACACATGGTGATGTAGAGAAGACATCACTTTGAGAGTCTCCTGACACACGGGGGACACACGGTGATGTAGAGAAGACATCACTTTGAGAGTCTCCTGACACACGGGGGACACATGGTGATGTAGAGAAGACATCACTTTGAGAGTCTCCTGACACACGGGGGACACCACACGGGGGACACACCGGGGACACACGGTGATGTAGAGAAGACATCACTTTGAGAGTCTCCTGACACACGGGGGACACACCGGGGACACACGGTGATGTAGAGAAGACATCACTTTGAGAGTCTCCTGACACACGGGGGACACACGGGGGACACACCGGGGACACACGGTGATGTAGAGAAGACATCACTTTGAGAGTCTCCTGACACACGGGGGACACACGGGGGACACACCGGGGACACACGGTGATGTAGAGAAGACATCACTTTGAGAGTCTCCTGACACACGGGGGACACATGGTGATGTAGAGAAGACATCACTTTGAGAGTCTCCTGACACATGGGGGACACACCGGGGACACACGGTGATGTAGAGAAGACATCACTTTGAGAGTCTCCTGACACACGGGGGACACATGGTGATGTAGAGAAGACATCACTTTGAGAGTCTCCTGACACACGGGGGACACCACACGGGGGACACACCGGGGACACACGGTGATGTAGAGAAGACATCACTTTGAGAGTCTCCTGACACACGGGGGACACACGGGGGACACACCGGGGACACACGGTGATGTAGAGAAGACATCACTTTGAGAGTCTCCTGACACACGGGGGACACACGGGGGACACACCGGGGACACACGGTGATGTAGAGAAGACATCACTTTGAGAGTCTCCTGACACATGGGGGACACACCGGGGACACACGGTGATGTAGAGAAGACATCACTTTGAGAGTCTCCTGACACACGGGGGACACATGGTGATGTAGAGAAGACATCACTTTGAGAGTCTCCTGACACACGGGGGACACACGGGGGACACACCGGGGACACACGGTGATGTAGAGAAGACATCACTTTGAGAGTCTCCTGACACACGGGGGACACACGGGGGACACACCGGGGACACACGGTGATGTAGAGAAGACATCACTTTGAGAGTCTCCTGACACACGGGGGACACCACACGGGGGACACACGGTGATGTAGAGAAGACATCACTTTGAGAGTCTCCTGACACACGGGGGACACACGGGGGACACACCGGGGACACACGGTGATGTAGAGAAGACATCACTTTGAGAGTCTCCTGACACACGGGGGACACCGGGGGACACCGGGGACACACGGTGATGTAGAGAAGACATCACAATGTGACTTTGGCAGGACAGGAGACCCTAAAGTCGGGGTGAAGACCCCCTGTCTGTGGTCCTGCTCAAAACGACGCCTCCCTGACTGAATAACCTGAATTGACCAATCAGAATGAAGTATGGATCGTGTATTACAGGAGAACGTACTGGTGACAGCGATGGTGATGTCAGAGGGCCTCCGGGCTGAGGGGGGGGGGCTGAGGGGCTCCAGGCTGATGGGGGGGGGGTCTCCTGGGGGAGGGGCGCGGCTGCTGGAGGCCACAGGGAGCCGGTCCACATCCAGCTCCAGCCCGTCCACACAGGGGACGGCCGTCTGTGGGGGAGAGAGTATACATGGGGGGGAGGTTAGAGAGAGTATACAAGGGGGGAGGTTAGAGAGAGTATACATGGGGGGGAGGTTAGAGAGAGTATACAAGGGGGGAGGTTAGAGAGGGTATACATGGGGGGGAGGTTAGAGAGAGTATACAAGGGGGGGAGGTTAGAGAGAGTATACAAGGGGAGAGGTTAGAGAGAGTATACAAGGGGGGGAGGTTAGAGAGAGTATACAAGGGGGGGAGGTTAGAGAGAGTATACAAGGGGGGAGGTTAGAGAGGGTATACATGGGGGGAGGTTAGAGAGAGTATACAAGGGGGGGAGGTTAGAGAGAGTATACAAGGGGGGAGGTTAGAGAGAGTATACAAGGGGGGAGGTTAGAGAGAGTATACAAGGGGGGAGGTTAGAGAGGGTATACATGGGGGGGAGGTTAGAGAGAGTATACAAGGGGGGAGGTTAGAGAGAGTATACAAGGGGGGAGGTTAGAGAGAGTATACAAGGGGGGAGGTTAGAGAGAGTATACAAGGGGGGAGGTTAGAGAGAGTATACATGGGGGGGAGGTTAGAGAGAGTATACAAGGGGGGGAGGTTAGAGAGAGTATACAAGGGGGGAGGTTAGAGAGAGTATACAAGGGGGGAGGTTAGAGAGAGTATACAAGGGGGGAGGTTAGAGAGAGTATACAAGGGGGGAGGTTAGAGAGAGTATACAAGGGGGGAGGTTAGAGAGAGTATACAAGGGGGGAGGTTAGAGAGAGTATACAAGGGGGGAGGTTAGAGAGAGTATACAAGGGGGGAGGTTAGAGAGAGTATACATGGGGGGGAGGTTAGAGAGAGTATACAAGGGGGGGAGGTTAGAGAGAGTATACAAGGGGAGAGGTTAGAGAGGGTATACAAGGGGGGGAGGTTAGAGAGAGTATACAAGGGGGGGGAGGTTAGAGAGAGTATACAAGGGGGGAGGTTAGAGAGAGTATACAAGGGGGGGAGGTTAGAGAGAGTATACAAGGGGGGGGAGGTTAGAGAGAGTATACAAGGGGGGAGGTTAGAGAGAGTATACAAGGGGGGGAGGTTAGAGAGAGTATACAAGGGGGGGAGGTTAGAGAGAGTATACAAGGGGGGGAGGTTAGAGAGAGTATACAAGGGGGGAGGTTAGAGAGGGTATACAAGGGGGGAGGTTAGAGAGAGTATACAAGGGGGGAGGTTAGAGAGGGTATACAAGGGGGAGGTTAGAGAGGGTATACAAGGGGGGGAGGTTAGAGAGAGTATACAAGGGGGGAGGTTAGAGAGAGTATACAAGGGGGGGGAGGTTAGAGAGAGTATACAAGGGGGGAGGTTAGAGAGGGTATACAAGGGGGGAGGTTAGAGAGAGTATACAAGGGGGGGAGGTTAGAGAGAGTATACAAGGGGGGAGGTTAGAGAGAGTATACAAGGGGGGAGGTTAGAGAGGGTATACAAGGGGGGAGGTTAGAGAGGGTATACAAGGGGAGAGGTTAGAGAGGGTATACAAGGGGGGGAGGTTAGAGAGGGTATACAAGGGGGGGAGGTTAGAGAGAGTATACAAGGGGGGGAGGTTAGAGAGAGTATACAAGGGGGGAGGTTAGAGAGAGTATACAAGGGGAGAGGTTAGAGAGAGTATACAAGGGGGGAGGTTAGAGAGAGTATACATGGGGAGAGGTTAGAGAGGGTATACAAGGGGGGGGAGGTTAGAGAGAGTATACAAGGGGGGGGAGGTTAGAGAGAGTATACAAGGGGGGAGGTTAGAGAGAGTATACAAGGGGGGGAGGTTAGAGAGAGTATACAAGGGGGGGAGGTTAGAGAGAGTATACAAGGGGGGGAGGTTAGAGAGAGTATACAAGGGGAGAGGTTAGAGAGAGTATACAAGGGGGGGGAGGTTAGAGAGGGTATACAAGGGGAGAGGTTAGAGAGGGTATACAAGGGGGGGAGGTTAGAGAGAGTATACAAGGGGGGGAGGTTAGAGAGAGTATACAAGGGGGGAGGTTAGAGAGGGTATACAAGGGGGAGAGGTTAGAGAGGGTATACAAGGGGGGGGAGGTTAGAGAGAGTATACAAGGGGGGGGAGGTTAGAGAGAGTATACAAGGGGGGGAGGTTAGAGAGAGTATACAAGGGGGGAGGTTAGAGAGAGTATACAAGGGGGGAGGTTAGAGAGAGTATACAAGGGGGGAGGTTAGAGAGAGTATACAAGGGGGGGAGGTTAGAGAGAGTATACAAGGGGGGGAGGTTAGAGAGAGTATACAAGGGGGGAGGTTAGAGAGGGTATACAAGGGGGAGAGGTTAGAGAGAGTATACAAGGGGGGAGGTTAGAGAGGGTATACAAGGGGAGAGGTTAGAGAGGGTATACAAGGGGGGGAGGTTAGAGAGAGTATACAAGGGGGGGAGGTTAGAGAGGGTATACAAGGGGGGAGGTTAGAGAGAGTATACAAGGGGGGAGGTTAGAGAGGGTATACAAGGGGAGAGGTTAGAGAGGGTATACAAGGGGGGGAGGTTAGAGAGAGTATACAAGGGGGGGGAGGTTAGAGAGAGTATACAAGGGGGGAGGTTAGAGAGAGTATACAAGGGGGGAGGTTAGAGAGAGTATACAAGGGGGGGAGGTTAGAGAGAGTATACAAGGGGGGGAGGTTAGAGAGAGTATACAAGGGGGGGAGGTTAGAGAGAGTATACAAGGGGGGAGGTTAGAGAGAGTATACAAGGGGGGGGAGGTTAGAGAGAGTATACAAGGGGGGAGGTTAGAGAGAGTATACAAGGGGGGAGGTTAGAGAGGGTATACAAGGGGAGAGGTTAGAGAGGGTATACAAGGGGGGAGGTTAGAGAGAGTATACAAGGGGGGAGGTTAGAGAGAGTATACAAGGGGGGAGGTTAGAGAGAGTATACAAGGGGGGGGAGGTTAGAGAGAGTATACAAGGGGGGAGGTTAGAGAGAGTATACAAGGGGGGAGGTTAGAGAGAGTATACAAGGGGGGGAGGTTAGAGAGAGTATACAAGGGGGGGAGGTTAGAGAGAGTATACAAGGGGGGGAGGTTAGAGAGAGTATACAAGGGGGGAGGTTAGAGAGAGTATACAAGGGGGGAGGTTAGAGAGAGTATACAAGGGGGGGGAGGTTAGAGAGAGTATACAAGGGGGGAGGTTAGAGAGGGTATACAAGGGGAGAGGTTAGAGAGGGTATACAAGGGGGGAGGTTAGAGAGAGTATACAAGGGGGGAGGTTAGAGAGAGTATACAAGGGGGGAGGTTAGAGAGAGTATACAAGGGGGGAGGTTAGAGAGAGTATACATGGGGGGGAGGTTAGAGAGAGTATACAAGGGGGGGGAGGTTAGAGAGAGTATACATGGGGGGAGGTTAGAGAGAGTATACAAGGGGGGAGGTTAGAGAGAGTATACAAGGGGGGAGGTTAGAGAGGGTATACAAGGGGGGAGGTTAGAGAGAGTATACAAGGGGGGAGGTTAGAGAGAGTATACAAGGGGGGAGGTTAGAGAGAGTATACAAGGGGGGAGGTTAGAGAGGGTATACAAGGGGGGAGGTTAGAGAGGGTATACAAGGGGGGGAGGTTAGAGAGAGTATACAAGGGGGGAGGTTAGAGAGAGTATACAAGGGGGGAGGTTAGAGAGAGTATACAAGGGGGGAGGTTAGAGAGAGTATACAAGGGGGGAGGTTAGAGAGAGTATACAAGGGGGGAGGTTAGAGAGAGTATACAAGGGGGGAGGTTAGAGAGAGTATACAAGGGGGGAGGTTAGAGAGAGTATACAAGGGGGGAGGTTAGAGAGAGTATACAAGGGGGGAGGTTAGAGAGAGTATACAAGGGGGGGAGGTTAGAGAGAGTATACAAGGGGGGAGGTTAGAGAGGGTATACAAGGGGGGAGGTTAGAGAGAGTATACAAGGGGGGAGGTTAGAGAGAGTATACAAGGGGGAGGTTAGAGAGAGTATACAAGGGGGGAGGTTAGAGAGAGTATACAAGGGGGGAGGTTAGAGAGAGTATACAAGGGGGGGAGGTTAGAGAGAGTATACACCCTAACACCAGCAGGTCACATGACTCCCCTGAGACTCCAGCAGGTCACATGACTCCCCTGAGACTCCAGCAGGTCACATGACTCCCCTGAGACTCCAGCAGGTCACATGACTCCCCTGAGACTCCAGCAGGTCACATGACTCACCAGCAGGTCACATGACTCACCGTGATGCCCAGGGCCTTCAGGATGTTCAGCTTGCACATGGGACAGGTGCAGTGCTCGTTCAGCCATGGGTCCACACACACCTTGTGGAAGACATGCCTGCACACACACACACACACACACACACACACACACACACACACGTTTATATCATACAGCAGACGTCTATGTTCTGTTCCCATGGTTACAGGTGAGGAGCTGCACATGTCTCTTTGTGTTTTTAGTGTGGGAGAATCTCTCTGCTCTGATTGGTCAGTGAGACGCCATCGAGAGAGTTCCTAGAATCAGGTAAACGTCTGCAGCGTCATGTGATCACATATCCATACACTTTACACATACTGTATGTACTTTACACATACTGTATGTACTTTACACATACTGTATGTACTTTACACATACTGTATGTACTTTACACATACTGTCGTATACCTGAGTACATACTGTATGTACCTGAGTACATACTGTCGTATACCTGAGTACATACTGTATGTACTTTACACATACTGTCGTATACCTGAGTACATACTGTATGTACCTGAGTACATACTGTATGTACTTTACACATACTATCGTATACCTGAGTACATACTGTATGTACTTTACACATACTGTCGTATACCTGAGTACATACTGTATGTACTTTACACATACTGTCGTATACCTGAGTACATACTGTATGTACTTTACACATACTGTCGTATACCTGAGTACATACTGTATGTACATTACACATACTGTCGTATACCTGAGTACATACTGTAGTATACCTGAGTACATACTGTATGTACTTTACACATACTATCGTATACCTGAGTACATACTGTATGTACTTTATATATACTGTAGTATACCTGAGTACATACTGTATGTACTTTATATATACTGTAGTATACCTGAGTACATACTGTATGTACCTGAGTACATACTGTCGTATACCTGAGTACATACTGTATGTACTTTACACATACTGTCGTATACCTGAGTACATACTGTATGTACCTGAGTACATACTGTCGTATACCTGAGTACATACTGTATGTACTTTACACATACTGTCGTATACCTGAGTACATACTGTATGTACCTGAGTACATACTGTATGTACTTTACATATACTGTAGTATACCTGAGTACATACTGTATGTACTTTATATATACTGTAGTATACCTGAGTACATACTGTATGTACTTTATATATACTGTAGTATACCTGAGTACATACTGTATGTACTTTATATATACTGTAGTATACCTGAGTACATACTGTATGTACCTGAGTACATACAGTATGTACTTTATATATACTGTAGTATACCGGAGTACATACTGTATGTACTTTATATATACTGTAGTATACCTGAGTACATACTGTATGTACTTTATATATACTGTAGTATACCTGAGTACATACTGTATGTACTTTACACATACTGTAGTATACCTGAGTACATACAGTATGTACTTTATATATACTGTAGTATACCGGAGTACATACTGTATGTACTTTATATATACTGTAGTATACCTGAGTACATACTGTATGTACTTTATATATACTGTAGTATACCTGAGTACATACTGTATGTACTTTACACATACTGTAGTATACCTGAGTACATACAGTATGTACTTTATATATACTGTAGTATACCGGAGTACATACTGTATGTACTTTATATATACTGTAGTATACCTGAGTACATACTGTATGTACTTTACACATACTGTAGTATACCTGAGTACATACAGTATGTACTTTATATATACTGTAGTATACCTGAGTACATACAGTATGTACTTTATATATACTGTAGTATACCTGAGTACATACTGTATGTACTTTATATATACTGTAGTATACCTGAGTACATACTGTATGTACTTTATATATACTGTAGTATACCTGAGTACATACTGTATGTACTTTATATATACTTTAGTATACCTGAGTACATACTGTATGTACTTTATATATACTGTAGTATACCTGAGTACATACTGTATGTACTTTATATATACTGTAGTATATATAAAGTACATACTGTATGTACTTTATATATACTGTAGTATACCTGAGTACATACTGTATGTACTTTATATATACTGTAGTATACCTGAGTACATACTGTATGTACTTTATATATACTGTAGTATACCTGAGTACATACTGTATGTACTTTATATATACTGTAGTATACCTGAGTACATACTGTATGTACTTTATATATACTGTAGTATACCTGAGTACATACTGTATGTACTTTATATATACTGTAGTATACCTGAGTACATACTGTATGTACCTGAGTACATACAGTATGTACTTTATATATACTGTAGTATACCGGAGTACATACTGTATGTACTTTATATATACTGTAGTATACCTGAGTACATACTGTATGTACTTTATATATACTGTAGTATACCTGAGTACATACTGTATGTACTTTACACATACTGTAGTATACCTGAGTACATACAGTATGTACTTTATATATACTGTAGTATACCTGAGTACATACAGTATGTACTTTATATATACTGTAGTATACCTGAGTACATACTGTATGTACTTTATATATACTGTAGTATACCTGAGTACATACTGTATGTACTTTATATATACTGTAGTATACCTGAGTACATACTGTATGTACTTTATATATACTGTAGTATACCTGAGTACATACTGTATGTACTTTATATATACTGTAGTATACCTGAGTACATACTGTATGTACTTTATATATACTTTAGTATACCTGAGTACATACTGTATGTACTTTATATATACTGTAGTATACCTGAGTACATACTGTATGTACTTTATATATACTGTAGTATACCTGAGTACATACTGTATGTACCTGAGTACATACAGTATGTACTTTATATATACTGTAGTATACCGGAGTACATACTGTATGTACTTTATATATACTGTAGTATACCTGAGTACATACTGTATGTACTTTATATATACTGTAGTATACCTGAGTACATACTGTATGTACTTTATATATACTGTAGTATACCTGAGTACATACTGTATGTACTTTATATATACTGTAGTATACCTGAGTACATACTGTATGTACTTTATATATACTGTAGTATACCTGAGTACATACTGTATGTTAGTGGCGAGCCGTGACTTTTATACCGACCTTTATTTCTTTGGAAATGTTATTTTGGTAAAACTAATGAAAAATATAGGAATATATTTAATGTTTTCAAATATTATTTTGTAGAATATCGTAGGCCCTCAGAGGGGGCCTAGGGGGCCCTCAGAGGGGGCCCTCAGAGGGGGGTCTAGGGGGCCCTCAGAGGGGGTCCTCAGAGGGGGTCCTCAGAGGGGGCCTAGGGGGCCCTCAGAGGGGTCCCTCAGAGGGGGTCCTCAGAGGGGGCCTAGGGGGCCCTCAGAGGGGGCCCTCAGAGGGGGTCCTCAGAGGGGGCCTAGGGGGCCCTCAGAGGGGGCCCTCAGAGGGGGTCTAGGGGGCCCTCAGAGGTGGCCCTCAGAGGGGGCCTAGGGGGCCCTCAGAGGGGGCCCTCAGAGGGGGTCCTCAGAGGGGGCTAGGGGGCCCTGACGGCTCGCCACTGCTGTATGTACTTCATATATATTGTAGTATACCTCAGTACATACTGTATGTACTTCATATATATTGTAGTACAGCTATATTGAACACAGTGTGACTCACTTGCAGGGCAGGATGCGGACCACGTCGTTCAGCTGGTACGCTTCAATACACACCGCACAGTGGTTAAAGTCTGGATCAGTCTCCTGCAGCACACACACACACACACATACACACACACACACACACCCTCAGGTTGCAGTGACAGTACAGTGTGTGTGCTCACTTCTTCTCCTCAGCCCCTCACCTTGTCTCCTCTCCTCACCGTCCTCGTGCTCAGCTTCCCGATCGCTTTCTTCGCTGCGTCTCCAAGACGACGCTGCGATACAGAGGACTGACGTTAGTACTATTACTGCAGGGTATATATACACAGAGTACTATCACTGCAGGGTATATATACACAGAGTACTATTACTGCAGGGTATATATACACAGAGTACTATTACTGCAGGGTATATATACACTCTGTGTTAGCCGGTTATCTCTGTGTTAGCTCTGTGTTAGCCGGTTATCTCTCTGTTAGCTCTGTGTTAGCCGGTTATCTCTCTGTTAGCTCTGTGTTAGCCGGTTATCTCTGTGTTAGCCGGTTATCTCTGTGTTAGCCGGTTATCTCTCTGTTAGCTCTGTGTTAGCCGGTTATCTCTCTGTTAGCTCTGCGTTAGCCGGTTATCTCTGTGTTAGCCGGTTATCTCTGTGTTAGCCGGTTATCTCTGTGTTAGCCGGTTATCTCTCTGTTAGCTCTGTGTTAGCCGGTTATCTCTCTGTTAGCTCTGCGTTAGCCGGTTATCTCTCTGTTAGCTCTGTGTTAGCCGGTTATCTCTCTGTTAGCTGTGTTAGCCGGTTATCTCTCTGTTAGCTCTGCGTTAGCCGGTTATCTCTGTGTTAGCCGGTTATCTCTGTGTTAGCCGGTTATCTCTCTGTTAGCTCTGCGTTAGCCGGTTATCTCTCTGTTAGCTCTGCGTTAGCCGGTTATCTCTCTGTTAGCTCTGCGTGAGCCGGTTATCTCTCTGTTAGCTCTGCGTTAGCCGGTTATCTCTCTGTTAGCTCTGTGTTAGCCGGTTATCTCTCTGTTAGCTCTGTGTTAGCCGGTTATCTCTCTGTTAGCTCTGTGTTAGCCGGTTATCTCTGTGTTAGCTCTGTGTTAGCCGGTTATCTCTCTGTTAGCTCTGTGTTATCTCTGTGTTAGCTCTGTGTTAGCCGGTTATCTCTCTGTTAGCTCTGTGTTATCTCTGTGTTAGCTCTGTGTTAGCCGGTTATCTCTCTGTTAGCTCTGCGTTAGCCGGTTATCTCTCTGTTAGCTCTGTGTTAGCCGGTTATCTCTGTGTTAGCTCTGTGTTAGCCGGTTACCTCTCTGTTAGCTCTGTGTTATCTCTGTGTTAGCTCTGTGTTAGCCGGTTATCTCTGTGTTAGCTCTGTGTTAGCTCTGTGTTAGCCGGTTATCTCTCTGTGAGCTCTGTGTTAGCCGGTTATCTCTCTGTTAGCTCTGTGTTAGCCGGTTATCTCTCTGTTAGCTCTGCGTTAGCCGGTTATCTCTCTGTTAGCTCTGTGTTAGCCGGTTATCTCTCTGTTAGCTCTGCGTCAGCCGGTTATCTCCCTGTTAGCTCTGTGTTAGCCGGTTATCTCTGTGTTAGATCTGTGTTAGCCGGTTATCTCTGTGTTAGCTCTGTGTTAGCCGGTTATCTCTCTGTTAGCTCTGTGTTAGCCGGTTATCTCTCTGTTAGCTCTGTGTTAGCCGGTTATCTCTCTGTTAGCTCTGCGTTAGCCGGTTATCTCTGTGTTAGCCGGTTATATCTGTGTTAGCTCTGTGTTAGCCGGTTATCTCTCTGTTAGCTCTGTGTTAGCCGGTTATCTCTCTGTTAGCTCTGTGTTAGCCGGTTATCTCTCTGTTAGCTCTGTGTTAGCCGGTTATCTCTCTGTTAGCTCTGCGTTAGCCGGTTATCTCTCTGTTAGCTCTGCGTTAGCCGGTTATCTCTCTGTTAGCTCTGCGTTAGCCGGTTATCTCTCTGTTAGCTCTGTGTTAGCCGGTTATCTCTGTGTTAGCTCTGTGTTAGCCGGTTACCTCTCTGTTAGCTCTGTGTTATCTCTGTGTTAGCTCTGTGTTAGCCGGTTATCTCTGTGTTAGCTCTGTGTTAGCCGGTTATCTCTCTGTGAGCTCTGTGTTAGCCGGTTATCTCTCTGTTAGCTCTGTGTTAGCCGGTTATCTCTCTGTTAGCTCTGCGTTAGCCGGTTATCTCTCTGTTAGCTCTGTGTTAGCCGGTTATCTCTCTGTTAGCTCTGCGTCAGCCGGTTATCTCCCTGTTAGCTCTGTGTTAGCCGGTTATCTCTGTGTTAGCTCTGTGTTAGCCGGTTATCTCTGTGTTAGCTCTGTGTTAGCCGTTATCTCTCTGTTAGCTCTGTGTTAGCCGGTTATCTCTCTGTTAGCTCTGTGTTAACCGGTTATCTCTCTGTTAGCTCTGCGTTAGCCGGTTATCTCTGTGTTAGCCGGTTATATCTGTGTTAGCTCTGCGTTAGCCGGTTATCTCTCTGTTAGCTCTGCGTTAGCCGGTTATCTCTCTGTTAGCTCTGGGTTAGCCGGTTATCTCTTTGTTAGCTCTGCGTTAGCCGGTTATCTCTCTGTTAGCTCTGCGTTAGCCGGTTATCTCTCTGTTAGCTCTGCGTTAGCCGGTTATCTCTCTGTTAGCTCTGCGTTAGCTCTGTTAGCTGTGTGTTAGCTGTGTGTTAGCTCTGTTAGCTGTGTGTTATCTCTCTGTTAGCTCTGTTAGCTGTGTGTTAGCTCCGTGTTAGCTCTGTGCTAGCCTCACCTGGCTGCGGTCCCGTGCGCTGGTGTAGCGTATCTTCTGGATGAAGTAGAAGATGAGCCAGGCAGAGGATATGATCATCAGCACGATGAAGGAGATGGAGACGAACATCAGAGAGCCTCTGTTGATGTTCTTAGTCGGACCGCGCTGACCCACGAACACCGAGACCAGAACCGTGAGGTTCCTCTCCAGGTGGGCCTGGAGCTCCTTCCCGTAGCCCTCTGTGATCATCACTGCCACCGTGTCCCCGGTACCTGAAAATAAATAAAGAACCAGATTCAGGGCCAGAACCAGGACCAACGCATCATGATGCAACTCAATGGATCCTTCTCCAACAGCAGCTAACGGCTAACGGCTAACAGCTAACAGCTAACGGCTAACTAGCAGTTTAATGGGTAGCTAACAGAGACCTGATCCACATCATCTGACCAATAGGAACCCAGACCTGATCCACATCATCTGACCAATAGAAGGACTGTTCCAATGTCCAGCATGCATGGAAACGGGTCAGGGGTGAAAAAGGTGTTCTGTGTGATGAAACCACTGAACAAAAGCTAGTGGTTCATATTAGGCTAGGAAGAACGTGTTTACAATTGCAATCTTATACGGGTAGTCTGCTACGTTCGGTCATTCATTGTAGCTGGCATGACAACATTGTTTTCGCCTAGCATGTCTAGGTCATGGTCTCCTCCCCCTCACCTGGTGCCCTGTGTGGTCTCCTCCCCCTCACCTGGTGCCCTGTGTGGTCTCCTCCCCCTCACCTGGTGCCCTGTGTGGTCTCCTCCCCCCTCACCTGGTGCCCTGTGTGGTCTCCTCCCCCCTCACCTGGTGCCCTGTGTGGTCTCCTCCCCCCTCACCTGGTGCCCTGTGTGGTCTCCTCCCCCCTCACCTGGTGCCCTGTGTGGTCTCCTCCCCCTCACCTGGTGCCCTGTGTGGTCTCCTCCCCCCTCACCTGGTGCCCTGTGTGGTCTCCTCCCCCTCACCTGGTGCCCTGTGTTGTCTCCTCCCCCTCACCTGGTGCCCTGTGTGGTCTCCTCCCCCTCACCTGGTGCCCTGTGTTGTCTCCTCCCCCTCACCTGGTGCCCTGTGTGGTCTCCTCCCCCTCACCTGGTGCCCTGTGTGGTCTCCTCCCCCCTCACCTGGTGCCCTGTGTTGTCTCCTCCCCCTCACCTGGTGCCCTGTGTGGTCTCCTCCCCCTCACCTGGTGCCCTGTGTGGTCTCCTCCCCCTCACCTGGTGCCCTGTGTGGTCTCCTCCCCCCTCACCTGGTGCCCTGTGTGGTCTCCTCCCCCTCACCTGGTGCCCTGTGTGGTCTCCTCCCCCCTCACCTGGTGCCCTGTGTGGTCTCCTCCCCCTCACCTGGTGCCCTGTGTGGTCTCCTCCCCCCTCACCTGGTGCCCTGTGTGGTCTCCTCCCCCTCACCTGGTGCCCTGTGTGGTCTCCTCCCCCTCACCTGGTGCCCTGTGTGGTCTCCTCCCCCCTCACCTGGTGCCCTGTGTGGTCTCCTCCCCCCTCACCTGGTGCCCTGTGTTGTCTCCTCCCCCTCACCTGGTGCCCTGTGTGGTCTCCTCCCCCCTCACCTGGTGCCCTGTGTGGTCTCCTCCCCCCTCACCTGGTGCCCTGTGTGGTCTCCTCCCCCTCACCTGGTGCCCTGTGTGGTCTCCTCCCCCTCACCTGGTGCCCTGTGTGGTCTCCTCCCCCCTCACCTGGTGCCCTGTGTGGTCTCCTCCCCCTCACCTGGTGCCCTGTGTTGTCTCCTCCCCCTCACCTGGTGCCCTGTGTGGTCTCCTCCCCCTCACCTGGTGCCCTGTGTGGTCTCCTCCCCCTCACCTGGTGCCCTGTGTTGTCTCCTCCCCCTCACCTGGTGCCCTGTGTGGTCTCCTCCCCCTCACCTGGTGCCCTGTGTGGTCTCCTCCCCCTCACCTGGTGCCCTGTGTTGTCTCCTCCCCCTCACCTGGTGCCCTGTGTGGTCTCCTCCCCCCTCACCTGGTGCCCTGTGTGGTCTCCTCCCCCTCACCTGGTGCCCTGTGTGGTCTCCTCCCCCTCACCTGGTGCCCTGTGTGGTCTCCTCCCCCCTCACCTGGTGCCCTGTATGGTCTCCTCCCCCCTCACCTGGTGCCCTGTGTGGTCTCCTCCCCCTCACCTGGTGCCCTGTGTGGTCTCCTCCCCCTCACCTGGTGCCCTGTGTGGTCTCCTCCCCCTCACCTGGTGCCCTGTGTGGTCTCCTCCCCCCTCACCTGGTGCCCTGTGTGGTCTCCTCCCCCCTCACCTGGTGCCCTGTGTGGTCTCCTCCCCCCTCACCTGGTGCCCTGTGTGGTCTCCTCCCCCCTCACCTGGTGCCCTGTGTGGTCTCCTCCCCCCTCACCTGGTGCCCTGTGTGGTCTCCTCCCCCTCACCTGGTGCCCTGTGTGGTCTCCTCCCCCCTCACCTGGTGCCCTGTGTGGTCTCCTCCCCCTCACCTGGTGCCCTGTGTGGTCTCCTCCCCCCTCACCTGTGTCTAGTTGGGTTAATTAGTGTGGGTATTTAGGCTCTGCTTCCTGTTTTGTTTGGTGTGTGAGATCCTTGTGGCTGTGCTCACGGGAACAGTGAGAGTGAGGCTGTGTCGTGTGCCGTGAGTAATACATGCCCACACCGGGTTGTATTTTGGACGTTCTGCCTCAGCCTCCTTGCTTGGTCGGGCCGCTCAACGGTCAGCTTCACGGTAACGTCGTTGTTTATCTCGGTAGCATACATGCTATGAACGGTAGCTCGTTTAGGAACGCCAACTATAATGTACTGACCGTAGGTAAACGCTAACAACTTCGTTAGCCCAGTTAGCACTGTTTTGAACTGAACCTGAGTTTCCAACAGTATATATGCTTGGCTGGCAGAGGGTATAGCATATATATATATATTAGGGCTGTCAGTCGATTAAAATATTTAATCGCGATAAATCGCATGATTGTCCATAGTTAATCGCGATTAATCGCAAATTAATCGCACATTTTTGATCTGTTCTAAATGTACCTTAGAGGAATATTTTTCAAGTTTTTAATACTCTGATCAACATATGAGTGGACAAATATGCTTTATGCTCATGTTTATTATCATTTGAACAATGACAAATATTCTCATGAATATTAAACACAACAACCTGTGTGTGTGTGTGTGTTGGATCGTTGGAGCTATGTGCAACTTGAGGCATATGCTCGAACGGGAGCTGCCTGGACGCTGCAATCATGAGTGTGCTGACTTCTCCTCCAACGTCCCGCTGTCTGCTTCCTGCATCAAGTCAAGTGCTCGGCGCAGTTGTGTGGATAGAGCGCTCCTCTGTTTTCTTTTAAACAGCTCCTTATATCCGTCAACAACAATGCACGTAAGGTTTCCCTCTCGTTCGCTCAGGCCCCACACACACACACACACACACACACACACACCCTCCCGCTCCTCCCGATGGCCAGTCGGTGCCTGCCGGTGAGCGTGGAAGTGTGGTCTGCTGCAAGCAGGCAGCAGGAGCGGGGCTGTCAGCAGCATCAGCTGGTAGACGGTGTTTTAAACTCGATGCGCTCTGAAACTACGGGGCGGCCGAGGGAAAAAAATACACATGCGTTAATCGCGTTAAAATAATTAGTGGCATTAATCTTTTTTTGTGTTAACGCGTTATTAAGGCGTTAACTTGACAGCCCTAATATATATATATATATATAGCATAGCTCTGGGCATGGCTACTGGGTAGCCAGTAGCCACGCCCAGAGTGCAGTGATGGAGATGCGATGCGCATCTCGATACGTTGCCACGATACATTACATTAACGATACCTTTGAAGTGCCGGGCGATGCAATAAGATTCACCCCTGTTGCGATACAGTTCGATACGGCCTCCGTAGTGTTTCTCTTTCTCCTCGACTTCCTGTGTGTTGATAACTGAGACTCTCTGCCTCCGTAGGGTTTCTCTTTCTCCTCGACTCCGTGCGTGTTGACAACTGAGACTCTCTGCCTCCGTAGGGTTTCTCTTTCTCCTCGACTCCGTGTGTGTTGATAACTGAGACTCTGGGCCTCCGTAGGGTTTCTCTTTCTCATCGACTCCGTGCGTGTTGATAACTGAGACTCTGGGCCTCCGTAGGGTTTCTCTTTCTCCTCGACTCCGTGCGTGTTGATAACTGAGACTCTGGGCCTCCGTAGGGTTTCTCTTTCTCCTCGACTCCGTGTGTGTTGATAACTGAGACTCTGGGCCTCCGTAGGGTTTCTCTTTCTGCTCGACTCCGTGTGTGTTGATAACTGAGACTCTGGGCCTCCGTAGGGTTTCTCTTTCTGCTCGACTCCCTGTGTGTTGATAACTGAGACTCTCGGCCTCCGTAGGGTTTCTCGTGTGTGTGTGTGTCAGCGTGTGTGTATGTGTGTGTGTGTCAGCGTGTGTGTCAGCGTGTGTGTCAGCGTGTGTCAGCGCGTGTGTGTGTGTGTCAGCGTGTGTGTGTGTCAGTGTGTTAGTGTGTGTGTGTGTGTATGCGCGTGTGTGTGTGTGTGTGTGTCAGCGTGTTAGTGTGTCAGTGTGTGTGTGGTGTGTGTGTGTGTGTGTGTGTATGCGTGTGTGTGTGTGTCAGCGTGTGTGTCAGCGCGCGTGTGTGTGCGTGTGTGTGTATGCGCGTGTGTGTGTGTCAGCGTGTTAGTGTGTGTGTGTGTATGCGCGTGTGTGTGTGTGTGTGTCAGTGCATGTGTGTGTGTGTGTGTGTGTACCTTCGTGGCCCATCTTCACAGTGTTGTCAGTGGAGTTGTTGTAGATGAGAACAGCTGTGGCGTTGTATGCCGCTGCCTTCAGGATCTTCTCCCTGAAGGTGCAGTTCCCTCTCTGCAGCAGCGCCACCCAGTGGGCGCTGCGGGGGGGCGGCAGGAAGCGGGTCGCCGGGTCGCAGCCCTGCCGGTCCACCACTGAGCCCACACACACACACACACACACACACACACTTTATCATATAAACTATTTCATATTACTGCATATAATACTGTATATACATATACAGTCTATATTTATATATTTATGTATATATATATAGACTGTATATTTATGTACATATCAACTATATATATATATAAATATATAGTTTATAATAGGGCTGTCAGTCGACAGTTGTTGTTGTTGTTATTGTTGTTATTATTGTTGTTGTTGTTATTTTGTCTACCTCTGTGTACGGGGGACAGCACCACCCCCCTGGTGTTGTTATTGTTGTTGTTATTATTGTTACCTCCATGTACGGGGGACGGGGACAGCACCACCCCCCTGGTGTCCACTTTGGGAGAGTTCTGTCCATACGTCCCGGCCTCGCTGCTCATCGTCTGGACAGCATGTCCTCGTCCGTCCAGCACCGAGGCGTTCACGACCGCTCCAACAAACTCCTCTGAGATGAGTGTCCTGTCCCCGCGGCCTGAGGACACCTGGGGGACGGACAACGCCAGCACCAGGACCAGGGGGATGCGAGTCCACGGCCAGGACATCATGCTGTCCTCTCACTGTTACATACTGAGACAGAGACTCTGTTTCAGAGAGGACACCAACCAGCTCCTGTAATCACCTCTATATGTCCTCTATATGTCTCAGTATGTCCTCTATATCACTCTTAATGTCTTTGTATGTCTCTATATGCCTCAATATGTCTCTATACCTCTATTTGTCTCTGTATGTCCTCTATATGTCTCTATATGTCTCTGTATGTCCTCTATATGTCTCTATAGCTCTATATGTCTCAATATGTCTCTATTTGTCTCTGTATGTCCTCTATATGTCTCTATACCTCTATTTGTCTCTGTATGTCCTCTATATGTCTCTATAGCTCTATATGTCTCTATTTGTCTCTGTATGTCCTCTATATGTCTCTATATGTCCTTGGAGTAATCAGAATGAATGAAGTTGGAAACCACATATAAGTTATATATCCAAATCAATAGCAATGAATAAAGACAAAGAGCGAATGAACCAAGCGTCCTGGTTGATGCTGCTCTGCTCCCTCAAGCCTCCACACGGGATGTACTGCGTGGAGGCTTGAGATGCTGAGGACCT
>CM070498.1:217385-294885 GCA_036324585.1 Champsocephalus esox
ACTTAGAGGACGCGTGTAGTGACGCTGCTGAGGACCTGAAAGTCCTGAGAGGACGCGTGTAGTGACGCTGCTGTGGACCTGAAAGTCCCTTAGAGGACGCGTGTAGTGACGCTGCTGAGGACCTGAAGTCCTTAGAGGACGCGTGTAGTGACGTTGCTGTGGACCTGAAAGTCCCTTAGAGGACACGTGTAGTGACGCTGCTGTGGACCTGAAAGTCCCTTAGAGGACGCGTGTAGTGACGCTGCTGAAGACCTGAAAGACACTTAGAGGACGCGTGTAGTGACGCTGCTGAGGACCTGAAAGTCCCTTAGAGGACGCGTTGTAGTGACGCTGCTGAGGACCTGAAAGTCCTTAGAGGACGCGTGTAGTGACGCTGCGTGGACCTGAAAGACACTTAGAGGACGCGTGTAGTGACGCTGCTGAGGACCTGAAAGTCCCTTAGAGGACGCGTTGTGGTGACGCTGCTGAGGACCTGAAGTCCCTTAGAGGACGCGTGTAGTGACGCTGCTGAGGACCTGAAAGTCCCTTAGAGGACGCGTGTAGTGACGCTGCTGAGGACCTGAAAGACACTTAGAGGACGCGTGTAGTGACGCTGCTGAGGACCTGAAAGACACTTAGACGAAGCGTGTAGTGGCGCTGCTCTGGACCTGAAAGTCCCTTAGAGGACGCGTGGAGTGACGCTGCTGTGGACCTGAAAGTCCCTTAGAGGACGCGTGTAATGACGCTGCTGTGGACTTGAAAGACACTTAGAGGACGCGTGTAGTGACGCTGCTGAGGACCTGAAAGACACTTAGACGACGCGTGTGGTGACGCTGCTGTGGACCTGAAAGTCCCTTAGAGGACGCGTGTAGTGACGCTGCTGAGGACCTGAAAGACACTTAGAGGACTCGTGTAGTGACGCTGCTGAGGACCTGAAAGACACTTAGAGGGACGTGTGTGATGACGCTGCTGAGGACCTGAAAGACACTTAGAGGACGGGTGTAGTGACGCTGCTGTGGACCTGAGAGTCCCTTAGAGGACGCGTGTAGTGACGCTGCTGTGGACCTGAAAGTCCCTTAGAGGACGCGTGTAGTGACGCTGCTGAGGACCTGAAAGACACTTAGAGGACTCGTGTAGTGACGCTGCTGAGGACCTGAAAGACACTTAGAGGACGCGTGTAGTGACGCTGCTGTGGACCTGAGAGTCCCTTAGAGGACGCGTGTAGTGACGCTGCTGTGGACCTGAAAGTCCCTTAGAGGACACGTGTAGTGACGCTGCTGAGGACCTGAAAGTCCCTTAGAGGACGCGTGTAGTGACGCTGCTGAGGACCTGAAAGTCCCTTAGAGGACGCGTGTAGTGACGCTGCTGTGGACCTGAAAGACACTTAGACGACGCGTGTAGTGACGCTGCTGAGGACCTGAAAGACACTTAGACGACGCGTGTAGTGACGCTGCTGTGGACGTGAAAGACACTTAGACGACGTGTGTAGTGACGCTGCTGTGGACCTGAAAGTCCCTTAGAGGACGCGTGTAGTGACGCTGCTAAGGACCTGAAAGACACGTAGAGGACGCGTGTAGTGACGCTGCTGAGGACCTGAAAGACACTTAGACGACGCGTGTAGTGACGCTGCTGTGGACCTGAAAGACACTTAGAGGACGCGTGTAGTGACGCTGCAGAGGACCTGAAAGTCCCTTAGAGGACGCGTGTAGTGACGCTGCTGTGGACCTGAAAGACACTTAGGCGACGCGTGTAGTGACGCTGCTGTGGACCTGAAAGACACTTAGAGGACGCGTGTAGTGACGCTGCTGAGGACCTGAAAGACACTTAGAGGACGCGTGTGATGACGCTACTGAGGACCTGAAAGTCCCTTAGAGGACGCGTGTAGTGACGCTGCAGAGGACCTGAAAGACACTTAGAGGACGCGTGTAGTGACGCTAAAGAGGACCTGAAAGACACTTAGAGGACGCGTGTGATGACGCTAAAGAGGACCTGAAAGACACTTAGAGGACGCGTGTAGTGACGCTAAAGAGGACCTGAAAGACACTTAGAGGACGCGTGTAGTGACGCTAAAGAGGACCTGAAAGACACTTAGAGGACGCGTGTAGTGACGCTAAAGAGGACCTGAAAGACACTTAGAGGACGCGTGTGATGACGCTGCAGAGGACCTGAAAGAAACTTAGAGGATGCGTGTAGTGACGCTGCAGAGGACCTGAAAGACACTTAGAGGACGCGTGTAGTGACGCTAAAGAGGACCTGAAAGACACTTAGAGGACGCGTGTAGTGACGCTGCTGAGGACCAGAAAGACACTTAGAGGACGCATGTAGTGACGCTGCAGAGGACCTGAAAGTCCTTTAGAGGACGCGTGTAGTGACGCTGCTGAGGACCTGAAAGACACTTAGAGGACGCGTGTAGTGACGCTGCAGAGGACCTGAAAGACACTTAGAGGACGCGTGTAGTGACGCTGCAGAGGACCTGAAAGTCCCTTAGAGGACGCGTGTAGTGACGCTGCTGAGGACCAGAAAGACACTTAGAGGACGCGTGTAGTGACGCTGCTGAGGACCTGAAAGTCCCTTAGAGGACACGTGTAGTGACGCTGCTGAGGACCTGAAAGTCCATTAGAGGACGCGTGTAGTGACGCTGCTGAGGGCCTGAAAGACACTTAGAGGACGCGTGTAGTGACGCTGCAGAGGACCTGAAAGTCCCTTAGAGGACGCGTGTCGTGACGCTGCTGTGGACCTGAAAGTCCCTGAGAGGACACGTGTAGTGACGCTGCTGTGGACCTGAAAGTCCCTTAGAGGACACGTGTAGTGACGCTGCTGAAGACCTGAAAGACACTTAGAGGACGCGTGTAGTGACGCTGCAGTGGACCTGAAAGACACTTAGAGGACGCGTGTAGTGACGCTGCTGTGGACCTGAAAGACGTGTAGTGACGCTGCTGAGGACCTGAAAGACACTTTGACGACGCGTGTAGTGACGCTGCTGAGGACCTGAAAGACACTTAGACGACGCGTGTAGTGGCGCTGCTGTGGACTTGAAAGACACTTAGACGACGTGTGTAGTGACGCTGCTGTGGACCTGAAAGTCCCTTAGAGGACGCGTGTAGTGACGCTGCTGAGGACCTGAAAGACACTTAGACAACGCGTGTAGTGACGCTGCTGTGGACCTGAAAGACACTTAGAGGACGCGTGTAGTGACGCTGCAGAGGACCTGAAAGTCCCTTAGAGGACGCGTGTAGTGACGCTGCTGTGGACCTGAAAGACACTTAGGCGACGCGTGGAGTGACGCTGCTGTGGACCTGAAAGACACTTAGAGGACACGTGTAGTGACGCTGCAGAGGACCTGAAAGTCCCTTAGAGGACGCGTGTAGTGACGCTGCTGAGGACCTGAAAGACACTTCGAGGACGCGTGTAGTGACGCTGCAGAGGACCTGAAAGTCCCTTAGAGCACGCGTGTGATGACGCTGCAGTGGACATGAAAGACACTTAGAGAACGCGTGTAGTGACGCTGCTGAGGACCTGAAAGACACTAAGACGACGCATGTAGTGACGCTGCTGAGGACCTGAAAGACACTTAGAGGACGCGTGTAGTGACGCTGCTGTGGACCTGAAAGACACTTAGAGGATGCGTGTAGTGACGCTGCTGAGGACCTGAAAGACACTTAGAGGACGCGTGTAGTGACGCTGCAGAGGACCTGAAAGACACTTAGAGGATGCGTGTAGTGACGCTGCAGAGGACCTGAAAGACACTTAGAGGACGCGTGTAGTGACGCTGCAGAGGACCTGAAAGACACTTAGAGGACGCGTGTAGTGACGCTGCAGAGGACCTGAAAGTCCCTTAGAGGACGCGTGTAGTGACGCTGCTGAGGACCAGAAAGACACTTAGAGGACGCGTGTAGTGACGCTGCTGAGGACCTGAAAGTCCCTTAGAGGACACGTGTAGTGACGCTGCTGAGGACCTGAAAGTCCATTAGAGGACGCGTGTAGTGACGCTGCTGAGGGCCTGAAAGACACTTAGAGGACGCGTGTAGTGACGCTGCAGAGGACCTGAAAGACACTTAGAGGACGCGTGTAGTGACGCTGCTGAGGACCTGAAAGACACTTGGAGGACGCGTGTAGTGACGCTGCTGAGGAACTGAAAGACACTTAGAGGACGCGTGTAGTGACGCTGCTGTAGACCTGAAAGACACTTAGAGGACGTGTGTAGTGACGCTGCAGAGGACCTGAAAGTCCCTTAGAGGACACGTGTAGTGACGCTGCTGAGGACCTGAAAGACACTTAGAGGACGCGTGTAGTGACGCTGCTGTGGACCTGAAAGACACTTAGAGGACGCGTGTAGTGACGCTGCTGAGGACCTGAAAGACACTTAGAGGACGCATGTAGTGACGCTGCTGAGGACCTGAAAGACACTAGAGGACGCGTGTAGTGACGCTGCTGAGGACCTGAAAGACACTTAGAGGATGCGTGTAGTGACACTGCTGAGGACCTGAAAGACACTTAGAGGACGCGTGTAGTGACGCTGCTGAGGACCTGAAAGTCCCTTAGAGGACGCGTGTAGTGACGCTGCTGTGGACCTGAAAGTCCCTTAGAGGACGCGTGTAGTGACGCTGCTGAAGACCTGAAAGACACTTAGAGGACGCGTGTAGTGACGCTGCAGTGGACCTGAAAGACACTTAGAGGATGCGTGTAGTGACGCTGCTGTGGACCTGAAAGACGTGTAGTGACGCTGCTGAGGACCTGAAAGACACTTAGAGGACGCGTGTAGTGACGCTGCTGAGGACCTGAAAGTCCCTGAGAGGACGCGTGTAGTGACGCTGCTGTGGACCTGAAAGTCCCTTAGAGGACGCGTGTAGTGACGCTGCTGAGGACCTGAAAGTCCCTTAGAGGACGCGTGTAGTGACGTTGCTGTGGACCTGAAAGTCCCTTAGAGGACACGTGTAGTGACGCTGCTGTGGACCTGAAAGTCCCTTAGAGGACGCGTGTAGTGACGCTGCTGAAGACCTGAAAGACACTTAGAGGACGCGTGTAGTGACGCTGCTGAGGACCTGAAAGTCCCTTAGAGGACGCGTGTAGTGACGCTGCTGAGGACCTGAAAGTCCCTTAGAGGACGCGTGTAGTGACGCTGCTGAGGACCTGAAAGACACTTAGAGGACGCGTGTAGTGACGCTGCAGTGGACCTGAAAGACACTTAGAGGACGCGTGTAGTGACGCTGCTGAGGACCTGAAAGTCCCTTAGAGGACGCGTGTAGTGACGCTGCTGAGGACCTGAAAGTCCCTTAGAGGACGCGTGTAGTGACGCTGCTGAGGACCTGAAAGACACTTAGAGGACGCGTGTAGTGACGCTGCTGAGGACCTGAAAGACACTTAGACGAAGCGTGTAGTGGCGCTGCTCTGGACCTGAAAGTCCCTTAGAGGACGCGTGGAGTGACGCTGCTGTGGACCTGAAAGTCCCTTAGAGGACGCGTGTAGTGACGCTGCTGTGGACTTGAAAGACACTTAGAGGACGCGTGTAGTGACGCTGCTGAGGACCTGAAAGACACTTAGACGACGCGTGTGGTGACGCTGCTGTGGACCTGAAAGTCCCTTAGAGGACGCGTGTAGTGACGCTGCTGAGGACCTGAAAGACACTTAGAGGACTCGTGTAGTGACGCTGCTGAGGACCTGAAAGACACTTAGAGGACGTGTGTGATGACGCTGCTGAGGACCTGAAAGACACTTAGAGGACGCGTGTAGTGACGCTGCTGTGGACCTGAGAGTCCCTTAGAGGACGCGTGTAGTGACGCTGCTGTGGACCTGAAAGTCCCTTAGAGGACACGTGTAGTGACGCTGCTGAGGACCTGAAAGTCCCTTAGAGGACGCGTGTAGTGACGCTGCTGAGGACCTGAAAGTCCCTTAGAGGACGCGTGTAGTGACGCTGCTGTGGACCTGAAAGACACTTAGACGACGCGTGTAGTGACGCTGCTGAGGACCTGAAAGACACTTAGACGACGCGTGTAGTGACGCTGCTGTGGACCTGAAAGACACTTAGACGACGTGTGTAGTGACGCTGCTGTGGACCTGAAAGTCCCTTAGAGGACGCGTGTAGTGACGCTGCTAAGGACCTGAAAGACACTTAGAGGACGCGTGTAGTGACGCTGCTGAGGACCTGAAAGACACTTAGACGACGCGTGTAGTGACGCTGATGTGGACCTGAAAGACACTTAGAGGACGCGTGTAGTGACGCTGCAGAGGACCTGAAAGTCCCTTAGAGGACGCGTGTAGTGACGCTGCTGTGGACCTGAAAGACACTTAGGCGACGCGTGTAGTGACGCTGCTGTGGACCTGAAAGACACTTAGAGGACGCGTGTAGTGACGCTGCTGAGGACCTGAAAGACACTTAGAGGACGCGTGTGATGACGCTGCTGAGGACCTGAAAGTCCCTTAGAGGACGCGTGTAGTGACGCTGCAGAGGACCTGAAAGTCCCTTAGAGGACGCGTGTAGTGACGCTGCAGAGGACCTGAAAGACACTTAGAGGATGCGTGTAGTGACGCTGCAGAGGACCTGAAAGACACTTAGAGGACGCGTGTAGTGACGCTAAAGAGGACCTGAAAGACACTTAGAGGACGCGTGTAGTGACGCTGCTGAGGACCTGAAAGACACTTAGAGGACGCGTGTAGTGACGCTGCAGAGGACCTGAAAGTCCTTAGAGGACGCGTGTAGTGACGCTGCTGAGGACCTGAAAGACACTTAGAGGACGCGTGTAGTGACGCTGCAGAGGACCTGAAAGACACTTAGAGGACGCGTGTAGTGACGCTGCAGAGGACCTGAAAGTCCCTTAGAGGACGCGTGTAGTGACGCTGCTGAGGACCAGAAAGACACTTAGAGGACGCGTGTAGTGACGCTGCTGAGGACCTGAAAGTCCCTTAGAGGACACGTGTAGTGACGCTGCTGAGGACCTGAAAGTCCATTAGAGGACGCGTGTAGTGACGCTGCTGAGGGCCTGAAAGACACTTAGAGGACGCGTGTAGTGACGCTGCAGAGGACCTGAAAGTCCCTTAGAGGACGCGTGTAGTGACGCTGCTGTGGACCTGAAAGACACTTAGAGGACGCGTGTAGTGACGCTGCTGAGGACCTGAAAGACACTTAGAGGACGCGTGTAGTGACGCTGCAGTGGACCTGAAAGACACTTAGAGGACGCGTGTAGTGACGCTGCTGTGGACCTGAAAGCCTGAGGACGTGTAGTGACGCTGCTGAGGACCTGAAAGTCCCTTAGAGGACGCGTGTAGTGACGCTGCTGTGGACCTGAAAGTCCCTTAGAGGACGCGTGTAGTGACGCTGCTGTGGACCTGAAAGACACTTAGAGGACGCGTGTAGTGACGCTGCTGAGGACCTGAAAGACACTTAGACGACGCGTGTAGTGACGCTGCTGTGGACCTGAAAGTCCCTTAGAGGACGCGTGTAGTGACGCTGCTGAGGACCTGAAAGACACTTAGAGGACTCGTGTAGTGACGCTGCTGAGGACCTGAAAGACACTTAGAGGACGCGTGTAGTGACGCTGCTGAGGACCTGAAAGACACTTAGAGGACGCGTGTAGTGACGCTGCTGTGGACCTGAAAGTCCCTTAGAGGACGCGTGTAGTGACGCTGCTGTGGACCTGAAAGTCCCTTAGAGGACACGTGTAGTGACGCTGCTGAGGACCTGAAAGTCCCTTAGAGGACGCGTGTAGTGACGCTGCTGAGGACCTGAAAGTCCCTTAGAGGACGCGTGTAGTGACGCTGCTGTGGACCTGAAAGACACTTAGACGACGCGTGTAGTGACGCTGCTGAGGACCTGAAAGACACTTAGACGACGCGTGTAGTGACGCTGCTGTGGACCTGAAAGACACTTAGACGACGTGTGTAGTGACGCTGCTGTGGACCTGAAAGTCCCTTAGAGGACGCGTGTAGTGACGCTGCTGAGGACCTGAAAGACACTTAGAGGACGCGTGTAGTGACGCTGCTGAGGACCTGAAAGACACTTAGACGACGCGTGTAGTGACGCTGCTGTGGACCTGAAAGACACTTAGAGGACGCGTGTAGTGACGCTGCAGAGGACCTGAAAGTCCCTTAGAGGACGCGTGTAGTGACGCTGCTGTGGACCTGAAAGACACTTAGGCGACGCGTGTAGTGACGCTGCTGTGGACCTGAAAGACACTTAGAGGACGCGTGTAGTGACGCTGCTGAGGACCTGAAAGACACTTAGAGGACGCGTGTGATGACGCTGCTGAGGACCTGAAAGTCCCTTAGAGGACGCGTGTAGTGACGCTGCAGAGGACCTGAAAGTCCCTTAGAGGACGCGTGTAGTGACGCTGCAGAGGACCTGAAAGACACTTAGAGGACGCGTGTAGTGACGCTGCAGAGGACCTGAAAGACACTTAGAGGACGCGTGTAGTGACGCTGAAAGAGGACCTGAAAGACACTTAGAGGACGCGTGTAGTGACGCTGCTGAGGACCTGAAAGACACTTAGAGGACGCGTGTAGTGACGCTGCAGAGGACCTGAAAGTCCTTAGAGGACGCGTGTAGTGACGCTGCTGAGGACCTGAAAGACACTTAGAGGACGCGTGTAGTGACGCTGCAGAGGACCTGAAAGACACTTAGAGGACGCGTGTAGTGACGCTGCAGAGGACCTGAAAGTCCCTTAGAGGACGCGTGTAGTGACGCTGCTGAGGACCTGAAAGACACTTAGAGGACGCGTGTAGTGACGCTGCTGAGGACCTGAAAGTCCCTTAGAGGACGCGTGTAGTGACGCTGCTGAGGACCTGAAAGTCCATTAGAGGACGCGTGTAGTGACGCTGCTGAGGGCCTGAAAGACACTTAGAGGACGCGTGTAGTGACGCTGCTGAGGACCTGAAAGTCCCTTAGAGGACGCGTGTAGTGACGCTGCTGTGGACCTGAAAGACACTTAGAGGACGCGTGTAGTGACGCTGCTGAGGACCTGAAAGACACTTAGAGGACGCGTGTAGTGACGCTGCAGTGGACCTGAAAGACACTTAGAGGACGCGTGTAGTGACGCTGCTGTGGACCTGAAAGCTAGGACGTGTAGTGACGCTGCTGAGGACCTGAAAGACACTTAGACGACGCGTGTAGTGACGCTGCTGAGGACCTGAAAGACACTTAGACGACGTGTGTAGTGACGCTGCTGTGGACCTGAAAGACACTTAGAGGACGCGTGTAGTGACGCTGCTGAGGACCTGAAAGACACTTAGACGACGCGTGTAGTGACGCTGCTGTGGACCTGAAAGACACTTAGACGACGCGTGTAGTGACGCTGCTGTGGACCTGAAAGTCCCTTAGAGGACGCGTGTAGTGACGCTGCTGAGGACCTGAAAGACACTTAGAGGACGCGTGTAGTGACGCTGCTGAGGACCTGAAAGACACTTAGAGGACGCGTGTAGTGACGCTGCTGTGGACCTGAAAGACACTTAGGCGACGCGTGTAGTGACGCTGCTGTGGACCTGAAAGACACTTAGAGGACGCGTGTAGTGACGCTGCAGAGGACCTGAAAGTCCCTTAGAGGACGCGTGTAGTGACGCTGCTGAGGACCTGAAAGACACTTAGAGGACGCGTGTAGTGACGCTGCAGAGGACCTGAAAGTCCCTTAGAGGACGCGTGTAGTGACGCTGCAGTGGACCTGAAAGACACTTAGAGGATGCGTGTAGTGACGCTGCAGAGGACCTGAAAGACACTTAGAGGACGCGTGTAGTGACGCTAAAGAGGACCTGAAAGACACTTAGAGGACGCGTGTAGTGACGCTGCTGAGGACCTGAAAGACACTTAGAGGACGCATGTAGTGACGCTGCAGAGGACCTGAAAGTCCTTTCGAGGACGCGTGTAGTGACGCTGCTGAGGACCTGAAAGACACTTAGAGGACGCGTGTAGTGACGCTGCAGAGGACCTGAAAGACACTTAGAGGACGCGTGTAGTGACGCTGCAGAGGACCTGAAAGTCCCTTAGAGGACGCGTGTAGTGACGCTGCTGAGGACCAGAAAGACACTTAGAGGACGCGTGTAGTGACGCTGCTGAGGACCTGAAAGTCCCTTAGAGGACACGTGTAGTGACGCTGCTGAGGACCTGAAAGTCCATTAGAGGACGCGTGTAGTGACGCTGCTGAGGGCCTGAAAGACACTTAGAGGACGCGTGTAGTGACGCTGCAGAGGACCTGAAAGTCCCTTAGAGGACGCGTGTAGTGACGCTGCTGTGGACCTGAAAGACACTTAGAGGACGCGTGTAGTGACGCTGCTGAAGACCTGAAAGACACTTAGAGGACGCGTGTAGTGACGCTGCAGTGGACCTGAAAGACACTTAGAGGACGCGTGTAGTGACGCTGCTGTGGACCTGAAAGACGTGTAGTGACGCTGCTGAGGACCTGAAAGACACTTTGACGACGCGTGTAGTGACGCTGCTGAGGACCTGAAAGACACTTAGACGACGTGTGTAGTGACGCTGCTGTGGACCTGAAAGACACTTAGAGGACGCGTGTAGTGACGCTGCTGAGGACCTGAAAGACACTTAGACGACGCGTGTAGTGACGCTGCTGTGGACTTGAAAGACACTTAGACGACGTGTGTAGTGACGCTGCTGTGGACCTGAAAGTCCCTTAGAGGACGCGTGTAGTGACGCTGCTGAGGACCTGAAAGACACTTAGACGACGCGTGTAGTGACGCTGCTGAGGACCTGAAAGACACTTAGAGGACTCGTGTAGTGACGCTGCTGTGGACCTGAAAGACACTTAGGCGACGCGTGTAGTGACGCTGCTGTGGACCTGAAAGACACTTAGAGGACACGTGTAGTGACGCTGCAGAGGACCTGAAAGTCCCTTAGAGGACGCGTGTAGTGACGCTGCTGAGGACCTGAAAGACACTTCGAGGACGCGTGTAGTGACGCTGCAGAGGACCTGAAAGTCCCTTAGAGCACGCGTGTGATGACGCTGCAGTGGACATGAAAGACACTTAGAGAACGCGTGTAGTGACGCTGCTGAGGACCTGAAAGACACTTAGACGACGCGTGTAGTGACGCTGCTGAGGACCTGAAAGACACTTAGAGGACGCGTGTAGTGACGCTGCTGTGGACCTGAAAGACACTTAGAGGACGCGTGTAGTGACGCTGCTGAGGACCTGAAAGACACTTAGAGGACGCGTGTAGTGACGCTGCAGAGGACCTGAAAGACACTTAGAGGACGCGTGTAGTGACGCTGCAGAGGACCTGAAAGACACTTAGAGGACGCGTGTAGTGACGCTGCAGAGGACCTGAAAGACACTTAGAGGACGCGTGTAGTGACGCTGCTGAGGACCTGAAAGACACTTAGAGGACGCGTGTAGTGACGCTGCTGAGGACCTGAAAGTCACTTAGAGGACGCGTGTAGTGACGCTGCTGAGGACCTGAAAGTCCACTTAGAGGACGCGTGTAGTGACGCTGCTGAGGACCTGAAAGACACTTAGAGGACGCGTGTAGTGACGCTGCTGAGGACCTGAAAGACACTTAGAGGACGCGTGTAGTGACGCTGCTGAGGACCTGAAAGACACTTAGAGGACGCGTGTAGTGACGCTGCAGAGGACCTGAAAGTCCCTTAGAGGACGCGTGTAGTGACGCTGCTGTGGACCTGAAAGACACTTAGACGACGCGTGTAGTGACGCTGCTGAGGACCTGAAAGACACTTAGAGACGCGTGTAGTGACGCTGCTGAGGACCTGAAAGACACTTAGAGGACGCGTGTAGTGACGCTGCTGAGGACCTGAAAGACACTTAGAGGACGCGTGTAGTGACGCTGCTGAGGACCTGAAAGACACTTAGAGGACGCGTGTAGTGACGCTGCTGAGGACCTGAAAGTCACTTAGAGGACGCGTGTAGTGACGCTGCTGAGGACCTGAAAGTCCCTTAGAGGACGCGTGTAGTGACGCTGCTGTGGACCTGAAAGTCCCTTAGAGGACGCGTGTAGTGACGCTGCTGAGGACCTGAAAGTCCCTTAGAGGACGCGTGTAGTGACGCTGCTGTGGACCTGAAAGTCCCTTAGAGGACGCGTGTAGTGACGCTGCTGTGGACCTGAAAGTCCCTTAGAGGACGCGTGTAGTGACGCTGCTGAGGACCTGAAAGACACTTAGAGGACGCGTGTAGTGACGCTGCAGTGGACCTGAAAGACACTTAGAGGACGCGTGTAGTGACGCTGCTGTGGACCTGAAAACCCTAGAGCGTGTAGTGACGCTGCTGAGGACCTGAAAGACACTTAGAGGACGCGTGTAGTGACGCTGCTGAGGACCTGAAAGACACTTAGACGACGCGTGTAGTGACGCTGCTGAGGACCTGAAAGACACTTAGAGGACGCGTGTAGTGACGCTGCTGAGGACCTGAAAGACACTTAGAGGACGCGTGTAGTGACGCTGCTGTGGACCTGAAAGTCCCTTAGAGGACGCGTGTAGTGACGCTGCTGAGGACCTGAAAGACACTTAGACGACGCGTGTAGTGACGCTGCTGTGGACCTGAAAGACACTTAGAGGACGCGTGTAGTGACGCTGCTGAGGACCTGAAAGACACTTAGAGGACGCGTGTAGTGACGCTGCTGAGGACCTGAAAGTCCCTTAGAGGACGCGTGTAGTGACGCTGCTGAGGACCTGAAAGTCCCTTAGAGGACGCGTGTAGTGACGCTGCTGTGGACCTGAAAGTCCCTTAGAGGACGCGTGTAGTGACGCTGCTGAGGACCTGAAAGACACTTAGAGGACGCGTGTAGTGACGCTGCAGTGGACCTGAAAGACACTTAGAGGACGCGTGTAGTGACGCTGCTGTGGACCTGAAAGACGTGTAGTGACGCTGCTGAGGACCTGAAAGACACTTAGAGGACGCGTGTAGTGACGCTGCTGAGGACCTGAAAGACACTTAGACGACGCGTGTAGTGACGCTGCTGAGGACCTGAAAGACACTTAGAGGACGCGTGTAGTGACGCTGCTGAGGACCTGAAAGACACTTAGAGGACGCGTGTAGTGACGCTGCTGTGGACCTGAAAGTCCCTTAGAGGACGCGTGTAGTGACGCTGCTGAGGACCTGAAAGACACTTAGAGGACGCGTGTAGTGACGCTGCTGAGGACCTGAAAGACACTTAGAGGACGCGTGTAGTGACGCTGCTGAGGACCTGAAAGACACTTAGAGGACGCGTGTAGTGACGCTGCTGAGGACCTGAAAGACACTTAGACGACGCGTGTGAGTGACGCTGCTGTGGACCTGAAAGACACTTAGAGGACGCGTGTAGTGACGCTGCTGAGGACCTGAAAGTCCCTTAGAGGACGCGTGTAGTGACGCTGCTGAGGACCTGAAAGACACTTAGAGGACGCGTGTAGTGACGCTGCTGAGGACCTGAAATACACTTAGACGACGCGTGTAGTGACGCTGCTGAGGACCTGAAAGACACTTAGAGTACGCGTGTAGTGACGCTGCTGAGGACCTGAAAGACACTTAGACGACGCGTGTGATGACGCTGCTGTGGACCTGAAAGACACTTAGAGGACGCGTGTAGTGACGCTGCTGAGGACCTGAAAGTCCCTTAGAGGACGCGTGTAGTGACGCTGCTGAGGACCTGAAAGACACTTAGAGGACGCGTGTAGTGACGCTGCTGAGGACCTGAAAGACACTTAGAGGACGCGTGTAGTGACGCTGCTGAGGACCTGAAAGACACTTAGACGACGCGTGTAGTGACGCTGCTGTGGACCTGAAAGACACTTAGACGACGTGTGTAGTGACGCTGCTGTGGACCTGAAAGTCCCTTAGAGGACGCGTGTAGTGACGCTGCTGTGGACCTGAAAGAGACGTGTAGTGACGCTGCTGAGGACCTGAAAGACACTTAGACGACGCGTGTAGTGACGCTGCTGAGGACCTGAAAGACACTTAGAGGACGCGTGTAGTGACGCTGCTGAGGACCTGAAAGACACTTAGAGGACGCGTGTAGTGACGCTGCTGTGGACCTGAAAGTCCCTTAGAGGACGCGTGTGATGACGCTGCTGAGGACCTGAAAGACACTTAGACGACGCGTGTAGTGACGCTGCTGTGGACCTGAAAGACACTTAGAGGACGCGTGTAGTGACGCTGCTGAGGACCTGAAAGACACTTAGAGGACGCGTGTAGTGACGCTGCTGAGGACCTGAAAGTCCCTTAGAGGACGCGTGTAGTGACGCTACTGAGGACCTGAAAGACACTTAGAGGACGCGTGTAGTGACGCTGCTGAGGACCTGAAATACACTTAGACGACGCGTGTGATGACGCTGCTGAGGACCTGAAAGTCCCTTAGAGGACGCGTGTAGTGACGCTGCTGTGGACCTGAAAGACCCTTAGAGGACACGTGTAGTGACGCTGCTGTGGACCTGAAAGTCCCTTAGAGGACGCGTGTAGTGACGCTGCTGAGGACCTGAAAGACACTTAGAGGACGCGTGTAGTGACGCTGCAGTGGACCTGAAAGACACTTAGAGGACGCGTGTAGTGACGCTGCTGTGGACCTGAAAGACGTGTAGTGACGCTGCTGAGGACCTGAAAGACACTTAGAGGACGCGTGTAGTGACGCTGCTGAGGACCTGAAAGACACTTAGAGCACGCGTGTAGTGACGCTGCTGAGGACCTGAAATACACTTAGAGGACGCGTGTAGTGACGCTGCTGTGGACCTGAAAGTCCCTTAGAGGACGCGTGTGATGACGCTGCTGAGGACCTGAAAGACACTTAGACGACGCGTGTAGTGATGCTGCTGTGGACCTGAAAGACACTAGAGGGCGTGTAGTGACGCGCTGAGGACCTGAAAGTCCCTTAGAGGACGCGTGTACGCTACTGAGGACCTGAAAGACACTTAGAGGACGCGTGTAGTGACGCTGCTGAGGACCTGAAATACACTTAGACGACGCGTGTGATGACGCTGCTGAGGACCTGAAAGACACTTAGAGTACGCGTGTAGTGACGCTGCTGAGGACCTGAAAGACACTTAGACGACGCGTGTGATGGCGCTGCTGTGGACCTGAAAGACACTTAGAGGACGCGTGTAGTGACGCTGCTGAGGACCTGAAAGTCCCTTAGAGGACGCGTGTAGTGACGCTACTGAGGACCTGAAAGACACTTAGAGGACGCGAAGGTAACAAACGTAATACTGTGTATCAACGTGCTTACAGACCTGGCCATTCCACCTTAACACCGTGTATCAACGTGCTTACAGACCTGGCCATTCCACCTTAACACCGTGTATCAACATGCTTACAGACCTGGCCATTCCACCTTAACACCGTGTATCAACATGCTTACAGACCTGGCCATTCCACCTTAACACCGTGTATCAACGTGCTTACAGACCTGGCCATTCCACCTTAACACCGTGTATCAACGTGCTTACAGACCTGGCCATTCCACCTTAACACCGTGTATCAACGTGCTTACAGACCTGGCCATTCCACCTTAACACCGTGTATCAACATGCTTACAGACCTGGCCATTCCACCTTAACACCGTGTATCAACATGCTTACAGACCTGGCCATTCCACCTTAACACCGTGTATCAACATGCTTACAGACCTGGCCATTCCACCTTAAACACCGTGTATCAACATGCTTACAGACCTGGCCATTCCACCTTAACACCGTGTATCAACATGCTTACAGACCTGGCCATTCCACCTTAACACCGTGTATCAACGTGCTTACAGACCTGGCCATTCCACCTTAACACCGTGTATCAACGTGCTTACAGACCTGGCCATTCCACCTTAACACCGTGTATCAACGTGCTTACAGACCTGGCCATTCCACCTTAACACCGTGTATCAACATGCTTACAGACCTGGCCATTCCACCTTAACACCGTGTATCAACATGCTTACAGACCTGGCCATTCCACCTTAACACCGTGTATCAACATGCTTACAGACCTGGCCATTCCACCTTAACACCGTGTATCAACGTGCTTACAGACCTGGCCATTCCACCTTAACACCGTGTATCAACATGCTTACAGACCTGGCCATTCCACCTTAACACCGTGTATCAACATGCTTACAGACCTGGCCATTCCACCTTAACACCGTGTATCAACATGCTTACAGACCTGGCCATTCCACCTTAACACCGTGTATCAACATGCTTACAGACCTGGCCATTCCACCTTAACACCGTGTATCAACATGCTTACAGACCTGGCCATTCCACCTTAACACCGTGTATCAACATGCTTACAGACCTGGCCATTCCACCTTAACACCGTGTATCAACATGCTTACAGACCTGGCCATTCCACCTTAACACCGTGTATCAACATGCTTACAGACCTGGCCATTCCACCTTAACACCGTGTATCAACATGCTTACAGACCTGGCCATTCCACCTTAACACCGTGTATCAACATGCTTACAGACCTGGCCATTCCACCTTAACACCGTGTATCAACATGCTTACAGACCTGGCCATTCCACCTTAACACCGTGTATCAACGTGCTACTACTTGGTGAGGAGGTCAGAAAGTTACCGGACAGATCGAAGTCAAACTGTTTTTTTAATGGAAGTCTCTGAAAGATGAAAACAGTCACTTGTGGAGTACCTCAGGGTAGTTGTTTGGGACCACTTTTATTTTCTATTTTTACAAATGACCATCAGTGTTAGAAAAAGCTCACATGTGCAGATGACCCAACAATATGTTGTGCAGCATCAACTCCAAGAGAGTATCTACGGCTGACATCAGAGCGGGTCATAAATAATATGCGGGGAAACTAAATCGTTATTAATGGGATCAAATCACCAGTTAGAAGGAACCAGAATATCAACTACAGTTAAAGCGTTTTGAAAGTGAGCAGGTGAAGGAGACAACATGCTCGTAGAACCCTGATAGTGCTGCATGTCAACGGGAAGGGGGGTGGGTGTCAGCAGACAGGTTCTGGATGCGTTGGTTCTGGATGCGTTGGTTCTGGATGCGTTGGTTCTGGATGCGTTGGTTCTGGATGCTTTGGTTCTGGATGCGTTGGTTCTGGATGCTTGGTTCGGATGCGTTGGTTCTGGATGCGTTGGTTCTGGATGCTTTGGTTCTGGATGCGTTGGTTCTGGATGCGTTGGTTCTGGATGCGTTGGTTCTGGATGCGTTGGTTCTGGATGCTTTGGTTCTGGATGCGTTGGTTCTGGATGCTTTGGTCTGATGCGTTGGTTCTGGATGCTTTGGTTCTGGATGCGTTGGTTCTGGATGCGTTGGTTCTGGATGCTTTGGTTCTGGATGCGTTGGTTCTGGATGCGTTGGTTCTGGATGCTTTGGTTCTGGATGCGTTGGTTCTGGATGCGTTGGTTCTGGATGCGTTGGTTCTGGATGCGTTGGTTCTGTGGCAGCTTGAGTATCGTTTGGTGACACGGTCGAGTGCTGCTGGAAAGGATTTCAACAAACTACAAGTAGCACAGCGTAAGGCAGCACGGTGTGCTCTGAGCTCCTGCAGACCTGGGACGCTGGAGACGCTGGGACGCTGGAGACACTGGAGATGCTGGAGACACTGGAGACGCTGGAGACGCTGGAGACGCTGGAGACGCTGGGACGCTGGAGACGCTGGGACGCTGGAGACGCTGGAGACGCTGGGACGCTGGAGACACTGGAGACACAGGGACGCTGGAGACGCTGGAGACGCTGGAGACGCTGGGACGCTGGAGACGCTGGACGCTGGAGACGCTGGAGACACTGGAGATGCTGGGACGCTGGAGACGCTGAGACGCTGGAGACGCTGGGACGCTGGAGACGCTGGGACGCTGGAGACGCTGGGACGCTGGAGACACAGGGACGCTGGAGACGCTGGAGACGCTGGAGACGCTGGAGACGCTGGGACGCTGGAGACGCTGGGACGCTGGAGACGCTGGAGACACTGGAGATGCTGGGACGCTGGAGACGCTGAGACGCTGGAGACGCTGGGACGCTGGAGACGCTGGGACGCTGGAGACGCTGGAACGCTGGAGACGCTGGGACGCTGGAGACGCTGGAGACGCTGGGACGCTGGAGACGCTGGGACGCTGGGACGCTGGGACGCTGGAGACGCTGGAGACGCTGGGACGCTTAACCGTCAGACAGAGGCAACTTGTACTTCATTGCATGTCGTCAGAGACATGACAGCGACCCACTCAGCAGATGTATGATCACAAAGGGTTAGAGCGCAGGGTGCTCAACAGAACTATAAACCCGCCATGCGACAGAAGCACGGTTTGTATTTCCCAAACGTCAGACGTGGGACAGAGAGTGTCCAGAGCGTGATCAGCTGGAGCTCTGCACCGTCCACACCCTCAGGGACATTCTCAAGTACGTTCAAAAGGTTGCTGGAAAGATATTTAAGTATTACAAAGTACATGTGAACTGTGCGTGTGGATGTGTGTGCGTATGTTATGATGGACACTTCTCTGTATTTACTTTGTTTGGCCTCAGGGTGGCGCTCACTGGTGACCATGTTAGTGTTCACTTCAGTTCACTGCCCTGCATGACATGATGAGCTGTTTAGTTTTAATCTGGTTGTTTGTATGTTTATGTTTTTGAGTGTGTGAGGACCCCGGGAAGAATAGCCAATGCTCATGCTAGTGCTAATGGGGATGCTAATAAAGACATCAGACATATATGTCTCTATATGTCTCTATTTGTCCTCTCTATATATCTATATCTCCTCTATTTGTCTCTATATCTCTCTTAATATCTCTATATGTCTCTATGTGTCCTCTCTATATATCTATAGGTATGTATATCTCCTCTATAGGTCTGTATATGTCCTCTATATATCTCTATATGTCTCTTTGTGTCTCTATATCTCTCTTAATGTCTCTATATATCCTCTATATGTCTCTATTTGTCCTCTCTATACATCTATAGGTCTGTATATGTCCTCTATATATCTCTATATGTCTGTATATGTCCTCTGTCTGTCCTCTCCAGATGTTGTGATGGATTTTGGCCCCGGATGATGCGTTCAGGGACACACAGTGGTGTCAGTGTTTCCATCACCCAGGCCTCAGCTGTCTGTCTCTCTGTGTGTCTCTCTCTCTCCCTGTCTGTCTGTCTCCAGCTGCAGGACACGGTGTCTCCGCTCAGAGGACACAGACCCCCCGGTGCTTTGTCTTACCGTGTGTCGCGTTCAGGCTCCGGGCTGCGGACCCGCCGCTCCTCCGCCGCTGTCCCTGGTCTCTCCGGGGGGTCTGTGTGTCTCCGTGTCTGTCCCGGTTTGTCCCGGTGTATCCCGGTTTGTCCCGGTGTCTCCCGATTTGTCCCGGTTCTCCTCTGGTGTCTGCGTCTCTCGGCCTGCTTTAGTGGAGATGCAGTGCGCATGCGCAGGGGATAAGGCGTCACACAGACTGAGAGCTTCTTGATAAAATGAAATAATGTTTGAAAGAAAACACAATTATTTTTAAATAAAATAGAAAATAATTTGTGAATGAATTCAGTAGTTCTTCCTTTACTCGTTCAGATCAGAAACACAGATCCGCCTCGAGCTCCGGTGCCCCCCCCTCCTGGCCGGAGAGGGGCAGGGGATCTCGAGCTCCGGTGCCCCCCCTCCTGGCCGGAGAGAGGCAGGGGATCTCGAGCTCCGGTGCCCCCCCCCTCCTGGCCGGAGAGGGGCAGGGGATCTCGAGCTCCTGGCCGGAGAGCGGCAGGGGATCTCGAGCTCCGGTGCCCCCCCTCCTGGCCGGAGAGAGGCAGGGGATCTCGAGCTCCTGGCCGGAGCTCCTGGCCGGAGAGGGGCAGGGGATCTCGAGCTCCGGTGCCCCCCCTCCTGGCCGGAGAGGGGCAGGGGATCTCGAGCTCCGGTGCCCCCCCCTCCTGGCCGGAGAGGGGCAGGGGATCTCGAGCTCCGGTGCCCCCCCTCCTGGCCGGAGAGGGGCAGGGGATCTCGAGCTCCGGTGCCCCCCTCCTGGCCGGAGAGGGGCAGGGGATCTCGAGCTCCGGTGCCCCCCTCCTGGCCGGAGAGGGGCAGGGGATCTCGAGCTCCGGTGCCCCCCCTCCTGGCCGGAGGGGCAGGGGATCTCGAGCTCCGGTGCCCCCCCCCTCCTGGCCGGAGAGGCAGGGGATCTCGAGCTCCGGTGCCCCCCCTCCTGGCCGGAGAGGCAGGGGATCTCGAGCTCCGGTGCCCCCCCTCCTGGCCGGAGAGGCAGGGGATCTCGAGCTCCGGTGCCCCCCTCCTGGCCGGAGAGGCAGGGGATCTCGAGCTCCGGTGCCCCCCCCCTCCTGGCCGGAGAGGCAGGGGATCTCGAGCTCCGGTGCCCCCCTCCTGGCCGGAGGGGCAGGGGATGTTCCGGTCGTTGGATTTTCTTTTCACAAATGGGAATTCAAAAACAAAACACGGCTGGATATTTGCTTCTCGTTTTCAAATTGAAATACAAGGCGTGTTTCTTGATCCAAAAGGGATTTACTAAACTTAAAAAACGGGATGATTTTCATTTTCTACTTTTCAAAACAAAAAATAAAATCACTAGAAAACAGAAACAAAAAAGCTACCGTTTTTTCATATTCTGCTACCGGAAGTTACCTTTCAAAATAAGAGCGCAGACGAAACTCACGGAAGTGATTTCGTAGGCTTTGCTTTGACTCCCTCCGGTGTCCTGTTGAAGGAGCGGTGATCACAAACACAGCGGCCTTCCTCCCGGAGGCCGAGGGGAGCCGGCTTTTAATACATCCATAAAACACTTCGTTTAGTTTCGGTCATGCTGTGCTGCGTTGCTGCCGGCCCGCCTCTCCCCGTTCGCATTGAGTGCTCACAAAGAGTGAAACAGCGCCCCTCTACATGTTGTGGCGAAACAGTAGATTGCACTCTCTGCTGCGAGAGGAGGCCAGCCGAAACTGGCTTCCCTTGGTGAAAACAAATGGAGGGATTGACCAATCAGACGAGGCTCACGTCATGGCCCTGCCAACCTGTGATTGGTCAGGGCCATGCCAAGGGAAGCCAGAGGCGGCTGGCTTCCCTTGCCTCACAACCCAATCAAATGGCATCAACTCAGTGTTGCAGTGAGGCGTCCTGCGCTCGGGTTCCCTCCACAGAGAGCAACGGGTTTCTCCAGAGGCTTTAGGAACAGAGCTGGAAGTCAGCTCAGTGGAAACGAACCTGTAGATGAACGCACGTTGTGTGCAGCCGGATAATATCCACACTCTCCTACTTTTATAAGGAGGAGCAAAGGAGCGAGTCGGACGCAACACGTGAAGGTCTCCAGATGTAGTTTGTGAATGAATGCTTATTAGAGTTCGGGCTGCAGAGTGCGTGCGGACCCCTCGGCTAGATAGCAGGCGCGTGTGAGTCCTGCGTCTGTGTGTGATACACGTGTGTGGATTGGACAATGATACAGCCAGTGGCGTTTCTACATGTACCAAGTGGTGGGGCACAACAAACTCAGATGTCTATGTATAAGCTCCTGCAGAGAGGTTCATGGCTGCTGAGGCTCCGCCTCTTCAGGTTTACAAATATTATATTTTGACCTAAATCAAAATATAATATTATTTTCAAAAGCTTTTTTGTCTGATGCTTCAATTACTTTGAAACAGACAGTTCAACAGAAGGATACCCAAACATGTAATGTTATCATTTAGATATTGAATTGTTCTCTCTCAGTCAGATCCCATCTTCAGTCACACGGCGGTCTCTCCTCGACGTGGAGATGAAGTCCATGCTGCCCTCTGGACAAACATCGCTATTACTTTCTGTAAAAGTCCTCCTTATGTTCTTGTAGTTTCAAAAGTCATAAATCTGATCTAATCAATGGATGTTTGATTCTAAAATGATAAAGTAGGTAGACATGTGGATATTATCCGGCTGACCAAAACGTGCATTTATCTAACAGCTGCGTTTCCCACAGATCTTACTTTGAGCTGTTTTCTAAACCCTCTGGAGGAACCTCGTTGCTTTCTGTGGAGGGAAGCCATGCGCGGCTTACTTCCTGGTTTTAGGACGCCTCACTGCAGCTCTCTCTCTCCTCTTCACCACACTTTTCACGGCACACGTACTCACAGCCAATCAGCTCTGAGTGATGTGAGATGACGTATGGTGGGGATGGCAGCTCTATGCCCCTATGGTCATTATCTTTGCCACACATTAAATAGGACAATACTCTGAGCATGCGCAGTGTAGTTTTTACAGTCAGGGGCGCCGCCAGGGATTTTGGGCCCCCTGAAAATATATCACATTGGGCCCCACCACCAGGCACAGGCCACTTTGTTTATAAATTACCTCGAGGGCTGTACCAAAGGGTCTAGCGGTCCGTATACGGCCCGGGGGCCGGAGGTTTCCCACCCCTGCTTTAATATAATAACATTAGTATTAATATCATAGCCAACATGTCGGTGATTCACATTTTGTTTTCAGACTGATCACGAAATGCTTCAAACTGTCCATTATCCTAAATAGACTATGTTTTGGCTATGTTTGAAATGTATAATTTAAATTAGATGTTAGCTTTTTGTTATATATATATGTTGTGTATTCCAGTCTCCCTTCAGATATGTTAAGTGGCATGTCATTCAACACAATGCTGCTCACCTCCTTCAGTTGGGAGAAGAGCTGGTTCAGGTTCAGCCTTATGGGGGGACAGGGCTGCTGGGCCTAGAGATGGATCTGTGGGTCCTGGCCCCAGGGGGAGGGACAACTGATTTAGTATGAATAGGCGCTAAAAATGTGCCTGCATTTATTAAAGGTAGGGAGGTACGAATGGAGAAATCAGCTCGAAGCGCTAGAATCTGAAAGTACACAACCGAAAAAATCTGCCCCTTCCTTCAGAGTTCCTCACAGAGCCCCTCCTCCAGCGCACACGAACGCGCACATGACCAATGAGGGCACGAGGTCAGTTAGTGCCCCGATGGAAGGCTGACAGGCAGGGAGGCCTTCAGTTATTTTAGCCGGGCCGGCTCAGATGATTGGTCGTGCTTTTTACAGCGCCACGGCTTCCAGAGGTGACATTTTTGTACGTATTTGTTGTCAAAGCATTTAATATATTCATTGCTGTCGGATGTTAAGAGCATTCCATGGAATATAACGACAAGTGTTTCTGAAGTGAATTACCTACCATACCTTTAAAAGTCAGCTAAAAGAGCAGTGAAATGAAAGACCTCTGCATTTTCTGTAAAGATATTAACATCAGCTAACAGACTAATTTCCACCACTCATGGACCACTCCCACCTTTTCTTGTGAAAACATGGGTGACATGCTGCCGCCCTTCAGTCCCTCTCTCTTGTCTTTCTCTCCTTTCTCTTCTCTTCTTAGAGCCTGACTTTGTTGGTCGTTGAGACAGGGTACAACACACGTATGTAGGCTAAGTACTAGCATCCCTCCTCACATGCTTTCACTCTCTGCAAGTGCCGGTGCCGGCGTGCCGCACCCATAGACGGCCGCACCGCGTTTGGAGGCAGGACCAAACCATTACATGTAAATAGAAGGGGGTGTACAGAGGCTTTGGGTAATTCACTTTTGGAAGTGAAATGAATCGTAAGTTTAGTGAGTAATTTATCAATATAACGTTATATCAATGTTAATTATTGAGGATTGATGAAAGGTTACTTACATTTTTTTCTTAATGTTCTGAACATTTTGGGGCCCCTGTCAGTCACGGGCCCTTAGAATCGTCCTAACTTTTCACCCCCTTACGACGCCCCTGTTTACAGTCACCATTGACTCAGACAGTCAGAGGGAGGGGCAGGATCAGGTTCTGTCCCACATGGCTCTAAGCAGCTCAACAGGCACACACTGTAGACACTAATTAGAAGAACACAGACTAAAACAGCAATGAGACGAATCAGACGATTAAACATGATCTTAAAATATATTTTATCCATCCATCTTCTCCCGCTTATCCGTGGTCGGGTCGCGGGGGTAGCAGTTCCAGCAGAGAGCCCCAAACTTTCTTTTCCCTGGCAACATCAACCAGCTCTGACTGGGGGGTCCCAAGGCGCTCCCAGGCGAAGAGATATAATCCCTCCACCTGGTCCTAGGTCTACCCCTCGGTCTCCTCCCAGCTGGACGTGCCTGAGGTGGCATCCTAACTAGGTGCCCGAACCACCTCAACTGGCTTCTTTCGACGCGAAGGAGGAGCGGCTCAACTCCGAGTCCCTCCCTGATGACCGAACTTCTCACCTTATCTCTAAGGGAGACACCAGCCACCCTGCGGAGAAAACCCATCTCGGCCGCTTGTATCCGCGATCTCGTTCTTTCGGTCATGACCCATCCTTCATGACCGTAGGTGAGGGTAGGAACGAACATGGCCCGGTAGACAGAGAGCTTTGCCTTCTGGCTCAGCTCCCTTTTCGTCACACGGTGCGGTAAAGCGACTGCAATACCGCTCCCCGCTGCTCCGACTCTCCGGCCCATCTCACGCTCCATTGATCCCTCACTCGAGAACAAGACCCGAGATACCTGAACTCCTTCACTTGGGGTAAGGACTCATTCCCTACTTGGAAATATATTTTATATATTTTTTAATTAATTGTTTGCATTTTTTTGTAATCATTATTTTTAATACTTTCTGCTGACACTAGGTGGGGCTGTGCCCCACCTGCCCCTAATGACCAGTCGCCACTGGATACCGGGTGCTGTATCACTCACCTGGTTACGTTATCACATTGACCCTAAAGCCAGACTTAAAATGATGAAACAGACGCCTGTGTGAGACTCCTCAGTGCGCCTCAGGAGCCACGGTTTGGAACACTTTTGTCACAAAGTGATCGTCTTCTCAATAGAACATCTTTGATAACGGCGTGGTGTTGTTGTAGGAAGTCCCGACATAACATAACTGGTACGCAGGTTATGTGCGTAATCTGAAATACGTACCGTCACTTGTGTCACAAAGCGCATTTGTGTACCGACGTACTTGTGAAGCTTTTCCAGAAGGCGGTTCGATCCCCGGACGACAGAGTCGGTCTCCGTGTGCGCAGACAGGCTGCTGTTAACGTCGGTCTGTACAACGGAACTGTGCCAAAACTACGCCAACCGGCTGCGGAGGGAGACTCCCCCCCTCACTGGAGAACTGCGCTAAAACAGCTGATCACAACGTTCACACTCTGTGGTCACGAAGTACTCCACTAGCCCCCCCCCCTCTGTTGACTTCCTGAAGTACTCCCCCGTTGATAGAAATCAACACGTAATGAATTCAGACCCCCGGTGTGATGATTGATAGGTGTGTGGGCTGTCTTTCATTTTGACACGCAGAAAAATGTTATAATAAACATAGATACTGTGTTGAATGGATATATCCGCCTTCCTTCATTTATCTTTCCATTCCCACAATACACATAAAGAAATGGCACATTTTGGACATAGTTCGAATGGTGATTAATCTGATTAAACATTTTAATCGTTTGACAGCCCTAATATATATGTATTCACATGTTTATGTATAGAAGACATGGAAAAGTGGATTTTTCACGATAGGTTTCCTTTGATAGCATGTGCTAGCTACGTGCTAACGCTGGTCATTGAGAGAGATTTCTCCTGAAAGTCTCTCAAAGTTAAAGAACTCCATGACTCAGAGTTCGTCCTCGCTGACATCCAGCTCCTTGTCGTCCCTCCGGTTCTCCGTCAGGTTCTCTGTTAGGTTCTCCGTCAGGAACTCTTCCTGCTGGTCCTCCAGGTCCTGCAGCTCCGCCTGGAGACGCTGCAGATGGAGAACCCTCCGGTTCCTCAGCAGCCGGCCGGGGAACGGGTTCATGTCGCTGAACGCTATGCTGGTCAGCCGCCTGCACACAGGACGCAGCAAACAGGAAGTCGTTTATAAACAGGAAGCAGTACACAGGAAGTAGTTGATAAACAGGAAGTCTCTCTACCTGCCGTCGGTGATGGTCTTGGTGAAGAAGCGCAGATACTGGTGGATCTCCACTCCGTCCTGGATCTTCAGGATGTCCTCCTCTTTGTATTTGAACAGAGCCAGAGCGTACCTGAACACCACCTGCAGACATTTTGATTATTCAAATATCAATTAAAAAATAGCGTCAGGAAACTTTGCCCTGGCTTTTTTGTTCCAAACCCCAAACAGGTCCTTGTAGCCCCCCCCTCTCTTCCAGCTGTTACTAAGGACATGTCTCTGAAGTGTCCTGCTCCAAACCCCAAACAGGTCCTTGTAGCCCCCCCCCCTCTCTTCCAGCTGTTACTAAGGACATGTCTCTGAAGTGTCCTGCTCCAAACCCCAAACAGGTCCTTGTAGCCCCCCCCCCTCTCTTCCAGCTGTTACTAAGGACATTCTCTGAAGTGTCCTGCTCCAAACCCCAACAGGTCCCTGTAGCCCCCCCCCTCTCTTCCAGCTGTTACTAAGGACATGTCTCTGAAGTGTCCTGCTCCAAACCCCAAACAGGTCCTTGTAGCCCCCCCCCTCTCTCTTCCAGCTGTTACTAAGGACATGTCTCTGAAGTGTCCTGCTCCAAACCCCAAACAGTCCTTGTAGCCCCCCCCCTCTCTCTTCCAGCTGTTACTAAGGACATGACTCTGAAGTGTCCTGCTCCAAACCCCAAACAGGTCCTTGTAGCCCCCCCCCTCTCTTCCAGCTGTTACTAAGGACATGTCTCTGAAGTGTCCTGCTCCAAACCCCAAACAGGTCCTTGTAGCCCCCCCCCTCTCTTCCAGCTGTTACTAAGGACATGACTCTGAAGTGTCCTGCTCCAAACCCCAAACAGGTCCTTGTAGCCCCCCCCCCTCTCTTCCAGCTGTTACTAAGGACATGACTCTGAAGTGTCCTGCTCCAAACCCCAAACAGGTCCTTGTAGCCCCCCCCCTCTCTTCCAGCTGTTACTAAGGACATGACTCTGAAGTGTCCTGCTCCAAACCCCAAACAGGTCCTTGTAGCCCCCCCCCCTCTCTTCCAGCTGTTACTAAGGACATGTCTCTGAAGTGTCCTGCTCCAAACCCCAAACAGGTCCTTGTAGCCCCCCCCCCTCTCTTCCAGCTGTTACTAAGGACATGACTCTGAAGTGTCCTGCTCCAAACCCCAAACAGGTCCTTGTAGCCCCCCCCCTCTCTTCCAGCTGTTACTAAGGACATGTCTCTGAAGTGTCCTGCTCCAAACCCCAAACAGGTCCTTGTAGCCCCCCCCCTCTCTTCCAGCTGTTACTAAGGACATGACTCTGAAGTGTCCTGCTCCAAACCCCAAACAGGTCCTTGTAGCCCCCCCCCCTCTCTTCCAGCTGTTACTAAGGACATGTCTCTGAAGTGTCCTGCTCCAAACCCCAAACAGGTCCTTGTAGCCCCCCCCCCTCTCTTCCAGCTGTTACTAAGGACATGACTCTGAAGTGTCCTGCTCCAAACCCCAAACAGGTCCTTGTAGCCCCCCCCCCTCTCTTCCAGCTGTTACTAAGGACATGTCTCTGAAGTGTCCTGCTCCAAACCCCAAACAGGTCCTTGTAGCCCCCCCCCTCTCTTCCAGCTGTTACTAAGGACATGACTCTGAAGTGTCCTGCTCCAAACCCCAAACATGTCCTTGTAGCCCCCCCCCTCTCTTCCAGCTGTTACTAAGGACATGACTCTGAAGTGTCCTGCTCCAAACCCCAAACAGGTCCTTGTAGCCCCCCCCCCTCTCTTCCAGCTGTTACTAAGGACATGTCTCTGAAGTGTCCTGCTCCAAACCCCAAACAGGTCCTTGTAGCCCCCCCCCCTCTCTTCCAGCTGTTACTAAGGACATGTCTCTGAAGTGTCCTGCTCCAAACCCCAAACAGGTCCTTGTAGCCCCCCCCCCTCTCTCTTCCAGCTGTTACTAAGGACATGTCTCTGAAGTGTCCTGCTCCAAACCCCAAACAGGTCCTTGTAGCCCCCCCCCTCTCTTCCAGCTGTTACTAAGGACATGACTCTGAAGTGTCCTGCTCCAAACCCCAAACAGGTCCTTGTAGCCCCCCCCCCTCTCTTCCAGCTGTTACTAAGGACATGACTCTGAAGTGTCCTGCTCCAAACCCCAAACAGGTCCTTGTAGCCCCCCCCCCTCTCTTCCAGCTGTTACTAAGGACATGTCTCTGAAGTGTCCTGCTCCAAACCCCAAACAGGTCCTTGTAGCCCCCCCCCTCTCTTCCAGCTGTTACTAAGGACATGTCTCTGAAGTGTCCTGCTCCAAACCCCAAACAGGTCCTTGTAGCCCCCCCCCCTCTCTTCCAGCTGTTACTAAGGACATGACTCTGAAGTGTCCTGCTCCAAACCCCAAACAGGTCCTTGTAGCCCCCCCCCCTCTCTTCCAGCTGTTACTAAGGACATGTCTCTGAAGTGTCCTGCTCCAAACCCCAAACAGGTCCTTGTAGCCCCCCCCCTCTCTTCCAGCTGTTACTAAGGACATGTCTCTGAAGTGTCCTGCTCCAAACCCCAAACAGGTCCTTGTAGCCCCCCCCCCTCTCTTCCAGCTGTTACTAAGGACATGTCTCTGAAGTGTCCTGCTCCAAACCCCAAACAGGTCCTTGTAGCCCCCCCCCTCTCTTCCAGCTGTTACTAAGGACATGACTCTGAAGTGTCCTGCTCCAAACCCCAAACAGGTCCTTGTAGCCCTCTCTCTTCCAGCTGTTACTAAGGACATGTCTCTGAAGTGTCCTGCTCCAAACCCCAAACAGGTCCTTGTAGCCCCCCCCCCTCTCTTCCAGCTGTTACTAAGGACATGACTCTGAAGTGTCCTGCTCCAAACCCCAAACAGGTCCTTGTAGCCCCCCCCCCTCTCTTCCAGCTGTTACTAAGGACATGTCTCTGAAGTGTCCTGCTCCAAACCCCAAACAGGTCCTTGTAGCCCCCCCCCTCTCTTCCAGCTGTTACTAAGGACATGTCTCTGAAGTGTCCTGCTCCAAACCCCAAACAGGTCCTTGTAGCCCCCCCCCCTCTCTTCCAGCTGTTACTAAGGACATGACTCTGAAGTGTCCTGCTCCAAACCCCAAACAGGTCCTTGTAGCCCCCCCCCTCTCTTCCAGCTGTTACTAAGGACATGACTCTGAAGTGTCCTGCTCCAAACCCCAAACAGGTCCTTGTAGCCCCCCCCCCTCTCTTCCAGCTGTTACTAAGGACATGTCTCTGAAGTGTCCTGCTCCAAACCCCAAACAGGTCCTTGTAGCCCCCCCCCTCTCTTCCAGCTGTTACTAAGGACATGTCTCTGAAGTGTCCTGCTCCAAACCCCAAACAGGTCCTTGTAGCCCCCCCCCCTCTCTTCCAGCTGTTACTAAGGACATGTCTCTGAAGTGTCCTGCTCCAAACCCCAAACAGGTCCTTGTAGCCCCCCCCCCTCTCTTCCAGCTGTTACTAAGGACATGTCTCTGAAGTGTCCTGCTCCAAACCCCAAACAGGTCCTTGTAGCCCCCCCCCTCTCTTCCAGCTGTTACTAAGGACATGTCTCTGAAGTGTCCTGCTCCAAACCCCAAACAGGTCCTTGTAGCCCCCCCCCCTCTCTTCCAGCTGTTACTAAGGACATGACTCTGAAGTGTCCTGCTCCAAACCCCAAACAGGTCCTTGTAGCCCCCCCCCCTCTCTTCCAGCTGTTACTAAGGACATGTCTCTGAAGTGTCCTGCTCCAAACCCCAAACAGGTCCTTGTAGCCCCCCCCCCTCTCTTCCAGCTGTTACTAAGGACATGTCTCTGAAGTGTCCTGCTCCAAACCCCAAACAGGTCCTTGTAGCCCCCCCCCTCTCTTCCAGCTGTTACTAAGGACATGTCTCTGAAGTGTCCTGCTCCAAACCCCAAACAGGTCCTTGTAGCCCCCCCCCCTCTCTTCCAGCTGTTACTAAGGACATGTCTCTGAAGTGTCCTGCTCCAAACCCCAAACAGGTCCTTGTAGCCCCCCCCCCTCTCTTCCAGCTGTTACTAAGGACATGTCTCTGAAGTGTCCTGCTCCAAACCCCAAACAGGTCCTTGTAGCCCCCCCCCTCTCTTCCAGCTGTTACTAAGGACATGACTCTGAAGTGTCCTGCTCCAAACCCCAAACAGGTCCTTGTAGCCCCCCCCCCTCTCTTCCAGCTGTTACTAAGGACATGTCTCTGAAGTGTCCTGCTCCAAACCCCAAACAGGTCCTTGTAGCCCCCCCCCCTCTCTTCCAGCTGTTACTAAGGACATGTCTCTGAAGTGTCCTGCTCCAAACCCCAAACAGGTCCTTGTAGCCCCCCCCTCTCTTCCAGCTGTTACTAAGGACATGTCTCTGAAGTGTCCTGCTCCAAACCCCAAACAGGTCCTTGTAGCCCCCCCCCCTCTCTTCCAGCTGTTACTAAGGACATGTCTCTGAAGTGTCCTGCTCCAAACCCCAAACAGGTCCTTGTAGCCCCCCCCCCTCTCTTCCAGCTGTTACTAAGGACATGACTCTGAAGTGTCCTGCTCCAAACCCCAAACAGGTCCTTGTAGCCCCCCCCCCTCTCTCTCCAGCTGTTACTAAGGACATGTCTCTGAAGTGTCCTGCTCCAAACCCCAAACAGGTCCTTGTAGCCCCCCCCCTCTCTTCCAGCTGTTACTAAGGACATGTCTCTGAAGTGTCCTGCTCCAAACCCCAAACAGGTCCTTGTAGCCCCCCCCCCTCTCTTCCAGCTGTTACTAAGGACATGTCTCTGAAGTGTCCTGCTCCAAACCCCAAACAGGTCCTTGTAGCCCCCCCCCCTCTCTTCCAGCTGTTACTAAGGACATGTCTCTGAAGTGTCCTGCTCCAAACCCCAAACAGGTCCTTGTAGCCCCCCCCCCTCTCTTCCAGCTGTTACTAAGGACATGTCTCTGAAGTGTCCTGCTCCAAACCCCAAACAGGTCCTTGTAGCCCCCCCCCTCTCTCTTCCAGCTGTTACTAAGGACATGTCTCTGAAGTGTCCTGCTCCAAACCCCAAACAGGTCCTTGTAGCCCCCCCCCTCTCTTCCAGCTGTTACTAAGGACATGTCTCTGAAGTGTCCTGCTCCAAACCCCCAAACAGGTCCTTGTAGCCCCCCCCCCTCTCTTCCAGCTGTTACTAAGGACATGTCTCTGAAGTGTCCTGCTCCAAACCCCAAACAGGTCCTTGTAGCCCCCCCCCCTCTCTTCCAGCTGTTACTAAGGACATGACTCTGAAGTGTCCTGCTCCAAACCCCAAACAGGTCCTTGTAGCCCCCCCCCCTCTCTTCCAGCTGTTACTAAGGACATGTCTCTGAAGTGTCCTGCTCCAAACCCCAAACAGGTCCTTGTAGCCCCCCCCTCTCTCTTCCAGCTGTTACTAAGGACATGTCTCTGAAGTGTCCTGCTCCAAACCCCAAACAGGTCCTTGTAGCCCCCCCCCTCTCTTCCAGCTGTTACTAAGGACATGTCTCTGAAGTGTCCTGCTCCAAACCCCAAACAGGTCCTTGTAGCCCCCCCCCCTCTCTTCCAGCTGTTACTAAGGACATGTCTCTGAAGTGTCCTGCTCCAAACCCCAAACAGGTCCTTGTAGCCCCCCCCCCTCTCTTCCAGCTGTTACTAAGGACATGTCTCTGAAGTGTCCTGCTCCAAACCCCAAACAGGTCCCTTGTAGCCCCCCCCCCTCTCTTCCAGCTGTTACTAAGGACATGACTCTGAAGTGTCCTGCTCCAAACCCCAAACAGGTCCTTGTAGCCCCCCCCCTCTCTTCCAGCTGTTACTAAGGACATGACTCTGAAGTGTCCTGCTCCAAACCCCAAACAGGTCCTTGTAGCCCCCCCCCTCTCTTCCAGCTGTTACTAAGGACATGACTCTGAAGTGTCCTGCTCCAAACCCCAAACAGGTCCTTGTAGCCCCCCCCCCTCTCTTCCAGCTGTTACTAAGGACATGTCTCTGAAGTGTCCTGCTCCAAACCCCAAACAGGTCCTTGTAGCCCCCCCCCCTCTCTTCCAGCTGTTACTAAGGACATGTCTCTGAAGTGTCCTGCTCCAAACCCCAAACAGGTCCTTGTAGCCCCCCCCCTCTCTTCCAGCTGTTACTAAGGACATGACTCTGAAGTGTCCTGCTCCAAACCCCAAACAGGTCCTTGTAGCCCCCCCCCCTCTCTTCCAGCTGTTACTAAGGACATGTCTCTGAAGTGTCCTGCTCCAAACCCCAAACAGGTCCTTGTAGCCCCCCCCCTCTCTTCCAGCTGTTACTAAGGACATGACTCTGAAGTGTCCTGCTCCAAACCCCAAACAGGTCCTTGTAGCCCCCCCCCTCTCTTCCAGCTGTTACTAAGGACATGTCTCTGAAGTGTCCTGCTCCAAACCCCAAACAGGTCCTTGTAGCCCCCCCCCTCTCTTCCAGCTGTTACTAAGGACATGTCTCTGAAGTGTCCTGCTCCAAACCCCAAACAGGTCCTTGTAGCCCCCCCCCTCTCTTCCAGCTGTTACTAAGGACATGTCTCTGAAGTGTCCTGCTCCAAACCCCAAACAGGTCCTTGTAGCCCCCCCCCTCTCTTCCAGCTGTTACTAAGGACATGTCTCTGAAGTGTCCTGCTCCAAACCCCAAACAGGTCCTTGTAGCCCCCCCCCTCTCTTCCAGCTGTTACTAAGGACATGTCTCTGAAGTGTCCTGCTCCAAACCCCAAACAGGTCCTTGTAGCCCCCCCCCCTCTCTTCCAGCTGTTACTAAGGACATGTCTCTGAAGTGTCCTGCTCCTAACCCCAAACAGGTCCTTGTAGCCCCCCCCCTCTCTTCCAGCTGTTACTAAGGACATGACTCTGAAGTGTCCTGCTCCAAACCCCAAACAGGTCCTTGTAGCCCCCCCCCCTCTCTTCCAGCTGTTACTAAGGACATGTCTCTGAAGTGTCCTGCTCCAAACCCCAAACAGGTCCTTGTAGCCCCCCCCCTCTCTTCCAGCTGTTACTAAGGACATGTCTCTGAAGTGTCCTGCTCCAAACCCCAAACAGGTCCTTGTAGCCCCCCCCCCTCTCTTCCAGCTGTTACTAAGGACATGACTCTGAAGTGTCCTGCTCCAAACCCCAAACAGGTCCTTGTAGCCCCCCCCCTCTCTTCCAGCTGTTACTAAGGACATGTCTCTGAAGTGTCCTGCTCCAAACCCCAAACAGGTCCTTGTAGCCCCCCCCCCTCTCTTCCAGCTGTTACTAAGGACATGACTCTGAAGTGTCCTGCTCCAAACCCCAAACAGGTCCTTGTAGCCCCCCCCCTCTCTTCCAGCTGTTACTAAGGACATGTCTCTGAAGTGTCCTGCTCCAAACCCCAAACAGGTCCTTGTAGCCCCCCCCCTCTCTTCCAGCTGTTACTAAGGACATGTCTCTGAAGTGTCCTGCTCCAAACCCCAAACAGGTCCTTGTAGCCCCCCCCCCTCTCTTCCAGCTGTTACTAAGGACATGTCTCTGAAGTGTCCTGCTCCAAACCCCAAACAGGTCCTTGTAGCCCCCCCCCCTCTCTTCCAGCTGTTACTAAGGACATGACTCTGAAGTGTCCTGCTCCAAACCCCAAACAGGTCCTTGTAGCCCCCCCCCTCTCTTCCAGCTGTTACTAAGGACATGACTCTGAAGTGTCCTGCTCCAAACCCCAAACAGGTCCTTGTAGCCCCCCCCCCTCTCTTCCAGCTGTTACTAAGGACATGTCTCTGAAGTGTCCTGCTCCAAACCCCAAACAGGTCCTTGTAGCCCCCCCCCTCTCTTCCAGCTGTTACTAAGGACATGTCTCTGAAGTGTCCTGCTCCAAACCCCAAACAGGTCCTTGTAGCCCCCCCCCCTCTCTTCCAGCTGTTACTAAGGACATGTCTCTGAAGTGTCCTGCTCCAAACCCCAAACAGGTCCTTGTAGCCCCCCCCCTCTCTTCCAGCTGTTACTAAGGACATGACTCTGAAGTGTCCTGCTCCAAACCCCAAACAGGTCCTTGTAGCCCCCCCCCTCTCTTCCAGCTGTTACTAAGGACATGTCTCTGAAGTGTCCTGCTCCAAACCCCAAACAGGTCCTTGTAGCCCCCCCCCTCTCTTCCAGCTGTTACTAAGGACATGTCTCTGAAGTGTCCTGCTCCAAACCCCAAACAGGTCCTTGTAGCCCCCCCCCTCTCTCTTCCAGCTGTTACTAAGGACATGTCTCTGAAGTGTCCTGCTCCAAACCCCAAACAGGTCCTTGTAGCCCCCCCCCCTCTCTTCCAGCTGTTACTAAGGACATGTCTCTGAAGTGTCCTGCTCCAAACCCCAAACAGGTCCTTGTAGCCCCCCCCCTCTCTTCCAGCTGTTACTAAGGACATGTCTCTGAAGTGTCCTGCTCCAAACCCCAAACAGGTCCTTGTAGCCCCCCCCCCTCTCTTCCAGCTGTTACTAAGGACATGTCTCTGAAGTGTCCTGCTCCAAACCCCAAACAGGTCCTTGTAGCCCCCCCCCTCTCTTCCAGCTGTTACTAAGGACATGTCTCTGAAGTGTCCTGCTCCAAACCCCAAACAGGTCCTTGTAGCCCCCCCCCTCTCTTCCAGCTGTTACTAAGGACATGTCTCTGAAGTGTCCTGCTCCAAACCCCAAACAGGTCCTTGTAGCCCCCCCCCTCTCTTCCAGCTGTTACTAAGGACATGACTCTGAAGTGTCCTGCTCCAAACCCCAAACAGGTCCTTGTAGCCCCCCCCCTCTCTTCCAGCTGTTACTAAGGACATGTCTCTGAAGTGTCCTGCTCCAAACCCCAAACAGGTCCTTGTAGCCCCCCCCTCTCTTCCAGCTGTTACTAAGGACATGTCTCTGAAGTGTCCTGCTCCAAACCCCAAACAGGTCCTTGTAGCCCCCCCCCCTCTCTTCCAGCTGTTACTAAGGACATGTCTCTGAAGTGTCCTGCTCCTAACCCCAAACAGGTCCTTGTAGCCCCCCCCCTCTCTTCCAGCTGTTACTAAGGACATGTCTCTGAAGTGTCCTGCTCCAAACCCCAAACAGGTCCTTGTAGCCCCCCCCCTCTCTTCCAGCTGTTACTAAGGACATGTCTCTGAAGTGTCCTGCTCCAAACCCCAAACAGGTCCTTGTAGCCCCCCCCCTCTCTTCCAGCTGTTACTAAGGACATGTCTCTGAAGTGTCCTGCTCCTAACCCCAAACAGGTCCTTGTAGCCCCCCCCCTCTCTTCCAGCTGTTACTAAGGACATGTCTCTGAAGTGTCCTGCTCCTAACCCCAAACAGGTCCTTGTAGCCCCCCCCCCTCTCTTCCAGCTGTTACTAAGGACATGACTCTGAAGTGTCCTGCTCCAAACCCCAAACAGGTCCTTGTAGCCCCCCCCCCTCTCTTCCAGCTGTTACTAAGGACATGACTCTGAAGTGTCCTGCTCCAAACCCCAAACAGGTCCTTGTAGCCCCCCCCCTCTCTTCCAGCTGTTACTAAGGACATGTCTCTGAAGTGTCCTGCTCCTAACCCCAAACAGGTCCTTGTAGCCCCCCCCCTCTCTTCCAGCTGTTACTAAGGACATGTCTCTGAAGTGTCCTGCTCCAAACCCCAAACAGGTCCTTGTAGCCCCCCCCCTCTCTTCCAGCTGTTACTAAGGACATGTCTCTGAAGTGTCCTGCTCCAAACCCCAAACAGGTCCTTGTAGCCCCCCCCCCTCTCTTCTAGCTGTTACTAAGGACATGTCTCTGAAGTGTCCTGCTCCTAACCCCAAACAGGTCCTTGTAGCCCCCCCCTCCTCTCTTCCAGCTGTTACTAAGGACATGTCTCTGAAGTGTCCTGCTCCTAACCCCAAACAGGTCCTTGTAGCCCCCCCCCTCTCTTCCAGCTGTTACTAAGGACATGTCTCTGAAGTGTCCTGCTCCAAACCCCAAACAGGTCCTTGTAGCCCCCCCCCTCTCTTCCAGCTGTTACTAAGGACATGTCTCTGAAGTGTCCTGCTCCAAACCCCAAACAGGTCCTTGTAGCCCCCCCTCCTCTCTTCCAGCTGTTACTAAGGACATGACTCTGAAGTGTCCTGCTCCAAACCCCAAACAGGTCCTTGTAGCCCCCCCTCCTCTCTTCCAGCTGTTACTAAGGACATGTCTCTGAAGTGTCCTGCTCCTAACCCCAAACAGGTCCTTGTAGCCCCCCCCCTCTCTTCCAGCTGTTACTAAGGACATGTCTCTGAAGTGTCCTGCTCCAAACCCCAAACAGGTCCTTGTAGCCCCCCCCCTCTCTTCCAGCTGTTACTAAGGACATGTCTCTGAAGTGTCCTGCTCCAAACCCCAAACAGGTCCTTGTAGCCCCCCCTCCTCTCTTCCAGCTGTTACTAAGGACATGTCTCTGAAGTGTCCTGCTCCTAACCCCAAACAGGTCCTTGTAGCCCCCCCCTCTCTTCCAGCTGTTACTAAGGACATGTCTCTGAAGTGTCCTGCTCCAAACCCCAAACAGGTCCTTGTAGCCCCCCCCCTCTCTCTTCCAGCTGTTACTAAGGACATGTCTCTGAAGTGTCCTGCTCCTAACCCCAAACAGGTCCTTGTAGCCCCCCCCCTCTCTTCCAGCTGTTACTAAGGACATGACTCTGAAGTGTCCTGCTCCTAACCCCAAACAGGTCCTTGTAGCCCCCCCCCTCCTCTCTTCCAGCTGTTACTAAGGACATGTCTCTGAAGTGTCCTGCTCCTAACCCCAAACAGGTCCTTGTAGCCCCCCCTCTCTTCCAGCTGTTACTAAGGACATGTCTCTGAAGTGTCCTGCTCCAAACCCCAAACAGGTCCTTGTAGCCCCCCCCCCTCTCTCTTCCAGCTGTTACTAAGGACATGTCTCTGAAGTGTCCTGCTCCTAACCCCAAACAGGTCCTTGTAGCCCCCCCCTCTCTTCCAGCTGTTACTAAGGACATGACTCTGAAGTGTCCTGCTCCAAACCCCAAACAGATCCTTGTAGCCCCCCCCCCTCTCTTCCAGCTGTTACTAAGGACATGTCTCTGAAGTGTCCTGCTCCTAACCCCAAACAGGTCCTTGTAGCCCCCCCCTCTCTTCCAGCTGTTACTAAGGACATGACTCTGAAGTGTCCTGCTCCAAACCCCAAACAGATCCTTGTAGCCCCCCCCCACCTCTCTTCCAGCTGTTACTAAGGACATGTCTCTAAAGTGTCCTGCTCCAAACCCCAAACAGGTCCTTGTAGCCCCCCCCTTCTCTTCCAGCTGTTACTAAGGACATGTCTCTGAAGTGTCCTGCTCCAAACCCCAAACAGATCCTTGTAGCCCCCCCTCCTCTCTTCCAGCTGTTACTAAGGACATGTCTCTGAAGTGTCCTGCTCCAAACCCCAAACAGACCCTTGTATCTTCTATCTGAGTGATTGTGGTGTAGCGTGGTCACCTATCTGAGTGATTATCGGGGTCACCTATCTGAGTGATTATCGGGGTCACCTATCTGAGTGATTATCGGGGTCACCTATCTGAGTGATTATCGGGGTCAGCTATCTGAGTGATTATCGGGGTCAGCTATCTGAGTGATTATCGGGGTCACCTATCTGAGTGATTATCGGGGTCACCTCTCTGAGTGATTATCGGGCTCACCTATCTGAGGGATTATCGGGGTCAGCTATCTGAGTGATTATCGGGGTCAGCTATCTGAGTGATTATCGGGGTCAGCTATCTGAGTGATTATCGGGGGCACCTATCTGAGTGATTATCGGGGTCAGCTATCTGAGGGATTATCGGGGTCAGCTATCTGAGTGATTATCGGGGTCACCTATCTGAGTGATTATCGGGGTCACCTATCTGAGTGATTATCGGGGTCACCTATCTGAGTGATTATCGGGGTCAGCTATCTGAGTGAATATCGGGGTCACCTATCTGAGTGATTATCGGGGTCACCTCTCTGAGTGATTATCGGGCTCACCTATCTGAGGGATTATCGGGGTCAGCTATCTGAGTGATTATCGGGGTCAGCTATCTGAGTGATTATCGGGGTCAGCTATCTGAGTGATTATCGGGGGCACCTATCTGAGTGATTATCGGGGTCAGCTATCTGAGGGATTATCGGGGTCAGCTATCTGAGTGATTATCGGGCTCACCTATCTGAGGGATTATCGGGGTCAGCTATCTGAGTGATTATCGGGGTCAGCTATCTGAGTGATTAGCGGGGGCACCTATCTGAGTGATTATCGGGGTCAGCTATCTGAGTGATTATCGGGGTCAGCTATCTGAGTGATTATCGGGGGCACCTCTCTGAGTGATTATCGGGGTCAGCTATCTGAGTGATTATCGGGGGCACCTCTCTGAGTGATTATCGGGCTCACCTATCTGAGTGAATATTGGGGTCAGCTATCTGAGTGATTATCGGGGTCAGCTATCTGAGTGATTATCGGGGTCAGCTATCTGAGTGATTATCGGGGGCACCTATCTGAGTGATTATCGGGGTCAGCTATCTGAGTGATTATCGGGGTCAGCTATCTGAGTGATTATCGGGGGCACCTCTCTGAGTGATTATCGGGGTCAGCTATCTGAGTGATTAGCGGGGGCACCTGTCTGAGGGGTTATCGGGCTCACCTTGCTGCCCTCATACAGGAAGGCGTCCCACAGCCTCAGCAGCAGGTCGCTGGGCAGACTCTCCACGAAGACCACCAGGAACCAGTTGAAGCAGACCAGAGACACGTCCACGCTGTGAAGCTGCAGGTGAGCAGAGAGACGAGGGAGCTTCTCTGACAGGAAGTCCTTCAGGACGCGCTGATCCGCCTGCAGAAAACACTCTTTAGACCAGGGCTGCCAACTTGGGGTTCCTGGCTGGAGTGAGATTTTGATATCATGGGTTTGATTACACATATGCGCACGAAATGACTGCTATCGTGTCAGCATCGAGACCTTAGCTTATATTTATGATATATATACAATATATACAAATACACAATATTGGACACAGACTATATAGGGCACACAGTTTCATTCACTAATGAAAGTCAAACACATGTTTGTTTCCACTGTTTTATTGTGTGCCTGTCGCGATAAGCAATTCATTGACTTATCGTACGATAAATAAAAATGAACTCGATAAATTGCCATTTACGTGAGGATGTGACTAGCAGTTTGAAAGGATGTACTTGAATTATTATTATATATTATCATCATGTCAGGGGTCTAAAATGGTCATACAACGGTGCCGACAATATTATCGCTTATCGCAATAATTTCCGGGAAAATGTATCCAACGAAATTAATTATCGTGAGAGGCCTATCCATGAAACACACACACACACACACACACACACACAAATCTACAGACTTACTCCAAACTGCCAAACATATTAATTATTATATTAACACTCACTCTCATATACTCTTTGACTCTCACTTTCATTTCATCTCATTCTCTCTACCCCTCTCCAAACATAACGAAAGCTAATCTCTTCTCATCCTGCACCTGTCCGCCGTAACCTCCGTTCCCTCTCCCCCTCTACCTTTGCCTCCTCGGTGCTCGCAGCCCTCCCTTCCTCTGACTCCTTCCAACTCCCGCCTCCTACACTCTGCTGCAGAACCTCTCCTCTCTCCTCTCTCACATCCTCTCTGTCCTCTCTGTCCTCTCTGTCCTCTCTCATCCTCTCTGGACTCTCTCTGTCCTCTCACATCTCGGCAGGCTCCTCAGTCCCCTCCTGCTCCCTGGCTAAATGACGCACTGCGTGCTAATAGAACCGTCCTTCGGGCAGCAGAGCGGAAACGGTGGAAATCCAAACACCGTGACGACCTCCTAACCTATCAGGCTCTCCTCTTTCTCTGCTTCCATCTCTCCGGCAAAAAGCACTTTCTTTCAAGACAAGATCCAATCTTCCTATTCCAATCCCAAAAAACTATTTTCCATCTTCTCCACCCTCTTGGACCCCCCCAAAGCCCCTTCCCCCTCCCCCCTCCTGGACCCCCCCAAAGCCCCTTCCCCCTCCCCCCTCCTGGACCCCCCCCAAAGCCCCTCCTCCCTCCTGGACCCCCCAAAGCCCCTTCCCCCTCCTCCCTCTTGGACCCCCCCAAAACCCCTCCCCCTCCACCCTCTTGGACCCCCCCAAAACCCCTTCCCCCTCCACCCTCTTGGAACCCCCAGAGCCCCTCCTTCGCACTCTCCAAGAACTTGGAGTTTCAGGCTCTGCACTTTCCCTCCTCACCTCATACCTCAAAGACCGCACCTACAGGGTTACTTGGAGAGGGTCCGAGTCCGACCCTCGTCAATTAACTACAGGGGTCCCTCAGGGCTCTGTTCTTGGTCCTCTCCTCTTCTGCCTGTACACAAACTCGCTCGGATCAGTCATTAGCCCGCATGGTTTTTCATCCCACTGCTACGCTGACGACACCCAATGAGTCCTGTCCTTCCCCCGCTCAGAGACCCAGGTCGTCGCACGCATCTCTGCTCGTCCAGCTGACATCTCTCAGTGGATGTCCGCTCATCACCTCAAGCTCAACCTTGACAAGACTGAACTGCTTTTCCTTCCGGGAAAAGTTCGTCCCACTCTTGACCTGACTATCAGCATCGGCCCCTCTGTTGTTTCCCCGACTCAGACTGCAAGGAATCTGGGTGTGACCCTAGATAACAACCTGTCCTTCACTGCAAACATCGCTGCTCCAACCCGCTGCTGCAGATACACGCTCTACAGCATCAGGAGGACGCGTCCCCAGCTGACCCAGAGAGCCACGCAGGTTCTGGTCCAGGCTCTCGTCACCTCACTAGACTACTGCAGCTCCCTCCTGGCTGGTCTCCCTGCATGTGCCATCCGACCTCTCTCACCCAGAATGCAGCGGCTCGTCTGGTCTTCAACCTTCCTGAATGTTCCACACCACGCCGCTCCTCCGCTCCCTCCACTGGCTTCCAGTAACTGTCCCCATCAGCTAAAACACGTGGGTTTGCTGTCCTGGCTCCAAGATGGTGGAATGAGCTCCCATTGACATCAGGACAGCAGAAAGCTCACACACCTTCCAGACTGAAAACTCATCTCTCTCGACTCCACCTCGAGGATAGAACTACTAACAAAGCACTTATATACTAACAAAGCACTTATATACTAACAAAGCTCTTATATACTAACAAAGGACTGGCTCCTCTAAAGCCAGTTGAGGAGCACTTGAAATGCTTGGCTCTATTAAACCTGATGTACTTTATGATTCTGTTTTCTTCAGGGTTGTGTCTTCCTGGTCGAACGCACTGATTGTGAGTCGCTCTGGATGAAAGCCTCAGCTAGATGTGATGTGATGAGATGTAATGACTCTATGTTAGCCGAGCAGAACAATAAGCAGCAGACTTTTACTTTGTTATCATTTCTGCTGGATCTTAGATCTGCGAGTCGGATCGACTAACCGGCTCCCACCGCTCTGCTGTCTGTGTGGTGGGGGTGGGGAGGGAGCGGGTCGACCGCTTGAGCAGCTGTCAACTCAACATTGTAAATAACTAACCAAAACCGATCGCTGTTCATCTTGTTTTTGGCGTGAGAATAGTTTGGGCAGCGTGAGATGGAGCGTGATGCGTGAGAGTTGGCAACCCTGCTTTAGACTCACGTGATGATAAGATGTGGAACTGGTTTAGACTCAGAGGAACCGGTTTAGACTCAGAGGAACTGGTTTAGACTCAGAGGAACCGGTTTAGACTCAGAGGAACTGTTTAGACTCAGAGGAACTGGTTTAGACTCAAAGGAACTGGATTAGACTCAGAGGAACCGGTTTAGACTCAGAGGAACTGGATTAGACTCAGAGGAACCGGTTTAGACTCAGAGGAACCGGTTTAGACTCAGAGGAACAGGTTTAGACTCAGAGGAACTGGTTTAGACTCAGAGGAACTGGTTTAGACTCAGAGGAACCGGTTTAGACTCAGAGGAACTGGTTTAGACTCAGACCTGTGAGGCCAGCAGCTGCTTGGTGTAATAATCTGGAGGCAGGATGTTCTCCACCACGGCCACCAGACACCAGAATGCCTCCTCCTCGCTCTGAAGGACCAGCAGGGCCAGAGCCGCCAGCCTGAGGAACAGTTACATGACATGACATGACACGTTACACGACACATCACATGTCTCTCTGGCCGTTTCTCAATCGCCAGTACACCTGCTGCAGAGCAACTATTTCAAGTATACTACGTCATCGAGTGGCGCAGAATGCTGGGCATTTAAACAGTCCTTCGGTGCCACTCGAGGACGTAATATACTTGAAATAGTTGCTCTGCAGCAGGTGTACTCGCGATTGAGAAACGGCCTCTGTTTCCGCACAGAGTCACAGAGGGGCCTCACCTGTGTCAAAGTAGGACCATGTCTTTACCTGTTGAGGCCCTGGCAGTAGCCAATGGCAGGGTTCTGCCAGGAGAAGGCCAATAGGACACGGCGCAGCTGCTGGAGGGCGGGGCTAGAGGGTGAGGAGAAGTGCTGATTGGTGGTCAGGGTGCGGTGGAGGTCCAGCTGGATCTGTCTGGAGGCGGGACAAGGAGACGCATCGCTTTTCTCACAAAGCTGGAAACACAGCAGCTGGTTAATCAGTAACATGTAATATAGTGTTACCTAACAACAGCTAGCTCGCAACAGCTAGCTGACAACAGCTAGCTCACAACAGCTAGCTCACAACAGCTATCTCACAACAGCTAGCTGACAACAGCTAGCTCACAACAGCTAGCTCACAACAGCTAGCTCACAACAGCCAGCTCAAAACAGCCAGCTGACTGTAGCTAACTAACAACAGCTAGCACTCAGGAGCTGAAAAGTCCAGGTGTGTCAGGTGTACTTCCTGTGTACTTCCTGTGTACTTCCTGTGTACCTGTTGGTAGCGCTGTGGGTGGCGCTCCCTGGAGCTCCTGGTTCTGGCCCGGACCAGCCAGGTCCAGACCCGCTGCCGGTACTCCCGTGGGACGCCCCCCCGCAGCAGGCCTTTGAGCTCCGGGGAGGAACAGAGGTCATTGCTGGACCTGCCGGCGAGGAACTGGGCCCAGCGACCAATCAGAGGCCGGTCTTCCCCTTCCTGAGGGAACACAACAACCATCAGAACCACAGACAAACACAACAACCATCAGAACCACCAGCTCATCAGTCACATCATGTTCCCCACTCTGTATCATTAAACTGGTGTTAAACTGTTTTACATGATATATGTTTGATATTAATAGGACTGTATGACAGTTGTACAGGTGTTACAAGTGTACAGGTGTACAGGTGTTACAGGTGTACAGGTGTTACAGGTGTACAGGTGTTACAAGTGTACAGGTGTACAGGTGTTACAGGTGTACAGGTGTTACAAGTGTACAGGTGTACAGGTGTTACAGGTGTACAGGTGTTACAAGTGTACAGGTGTTACAGTGTACAGGTGTTACAAGTGTACAGGTGTTACAGGTGTACAGGTGTTACAAGTGTACAGGTGTTACAAGTGTACAGTGTACAGATGTACAGGTGTTACAAGTGTACAGGTGTTACAAGTGTACAGGTGTTACAGTGTACAGGTGTTACATGTGTACAGGTGTTACAAGTGTACAGGTGTACAGGTGTTACAGGTGTACAGGTGTTACAAGTGTACAGTGTACAGGTGTTACAAGTGTACAAGTGTACAGATGTACAGGTGTTACAAGTGTACAAGTGTACAGTGTACAGGTGTTACAGTGTACAGTTGTACAGGTGTTACAAGTGTACAAGTGTACAGGTGTTACAGTGTACAGGTGTATAGGTGTACAGGTGTACAGGTGTTACAAGTGTACAGGTGTTACAAGTGTACAGGTGTTACAAGTGTACAGGTGTTACAAGTGTACAGGTGTTACAGGTGTACAGGTGTTACAGGTGTTACAGTGTACAGGTGTACAGGTGTTACAGGTGTACAGTGTACAAGTGTACAGGTGTTACAAGTGTACAAGTGTACAGGTGTTACAGGTGTTACAGGTGTACAGGTGTACAGGTGTTACAGGTGTACAGGTGTACAGGTGTACAGGTGTTACAAGTGTACAGGTGTTACAGGTGTACAGGTGTTACAGGTGTACAGGTGTTACAGGTGTTACAGGTGTACAGGTGTACAGGTGTACAGGTGTTACAGGTGTTACAAGTGTACAGGTGTTACAAGTGTACAGGTGTTACAGGTGTTACAGGTGTACAGGTGTTACAAGTGTTCAGGTGTTACAGGTGTACAGGTGTTACAGGTGTACAGGTGTTACAAGTGTACAGGTGTACAGGTGTTACAGGTGTACAGGTGTTACAAGTGTACAGTGTACAGGTGTACAGGTGTTACAAGTGTACAGGTGTTACAAATGTACAGGTGTACAGGTGTTACAGGTTAAAGGTGTACAGGTGTTACCGGTGTACAGGTGTTACAGGTGTACAGGTGTTACAGGTGTACATGTGTTACAGGTGTAAAGGTGTACAGGTGTGCAGGTGTTACAGGTGTAAAGGTAGGTTACAGGTGTTACAGGTGTGCAGGTGTTACAGGTGTACAGGTGTGCAGGGACCTGGTTCAGCAGGTTGTGGGAGCGGATCTCCAGCGCCTGGATCTTAGCGAGCAGTTTCATGTCCTCGACTTCATATTCAGGGACGATCTGGAAGCCGTACTCATCGTGATCTCTGAGGACAAAACATCATCAGAACCTTCCATTACCCCCCCCACAGGTGTTCCTGTTACCCCCCCCCACAGGTGTTCCTGTTACCCCCCCCCACAGGTGTTCCTGTTACCCCCCCCCACAGGTGTTCCTGTTACCCCCCCCCCACAGGTGTTCCTGTTACCCCCCCCCCACAGGTGTTCCTGTTACCCCCCCCCACAGGTGTTCCTGTTACCCCTTCTCGCGGGTCAAATGTCCGGACAGAATTTATTTTACCGGACACATTTGAAACTTCCCGGTCATGTTTCAATAATAAGAGTTGTGTCACAATGCTCATGTCACATGTCTATGTCAAGGTTTGGGTGTTGTTGTGTTCTCTCAGTCATGTTTTCCTCCTGGTTCTTGTCTGGTCCTTCTCCCTGTGTTTTCCTCCTGGTCTCTTGTCTGGTCCTTCTCCCTGTGTTTTCCTCCTGGTTCTTGTCTGGTCCTTTCCCCTGTGTTTTCCTCCTGGTTCTTGTCTGGTCCTTCTCCTTGTGTTTTCCTTCTGGTTCTTGTCTGGTCCTTTCCCCTGTGTTTTCCTCCTGTTCTCTTGTCTGGTCCTTTCCCCTGTGTTTTCCTCCTGGTTCTTGTCTGGTCCTTCTCCCTGTGTTTTCCTCCTGGTCTCTTGTCTGGTCCTTCTCCCTGTGTTTTCCTCCTGGTCTCTTGTCTGGTCCTTCTCCCTGTGTTTTCCTCCTGGTCTCTTGTCTGGTCCTTCTCCCTGTGTTTTCCTCCTGGTTCTTGTCTGGTCCTTCTCCCTGTGTTTTCCTCCTGTTCTCTTGTCTGGTCCTTCTCCCTGTGTTTTCCTCCTGGTTCTTGTCTAGTCCTTTCCCTGTGTTTTCCTCCTGGTTCTTGTCTGGTCCTTCTCCCTGTGTTTTCCTCCTGTTCTCTTGTCTGGTCCTTCTCCCTGTGTTTTCCTCCTGGTTCTTGTCTGGTCCTTCTCCCTGTGTTTTCCTCCTGTTCTCTTGTCTGGTCCTTCTCCCTGTGTTTTCCTCCTGGTCTCTTGTCTGGTCCTTCTCCCTGTGTTTTCCTCCTGGTTCTTGTCTGGTCCTTTTCCCTGTGTTTTCTTCCTGGTTCTTGTCTGGTCCTTCTCCCTGTGTTTTCCTCCTGGTCCCTTGTCTGGTCTTTCCCTGTGTTTTCCTCTGGTTCTTGTCTGGTCCTTCTCCCTGTGTTTTCCTCCTGGTTCTTGTCTGGTCCTTCTCCCTGTGTTTTCCTCCTGGTCTCTTGTCTGGTCCTTCTCCCTGTGTTTTCTCCTGGTTCTTGTCTGGTCCTTTCCCTGTGTTTTCCTCCTGGTTCTTGTCTGGTCCTTCTCCCTGTGTTTTCCTCTGGTTCTTGTCTGGTCCTTTCCCCTGTGTTTTCCTCCTGTTCTCTTGTCTGGTCCTTTCCCCTGTGTTTTCCTCCTGGTTCTTGTCTGGTCCTTCTCCCTGTGTTTTCCTCCTGTCTTGTCTGGTCCTCCCTGTGTTTTCTCTGGTCTCTTGTCTGGTCCTTCCCTGTGTTTTCCTCCTGGTTCTTGTCTGGTCCTTCTCCCTGTGTTTTCCTCCTGGTTCTTGTCTGGTCCTTCTCCCTGTGTTTTCCTCCTGTTCTCTTGTCTGGTCCTTCTCCCTGTGTTTTCCTCCTGGTTCTTGTCTGTCCTTTCCCTGTGTTTTCCTCCTGGTTCTTGTCTGGTCCTTCTCCCTGTGTTTTCCTCCTGTTCTCTTGTCTGGTCCTTCTCCCTGTGTTTTCCTCCTGGTCTCTTGTCTGGTCCTTCTCCCTGTGTTTTCCTCCTGTTCTTGTCTGGTCCTTCTCCCTGTGTTTTCCTCCTGGTCTCTTGTCTGGTCCTTCTCCCTGTGTTTTCCTCCTGGTCTTGTCTGGTCCTTTTCCCTGTATTTTTCCTGGTCTTGTCTGGTCCTTCCCTGTGTTTTCCTCCTGGTCCTTGTCTGGTCCTTTCCCCTGTGTTTTCCTCCTGGTTCTTGTCTGGTCCTTCTCCCTGTGTTTTCCTCCTGGTCTCTTGTCTGGTCCTTTCCCCTGTGTTTTCCTCCTGGTTCTTGTCTGGTCCTTCTCCCTGTGTTTTCCTCCTGTTCTCTTGTCTGGTCCTTCTCCCTGTGTTTTCCTCCTGGTTCTTGTCTGGTCCTTCTCCTGTGTTTTCTCCTGGTTCTTGTCTGGTCCTTCTCCCTGTGTTTTCCTCCTGTTCTCTTGTCTGGTCCTTCTCCCTGTGTTTTCCTCCTGGTCTCTTGTCTGGTCCTTTCCCCTGTGTTTTCCTCCTGGTTCTTGTCTGGTCCTTCTCCCTGTGTTTTCCTCCTGTTCTCTTGTCTGGTCCTTCTCCCTGTGTTTTCCTCCTGGTTCTTGTCTGGTCCTTCTCCCTGTGTTTTCCTCCTGTTCTCTTGTCTGGTCCTTCTCCCTGTGTTTTCCTCCTGTTCTCTTGTCTCGTCTTTCTCCCTGTGTTTTCCTCCTGGTTCTTGTCTGGTCCTTCTCCCTGTGTTTTCCTCCTGGTTCTTGTCTGGTCCTTCTCCCTGTGTTTTCCTCCTGGTTCTTGTCTTGTCCTTCTCCCTGTGTTTTCCTCCTGTTCTCTTGTCTGGTCCTTCTCCCTGTGTTTTCCTCCTGGTTCTTGTCTGGTCCTCTCCCTGTGTTTTCCTCCTGTTCTCTTGTCTGGTCCTTTCCCTGTGTTTTCTCCTGGTTCTTGTCTGGTCCTTCTCCCTGTGTTTTCCTCCTGTTCTTGTCTGGTCCTTCTCCCTGTGTTTTCCTCTGGTTCTTGTCTGGTCCTTCTCCTGTGTTTTCCTCCTGTTCTTGTCTGGTCCTTTCCCCTGTGTTTTCCTCCTGTTCTCTTGTATGGTCCTTCTCCCTGTGTTTTCCTCCTGTTCTCTTGTCTGGTCCTTCTCCCTGTGTTTTCCTCCTGTTCTCTTGTCTGGTCCTTTCCCTGTGTTTTCCTCCTGTTCTCTTGTCTGGTCCTTCTCCCTGTGTTTTCCTCCTGTTCTCTTGTCTGGTCCTTTCCCTGTGTTTTCCTCCTGTTCTCTTGTCTGGTCCTTCTCCCTGTGTTTGTCCTCCCGTCGTTAGTTTCCCTGGTGTGTCTGATTACCCGATTGTGTTCACCTGTGGCCCTGTGTTTCCTCCTCCCTCCTCACCTGTGTCTTGTTTGTGTGATTCGTCTCGTGTGTTGGCTTGTCCTCGGTGAGTGTTCTGTTCTGTCTTTGTCATTTCAGCCTTGAAATAAAGGAATTTCACGTTAATCTGCATTTGGGTCCAGCCTGCTTCACACATCGTAACACTACGAACCGACCCTTATGGACCCAGCAGACTCAGCCCATTTGATGCGACAGGCGGAACGTCTTGGATACTCTCTGGAGTACATTTTGTATACGTGGAAAGGCGCCTCATCTAGACGGGGTAGAGAGGCTGCGTTGAAGGAGGAACGTCAGGAGGTTGCTCGCAAGCCCTGGCTCTGGAGCTTGTTGCCCGAGTGGCTTAGGGTTTTCTCCTGTAGCCCTGAGTGCCAGTCTGCATGTTCTGACCCTTTCTTGGGGTCTGGTCTGGCGTTTGGAGGTCCACGAAGCCTCCAAAAGACTCCTAACAGACGCAAGGCCAGGGTTCCAGCCCCAGTTCCGGCTCCAGAACCGGCCTACAAGGCCATGGATCCATGCACCAGTACCGGTCCACGCAGCCCTGCTTCCATTCTCCATTACCTGGCTTACACCTCCAGGGTCCAGGCTTCCGCTCCGCGCCCAGCAGCAATGGTTCCGACTCCAGAACCGGTCCCCACAGCCATGGTTCCAGCTCCAGAACCGGCCCATGCAGCCATGGTCCCTGCTACAGAACCGGCCCACACAGCCATGGTCCCAGCCCCAGTCATAGCCCCAGCAGCCATGGCTCCGGCCCCAGCAGCCATGGTTCTGGCTTCAGTACCGGCCCCAGTAGCCATGGTCCCAACTCCAGTTTCGACTCCAGGACTGGCTCTCCGGCCGACCCCAGCTCCCCGTGTCCTGTCGGCGTACCGGCCGACTCCAGCACCTCGTCTCCTGCTGGCTCTCCAGCCGACGCCAGCTCCCTGTGTCCTGTCGGCGTACCGACCGACACAAGTTCCTTCTCAAGACCCTTCTCAAGACCCATGTCAAGTCCCCTCTCGACTTCCCTCTGAAGTCCCCTCTCAAGTCCCCTCTCAAGTTCCCTCTCGAGTTCCCTCTCAAGTCTCCTTCCCTCTCAGTCCCTCTCGAGTCTCCTCTCGAGTTCCCTCTCAAGCCCTCTCTTGAGTCACCTCTCGAGTTCCCTCTCAAGTCTCCTCTCGAGTTCCCCCGTCCCTCTCAGGTCTCTTCTCGAGTCCCCTCTCAAGTCCCCTCTCGAGTTCCCTCTCAAGTCTCCTCTCGGGTTCCCTCTCAGGTCCCCTCTCAAGTCCCCTCTCAAGTCTCTTCTCGAGTCTCCTCTCGAGTTCCCTCTCAAGTCACTGCTCGAGTTCCCCCTCAAGTCTCCTCTCGAGTCTCCGTTCAAGTTCCCTCTCGAGATCCCTCTCAAGTCACCTCTCAAGTCATCTCTCGAATTCCCATCTCAAGTCACTGCTCGAGTTCCCTCTCAAGTCTCCTCTCGAGTCTCCGTTCAAGTTCCCTCTCGAGATCCCGCTCAAGTCACCTTTCGAGATCCCTCTCAAGTCACCTCTCAAGTCAACTGTCAAATTTCCTCTCGAGTTCCCTCTCGAGCCCTCTCTCGAGTCCCAACTCCATGTCCTGAGCCGTTGGAAGTTCCGCCGACTGCTCTCCTGCCGGGGGATCCTGCCGGCCCTGTGTCCTCTTCCGTGGGGAATCTTGCCGACACCTGTCCCACCGGCTCCGGATCCTGTCCGGTCGACACCGGCTCCTGCCCGGTCTCCGGAGCTGTCCGGTATTCGCCCTCGAGCCCGGTCCCCTGAGTTCGTTCGCTTTCTTTTCCTCCATCTTGTGACTGTGTGACTCCCTCCCTTGGATATCAGCATGTGAAGGACACTGCTCAGGAACTTGTCTCTGTATGTGATGACTCCTTCCCTTCTGGAGAGGATCAGAAACACATGGACCCTGAGGTGAAGCTCAAGCCGGAGACCAGGGAGAATTAACATCAGAATTTTGAGAAAGTAGAATTTTGAGAAAAAGTCAGAATTTAGTGATTTTTGAGAAAAAGTCAGAATTTAGTGATTTTGAGAAAAGTCAGAATTTAGTGATTTTGAGAAAAAGTCAGAATTTAGTGATTTTTTTGAAAAAAAACAGAATTTAGTGATTTAAAAGTCAGAATTTAGTGATTTAAAAGTCAGAATTTAGTGATTTTGAGAAAAAGTCAGAATTTAGTGATTTTGAGAAAAAAGTCAGAATTTAGTGATTTGGAGAAAAGTCAGAATTTAGTGATTTTGAGAAAAAGTCAGAATTTAGTGATTTGGAGAAAGTCAGAATTTAGTGATTTAAAAGTCAGAATTTAGTGATTTTGAGAAAAAGTCAGAATTTAGTGATTTGAGAAAAAAGTCAGAATTTAGTGATTTTGAGGAAAAAGTCAGAATTTAGTGATTTTGAGAAAAAGTCAGAATTTAGTGATTTTGAGAAAAAGTCAGAATTTAGTGATTTTTTTGAAAAAAAACAGAATTTAGTGATTTAAAAGTCAGAATTTAGTGATTTAAAAGTCAGAATTTAGTGATTTAAAAGTCAGAATTTAGTGATTTTGAGAAAAAGTCAGAATTTAGTGATTTTGAGAAAAAAGTCAGAATTTAGTGATTTTGGAGAAAAGTCAGAATTTAGTTATTTTGAGAAAAAGTCAGAATTTAGTGATTTGAGAAAAAGTCAGAATTTAGTGATTTGGAGAAAGTCAGAATTTAGTTATTTTGAGAAAAAGTCAGAATTTAGTGATTTTGAGAAAAAGTCAGAATTTAGTGATTTGAGAAAAAAGTCAGAATTTAGTGATTTTGAGGAAAAAGTCAGAATTTAGTGATTTTGAGAAAAAGTCAGAATTTAGTGATTTTGGAGAAAAAGTCAGAATTTAGTGATTTGGAGAAAGTCAGAATTTAGTTATTTTGAGAAAAAGTCAGAATTTAGTGATTTTGAGAAAAAGTCAGAATTTAGTGATTTTGAGAAAAAGTCAGAATTTAGTGATTTGGAGAAAGTCAGAATTTAGTTATTTTGAGAAAAAGTCAGAATTTAGTGATTTTGAGAAAAAAGTCAGAATTTAGTGATTTGGAGAAAGTCAGAATTTAGTTATTTTGAGAAAAAGTCAGAATTTAGTGATTTGAGAATGTCAGAATTTAGTGATTTAAAAGTCAGAATTTAGTGATTTTGAGAAAAAGTCAGAATTTAGTGATTTGAGAAAAAGTCAGAATTTAGTGATTTTGAGAAAAAGTCAGAATTTAGTGATTTTGAGAAAAAGTCAGAATTTAGTGATTTTTTTGAAAAAAAACAGAATTTAGTGATTTAAAAGTCAGAATTTAGTGATTTAAAAGTCAGAATTTAGTGATTTAAAAGTCAGAATTTAGTGATTTTGAGAAAAAGTCAGAATTTAGTGATTTTGAGAAAAAAGTCAGAATTTAGTGATTTGGAGAAAGTCAGAATTTAGTTATTTTGAGAAAAAGTCAGAATTTAGTGATTTGGAGAAAAAGTCAGAATTTAGTGATTTGGAGAAAGTCAGAATTTAGTTATTTTGAGAAAAAGTCAGAATTTAGTGATTTTGAGAAAAAGTCAGAATTTAGTGATTTGAGAAAAAAGTCAGAATTTAGTGATTTTGAGAAAAAGTCAGAATTTAGTGATTTTGAGAAAAAGTCAGAATTTAGTGATTTGGAGAAAAAGTCAGAATTTAGTGATTTGAGAAAAAGTCAGAATTTAGTGATTTGGAGAAAGTCAGAATTTAGTGATTTTGAGAAAAAGTCAGAATTTAGTGATTTTGAGAAAAAGTCAGAATTTAGTGATTTGGAGAAAGTCAGAATTTAGTGATTTTGAGAAAAAGTCAGAATTTAGTGATTTGGAGAAGTCAGAATTTAGTGATTTAAAAGTCAGAATTTAGTGATTTTGAGAAAAAGTCAGAATTTAGTGATTTGAGAAAAAAGTCAGAATTTAGTGATTTTGAGGAAAAAGTCAGAATTTAGTGATTTTGAGAAAAAGTCAGAATTTAGTGATTTGGAGAAAAAGTCAGAATTTAGTGATTTGGAGAAAGTCAGAATTTAGTGATTTTGAGAAAAAGTCAGAATTTAGTGATTTTGAGAAAAAGTCAGAATTTAGTGATTTGAGAAAAAAGTCAGAATTTAGTGATTTTGAGGAAAAAGTCAGAATTTAGTGATTTTGAGAAAAAGTCAGAATTTAGTGATTTGGAGAAAAAGTCAGAATTTAGTGATTTGAGAAAGTCAGAATTTAGTGATTTAAAAGTCAGAATTTAGTGATTTTGAGAAAAAAGTCAGAATTTAGTGATTTTGAGAAAAAGTCAGAATTTAGTGATTTTGAGAAAAGTCAGAATTTAGTGATTTTGAGAAAAGTCAGATTTAGTGATTTTGAGAAAAAGTCAGAATTTAGTGATTTTGAGAAAGTCAGAATTTAGTGATTTTGAGAAAAAGTCAGAATTTAGTGATTTTGAGAAAGTCAGAATTTAGTGATTTTGAGAAAAAGTCAGAATTTAGTGATTTGGAAAAAGTCAGAATTTAGTGATTTAAAAGTCAGAATTTAGTGATTTAAAAGTCAGAATTTAGTGATTTTGAGAAAAAAGTCAGAATTTAGTGATTTTGAGAAAAAGTCAGAATTTAGTGATTTTGAGAAAAAGTCAGAATTTAGTGATTTTGAGAAAAAGTCAGAATTTAGTGATTTTGAGAAAAAGTCAGAATTTAGTGATTTGAGAAAAAAGTCAGAATTTAGTGATTTTGAGAAAAAGTCAGAATTTAGTGATTTTGAGAAAAAGTCAGAATTTAGTGATTTTGAGAAAAAGTCAGAATTTAGTGATTTTGAGAAAAAAGTCAGAATTTAGTGATTTTGAGAAAAAGTCAGAATTTAGTGATTTGAGAAAAAAGTCAGAATTTAGTGATTTTGAGAAAAAGTCAGAATTTAGTGATTTTGAGAAAAGTCAGAATTTAGTGATTTTGAGAAAAAGTCAGAATTTAGTGATTTTGAGAAAGTCAGAATTTAGTGATTTTGAGAAAAAGTCAGAATTTAGTGATTTTGAGAAAAGTCAGAATTTAGTGATTTGGAGAAAAAGTCAGAATTTAGTGATTTTGAGAAAAAGTCAGAATTTAGTGATTTTTTTGAAAAAAAACAGAATTTAGTGATTTAAAAGTCAGAATTTAGTGATTTAAAAGTCAGAATTTAGTGATTTTTTTGAAAAAAAACAGAATTTAGTGATTTAAAAGTCAGAATTTAGTGATTTAAAAGTCAGAATTTAGTGATTTTGAGAAAAAGTCAGAATTTAGTGATTTTGAGAAAAAAGTCAGAATTTAGTGATTTAAAAGTCAGAATTTAGTGATTTAAAAGTCAGAATTTAGTGATTTTGAGAAAAAGTCAGAATTTAGTGATTTTGAGAAAAAAGTCAGAATTTAGTGATTTGGAGAAAGTCAGAATTTAGTGATTTTGAGAAAAAGTCAGAATTTAGTGATTTGGAGAAAAAGTCAGAATTTAGTGATTTTGAGAAAGTCAGAATTTAGTGATTTTGAGAAAAAGTCAGAATTTAGTGATTTTGAGAAAGTCAGAATTTAGTGATTTTGAGAAAAAGTCAGAATTTAGTGATTTTGAGAAAAAGTCAGAATTTAGTGATTTTGAGAGTCAGAATTTAGTGATTTTGAGAAAAAGTCAGAATTTAGTGATTTTGAGAAAGTCAGAATTTAGTGATTTTGAGAAAAAGTCAGAATTTAGTGATTTTTTGAAAAAAAAACAGAATTTAGTGATTTAAAAGTCAGAATTTAGTGATTTAAAAGTCAGAATTTAGTGATTTTGAGAAAAAAGTCAGAATTTAGTGATTTGGAGAAAGTCAGAATTTAGTTATTTTGAGAAAAAGTCAGAATTTAGTGATTTGGAGAAAAAGTCAGAATTTAGTGATTTTGAGAAAGTCAGAATTTAGTGATTTGGAGAAAAAGTCAGAATTTAGTGATTTTGAGAAAGTCAGAATTTAGTGATTTTGAGAAAAAGTCAGAATTTAGTGATTTTGAGAAAAAGTCAGAATTTAGTGATTTTGAGAAAGTCAGAATTTAGTGATTTTGAGAAAGTCAGAATTTAGTGATTTGAGAAAAAGTCAGAATTTAGTGATTTTGAGAAAAAGTCAGAATTTAGTGATTTTTTTGAAAAAAAACAGAATTTAGTGATTTAAAAGTCAGAATTTAGTGATTTAAAAGTCAGAATTTAGTGATTTTGAGAAAAAGTCAGAATTTAGTGATTTTGAGAAAAAAGTCAGAATTTAGTGATTTGGAGAAAGTCAGAATTTAGTTATTTTGAGAAAAAGTCAGAATTTAGTGATTTGGAGAAAAAGTCAGAATTTAGTGATTTTGAGAAAGTCAGAATTTAGTGATTTTGAGAAAAAGTCAGAATTTAGTGATTTTGAGAAAGTCAGAATTTAGTGATTTTGAGAAAAAGTCACAATTTAGTGATTTTGAGAAAAAAGTCAGAATTTAGTGATTTTGAGAAAAAGTCAGAATTTAATGATTTTGAGAAAAACTTCAGAATTTAGTGATTTTGAGAAAAAGTCAGAATTTAGTGATTTGAGAAAAAGTCAGAATTTAGTGATTTTGAGAAAAAGTCAGAATTTTAATATTTTGACAAAAAAGGAACTAGCTGAGGCTCTGACTACTTCCATTCTGGAGAGGATCACAGACACATGGATCCAGAGAAGAAGCTCAAGCCAGAGACCAGGGAGGGTTCTCGAACACGCCCTGCCTCCCCTCACAGGTGTTACCTGGCCATGTCCAGCCGGATGACGCCCTTCAGCCCCCCCCTTCAGAGCGTCCGCGATCATTTTCTGCACGGCCCCCCGCTGGGCCGGCTCCAGAGCTTTGTTCTCCAGCAGCTGCCTGAGGACGCCCAGGTATCGACTCTCCTCCTGGCAGAGCCGCGCCTGCAGGTGGGAGCACTAAGACAATGGAATATATATCCTTTATTTACCCAGGTAAACGTCTCATGGAGATTACAATCTGTTTCTATCTAAGCGAGGGCAGCATGAACAAAGGTGAGGGGGACATTGAGGGGAACATTGAATGACATTGAGGGGGACATTGAATGACATTGAGGGGACATTGAATACATTGAGGGGACATTGAATGACATTGAGGGGACATTGAATACATTGAATGACAGTGAGGGGGACAGACCCACCTTCAGCATCAGGCTGGTCTCCTGCTGGGAGCTGGTCCTCCACAGGTGGGTCAGCTGGTAGAGTTCTGAGTTCAGGAAGCAGGTCTGAGTCCTGTAGGCCTCCATGTCGTCCTGACCAGAGCCCAAATATAAATACAGTGTTATGAGTCTGACCTTCAGGTTACGAGTCTGACCTTCAGGTTATGAGTCTGACCTTCAGGTTATGAGTCTGACCTTCAGGTTATGAGTCTCACCTTCAGGTTCTCCACTTCCTGCTGCAGCTGCGTGAGGCTCTGAGAGTCTGAACGGCCGCCAGAGGACAAACAGGAAGTCAGCTGATCACACAGCTTCACGATCACCTGACAGGAAACAGAATATATGATGTAAACATGTAGCAGGCGTCTCAGATGAGCCTCAGGTGGCCTAGGTGTGTCTCAGGTGAGCCTCAGGCGTCTCACCTCCTGCTTGGTGTTGTTCCTCTCCGTCAGTCTCCGGATGTCATCGTGCAGCGCTGCCACCTCAGCGTCTCTGAGCTGCAGGCTGTTCCTGAGGTCCTCCCTGCCCCCCCCTGGCCTCCTGCAGCTGTTCCCGCAGCTCCGCCGCATGCCGCTCTCTGTGCCGCAGCAGCTCCATGCGCTCCTGCTCCCCCGACGCAGCCAGGAGCTCTGCACAGCTCCTCTTCTCCAGCTGAAGGGCCTCCAGGGCCCGGTGCAGGGTCCGCACCAGCTCCTGGGAGGGGATGACATACTGATGAGGAACAACACAAGGCCGCAGCTGAAGCTACAAGAAGAAAGCTGATCTTAAAGCTAGTCTCCACACGCTGCGGCTATTAGGTGCAGCTGCAGCTGAAGCTCTTGAAGCAGCTGCAGCTGAGCTTGAGCGCTGCAGCAGCTCTTGAAGCAGCTGCAGCTGAGCTTGAAGCGCTGCAGCTGAAGCTTAGCAGCTGCTAAGAGAGAATGTGGAGATCCAGATTGTGTCAGCCTAAAGAGTGCGTACACTGAGCATACGTACAAAGGGAATCCAGCACCTGACTCTCACCAAGACTCAAAGCCACCACAACCCAATCGACACCCACGCACCAGCACGCGACGGACGACGCTGAGCGAGCTAAAGGCTACATGGGAAGAGGTGCTGCTGAGGGTCCTTCCAGATCTACAGCCATCACGCGCAGTCACACGCAGCAAGACCATCCAGTCACCCTGCTCAGCCACATGCAGACGTGTCACCCAGAGCCAATGAGTCTCGTTCCTCAGCTACAGCAGATTCAGCCAAGTATTTCATACGTTGTGAAGTGGTTAGCTCCGGGCTATTGCAGTCTGATGACCAGCCGGAAAGCTATTGGGCCTGGGAAGCACCGTCGCTCAGTTCCACGAGGGCTGGAGCCTGGCATTTTTTCTTTAACCTTTATTTAACCAGATAAAAGCATTGAGATAGAATCTCATTTGCAAAGCTGACCTGGCCAAGAAGGCAGCAACGTTACACAGAACACAAACATATACAATACAGAGAACATAACTAAGAAAACAACAGATACAAAAGCAGTCACTACATTGTGCATTAGGACAGTACGAAAGGTGCTGCTTATCACTGCAAGAGCAGCTGGTGGTGAGGACTTCAGACAACTTTCATTTAAATGCTATTGAGACAAGTGCCCTCAGTTTGAGGCATCAAGAGAAGAGCCCGCCCTCCTGAGAATGGACCGATCCCCTCTGAGCAGGAGAGTCAGAGTGGTTCACGTCCATGATGCGGCAGCAGGTGTCCATATGCTCGGGCACAGGTTGGAACACGTGTATGGGTCACCTGAAGCAATAGAAAATGCACTCTATGGAAGTCGATGATTTCCCGAAAATCACAACAGAGAAAATCAAAAGTTGAGAGCTGGGGACATTGTTCTGGAGCTGGAAGCTGCCAAGACAGATGCATGTCTGTCTGGTCTGAGCTACGGAGACACATCTCGTGGCATCACTGCCATCGTCCGAAAGCTGCCACATTGCCTGCATGACGAGTGGGTCTCTCGCATCACGTTACAAAGAAGCACACAGAGCATCGTATCCACCGTTCTTCACCTTTGCAAAGTATGTCTGTGACCAGGCCAAGATACTGACTGATCCCCGCTTTGCCCCGCTCACAGGCGGTCCGAGTATAAGCAAGACTGAGAAGCCTTTCAAACCCAACATGAGAACGCCAGGCTCTGTAAGGAGGACAGAGGTCCCAGCAGACTGTCGACCCAGGTAAGCAATGCCCAGTCCAGCACAGACCGCACCCACTCAGGACATGTTGTGGTTCCAGGTACAAATCTCTGGATGAGAGAAAAGCCTGTCTTAAGCATTCAAGCATTTGCTTTAGGTGTCGTGCATCAACCAGCCACCACGCCACAGACCGTGACAGAAAGGTTCAGTGCAGAGAGTGCAACAGGGACCGCCACCCTACTGCACGACATCCAGGGCCAGCTCCATGGACGACAGGGGACCGCCACCCTACTGCACGACATCCAGGGCCGGCTCCATGGAGGACAGGGGCCGCCACCCTACTGGACCGGCTCCATGGACTACAGGGGCCGCCACCCTACTGCACGACATCCAGGGCCGGCTCCATGGACGACAGGGGCCGCCACCCTACTGCACGACATCCAGGGCCGGCTCCATGGACGACAGGGGCCGCCACCCTACTGCACGACATCCAGGGCCGGCTCCATGGACGACAGGGGCCGCCACCCTACTGGACCGGCTCCATGGACTACAGGGGCCGCCACCCTACTGCACGACATCCAGGGCCGGCTCCATGGACGACAGGGGCCGCCACCCTACTGGGCCGGCTCCATGGACTACAGGGGCCGCCACCCTACTGCACGACATCCAGGGCCGGCTCCATGGACGACAGGGGCCGCCACCCTACTGGACCGGCTCCATGGACGACAGGGGCCGCCACCCTACTGCACGACATCCAGGGCCGGCTCCATGGACGACAGGGGCCGCCACCCTACTGGGCCGGCTCCATGGACTACAGGGGCCGCCACCCTACTGGGCCGGCTCCATGGACTACAGGGGCCGCCACCCTACTGCACGACATCCAGGGCCGGCTCCATGGACGACAGGGGCCGCCACCCTACTGGGGCCGGCTCCATGGACTACAGGGGCCGCCACCCTACTGGGCCGGCTCCATGGACTACAGGGGCCGCCACCCTACTGGGCCGGCTCCATGGACGACAGGGGCCGCCGTTCTTCAAGATATCAAGACGGGGAGCAAGACGAATCTCCTCCTTTCACTGTCAGGTCAAAATGCGCTGACATCTGTGGGACTGCAGTAAGGATCATGCACCAAGATGTGCCTCGATAGTGTATCCAGCAGGCCAGAGAGAGAGAGCCCTGGGTTACACGGACATGTGCAGGAGTCTTTGAAACCTCAGGGCGGCGAGCAAACAACTACATCATGGAGGCATCGGATGGCAAATCGTGGATTCCACTCCCCACTCCAATCAAATGTGATATCAGATGACCAGTGCGAAATTCTCACGCCTGAGATCACAAAGCATTACACACATGTCACACGGGTTGAGGACAAGATCCCTGCACTGGATTCTGCTGCAGACATTCTCGTACTGCCAACACCAACACCATGTCCTGTTCCGTTGGGGGTCCTGCCAACACCATGTCCTGTTCCGTTGGGGGTCCTGCCAACACCATGTCCTGTTCCGTTGGGGGTCCTGCCAACACCATGTCCTGTTCCGTTGGGTTAGGGTTAGTTCTGCTCCGGCAATCCAGCTGACTCCCACTATCCCACATTGGTGAATACCTTGCAACGCTACCACCAAGAAGGAAATGGCAAGCAGATAAGCCTAACGAGCAAATCGGAGACGTTGTGCTTCTGAAGGACAGTCAGGTCAAAAGTAATGACTGGCCAACTGGACTTGTGGTGAATACCTTTCCTGGGCAAGACAACAGGGTCCGTAAAGTGGCAGTACGGGTGATCAAAGAAGGTTCTCCCAGGGTTTTGTGTTTCGCACCGTGTGTCCATAATGCTTGCCGTAGTTTCTGGCTATCTATGGGGCCCATGGGTTGTTCCCTGTCAATCGCTTCTTTGCTCAAATCCTAGGGTCTTTATGTCTTTTTACAAAATGGGAATGAATGAAAATGCTCAGTAGACATCTGAGACTGACCTGCTGTCTCCTGGCTGTTTAATGCTGACCTTGTTAAACTATCTTGTTCAAGTATTCTTGCGAGGGCAGACTACTTCCTGTTTCAGTTTTTCTTCAGTAGCAAAGTATTTTTTCTTTAATATCCGTTTTGTTTTTCCTGTATACTTAATCTGCTCACCTTCTGTGCTTTGACCTCCTCCTGCAGGAGGCGCTGTGGTGAGCTGCTCCTCTTGGTCCTCCTGCTCCAGCTGTCCAACAGTGAGGACGAATCCCTGCGCTCCGCCCGGGTCACCTGACCTGCCTCAGCCAATGAGAGGGGAGGGGGCAGGGCCAGAGGCACAGTGGGAGTCATGGGGGCTGCAGGGTTGGAAGTCGAGGTTGGGGGGGGGTTAAACAAAGACAAGTCATACTGGTGTCAGTGGTGCAGTATACTGGTGTCAGTGGTGTAGTATACTGGTGTCAGTGGTGTAGTATACTGGTGTCAGTGGTGTAGTATACTGGTGTCAGTGGTGTAGTATACTGGTGTCAGTGGTGTAGTATACTGGTGTCAGAGGTGTAGTATACTGGTGTCAGTGGTGTAGTATACTGGTGTCAGTGGTGTAGTATACTGGTGTCAGTGGTGTAGTATACTGGTGTCAGAGGTGTAGTATACTGGTGTCAGTGGTGTAGTATACTGGTGTCAGTGGTGTAGTATACTGGTGTCAGAGGTGTAGTATACTGGTGTCAGTGGTGTAGTATACTGGTGTCAGTGGTGTAGTATACTGGTGTCAGTGGTGTAGTATACTGGTGTCAGAGGTGTAGTATACTGGTGTCAGTGGTGTAGTATACTGGTGTCAGTGGTGTAGTATACTGGTGTCAGTGGTGTAGTATACTGGTGTCAGTGGTGTAGTATACTGGTGTCAGAGGTGTAGTATACTGGTGTCAGTGGTGTAGTATACTGGTGTCAGAGGTGTAGTATACTGGTGTCAGTGGTGTAGTATACTGGTGTCAGAGGTGTAGTATACTGGTATTTTTGTACCTGTGGTGCGGTTGGGGTCTGAGGGGGTCGGGGGGGTCCAGGGTGGAGCAGCTTCTACATGAAACACACTCTGACTGCACTCCTGAGACGACCTCTTACGAAGGCTGTGGACTGAGTTTCTGCAAACGCACACATCTTTTTATTTGATGAAGTAATGATTAGCTGTCGTAGTGCAGTACCACTCTCCGCCTAAACTGTAACTGAAGTGCCGGTGGGGGCGCTGTTTCACACAGAAACATACATCACCACGCCAACAGATTTAAACCTTTATAAGATAAGATGGACTTAATTTATCTTATTAAGACATTGCACATAATTAGAGAATTAAAAGAGTAGAAATAATGAATTCTAAAATAGAAACATCTGAAAATAGAAATAAACTGACAGTAGAAAATATACAGAAGACTGTGAAAATAAAATGTATATACAGGCTATGGTTTAAACATGTATGTGTGTGTGTGTGTGTGTGTGTGTGTGTCCGTGTGTGTATGTGTGAGAGAGTTTGTTTGTTTGTTTGTTTATTTTATTTAAAGGACAGTGCACATTAATTCACATCGCTGTAAATGAGCTGTAGCCAGCAGGCTAATTTTCAACTGTTGTCCTTGGCAAGATGTTAACTGACCAACAAGACTAGAAAATAAAAACATGGTTAAATAGAGTACAGCAGACAACATCAGTACACCAATAAATAAATAAATAGCAGTACAACAATAGAGAGGAACAGTAGTATAACAATAGAGAGGAACAAACAAACATGCAAACAGATGACATATCATCATACCTTGATTCAGTTCAAAGTGTTCACATGTCTGATTGTTTAAAAGCCAGTTCTTATGATGGTGGGTAAATGTATGATAGGAGGAGTTATTCCTGACCTGTATTGGTTTGTGTTCCAGAGTGTAGGCGCCCTCACAGAGAAACAGTGTTTGCCAAAGGAACTGGACCTAAGAGGGGCTACACAGTCCCCCCTTAGGACAGACCTGGTGGTTCTGCTGTTTGAATTGTTCTGTTGTATAAAAGTGCAGAGTGGGGGGGGGGTGCCTTGCCGTTTATAATTTTAAAAATGAGACATGCTAAAAAACATACAGCCTGTCTTCTTAACATTCAGACATAGCTGTGAGTCAGTCAGCCATTGATTTACATGAACCATTGCATCATTTAGTTTGGCCGCAGCTTGGGCCTTGGTTTTTGCATGGACATAAATGACAGTGTCATCAGCGTACATTTGCGCCTCACATCCAGTGCACGCTGAGGGCAAGTCATTTATATAAAGGCTGAATAGTATTGGGCCCAGGATAGATCCCTGGGGTGCACCCAGTTCATTCCTCAGGGGTGGTGATGTCTCACCACTTACCCTCACACACTGAACTCTGTCTGACAGATAGGAGCTCATCCAGTCTATTGCACTGGGAATTAAAATAGGACATTTTGTGAATGAGTACTTGATGATTGACTGTATCAAAAGCTTTCTTAAGATCTAAGAACATTGCTCCAACAATGCCTCCTTTGTCCATTTTTAATTTAATATTTTCCACAAGGAAAGAATTTGCGGTCTCAGTGGAATGATTGGCTCGGAAGCCGCATTGCATGGGGTGTAGTGTGAAAGGACTACTGTTAAGATGTCCAGTCAATTGCTCAGCGACACATTTCTCAGAGACCTTAGACATGACGGGTCAAACACTGATGGGCCTGTCGCTGGTTGCATCAGTCGTGTCCCCGGATTTGTGGACTGGCACAACAATGGCTAACTTCCAGTCTGTTGGGAATGTCCCCTCCCTGAAAGAGGTGTTCGTTGTGTTGGTAATTGCCCCTGTGAGGGTGGGAGCATGTTTCTTTAGAAACGGAGAATCCAGCCCACAAGTGTCTTTTGATTTGGAATTGTTTAAAGAAGAAATGATAGAATTCACTTTGGATTCAGAAGTCTCTGTCAGGGAGAAGACTGGCTGTGTGCAATCGATAGGTGATGAATGTATTTGACCAACCTGGGGACTGTTTAAAGTCAGCCTCACAGAATCAATACAATGGTTATTAAAAATAGCCGCTATTTCCGCCGGCCCCTCACGTCAGGTTCCACTGTGACTGACCTCCAGCTGCTTTGCTATTTTACGTCCGTCCCTGTTCGGTTCTGCAGACCGTCCCAGACCGGTCATGAGTTCCCTCAGATCCATGAATGAGATGAACAAAGACGTTGGATTTAGCTGCCCTGGTTTCCTTTGTAACTCTGTTTCGTAAGGACGCAAATATAAGCCTGTCAGTCACTGCGTTTGACTTAGGAGAGTGCTTCAGAGCATCCTCGCTCTCCTTCATTGATTTCCTGATGTCACTATTAATCCAGGGGAGGGTTGTGTTTATTTTTGGCCTTAGATTCGCTTTTCCTGAGGAATCGTTTTGATATATTTTGGATTGTTGACATAAGGGCATGTGTGTTGGTATCCACATCTGTACCTGATAACATTTGGCTCCAGTTCATGTTTCTAATTTCCCTGTCGAATTCATCAATATCACTCTCGGGTATTCTGGAATGGAAGCGGGATTTAGTGAGCTTTCGGACTATGAGCGTTAGGTCAGGCAGACCAGTGATGCTATTGTAGGTTTTGTCACCCTTTCAGGTTTGTTGCTGGAAATCAGGTCAATCTGGTGTTTGAGGATGTGGTTATTCTGGTAGGCCGCTTGATTAATTGTGTGAGATCAAATTGATTAGATACCCGTTCTAGTGCCGTATGACTTGCTTTGTCCTCCCAGTTAACATTGAAGTCACCCATTCATATTATTTGTGAATGTGTCAGTTATTGTGTGTGTGTATAGAGTGTGTGTATGTGTGTGTGTGTGTGGTGTGTGTGTGTGTGTGTGTATAGAGTGTGTGTGTGTGTATAGAATGTGTGTATAGAGTGTGTGTGTGTGTGTGTATATAGAGAGTGTGTGTGTGTGTGTGTGTGTGTGTGTATAGAGTGTGTATGTGTGTGTGTATAGAGTGTGTGTGTGTATAGAGTGTGTGTGTGTGTGTATGTGTGTGTGTGTGTGTGTGTGAGAGAGTGTGGTCTAGCATTACTATACTTGTGGGGACCTAAATCTGTGTACATAGTCACGTGTGGGGACTGGCCTCCCTTATGGGGACAAAATGGGGGAATCATTAATTTTAGGGTGAAGACTTGGTTAGGTTTAGGATTAGGGGTAGGGTAAGGGTAAGGTTAGGGTTAGGGTAGGTTAAGGGTAAGGGTTAGGGTTTGGGTAAGGTTAAGGGTAATGGGTTAGGGTAAGGTTAAGGGTAAGGGTTAGGGTTTGGGTTCGGCATGTGTTGGTCATGGTTCAGGTTAGGATAAGTTTCCAGGAAATGCATGTAAGTCAATGTAATGTCCCCTGAAGTGATGTATACATGGTATGTGTGTGTGTGTGTGTGTGGTTATAGAGTGTGTGTGAGTGTGTATAGAGAGGGAGTGTGTGTGTGTGTGTATGTGTGTGTGGTTATAGAATGTGTGTGTGTGTGTGTGTGTGTGTGTGTGTGTGTTTATAGAGTGTGTATGTGTACGAGTGTGTGCGTGTGTGTGTCCATGTGTCCGTGTGTGTATGTGGTTATCGAGCGTGTGTGTGTGTGAGTGTGTGTGGTTATAGTGTGTGTGTGTGTGTGTGTGTGTGTGTGTGTGTGGTTATAGTGTTTATGTATGTGTGTGTGTGTGTGTGTGTGTGGTTATAATGTGTGTGTGTGTGTGTGTGTGGTAATAGAGTGTGTGTGTGTGTGTGTGTGTGGTTATAGAGTGTTTATGTGCATGTGTGAGTGTGTGTGTGTGTGTGGTTATAGAGTGTGTATGTATGCGTGTGTGAGTGTGTGTGTGTGTGTGTGTGTGTGTGTGTGTGTGTGTGGTTATAGAGTGTGTGTGTGTGTGTGTGTGTGTGTGTGTGGGTGGGTGGGTGTGGTTATAGTGTGTGTGTGTGTGCGTGGTTATAGAGTGTTATGTGTGTGTGGTTATAGAGTGTGTGTGTGGTTATAGAGTGTGTGTGTGTGTGTGTGTGTGTGTGCGGTTATAGAGTGTGTATGTGTATGTGTGTGTGTGTGTGGTTATAGAGTATGTGTGTGTGGTTATAGAGTGTGTATGTGTGTGTGCATGTGCGTGTGTGTGTGTGTGTGTGTGTGTGTGTGGTTGTAGAGTGTGTATGTGTATGTGTGTGTGTGTGGTTATAGAGTGTTTATGTGCATGTGTGAGTGTGTGTGTGTGTGGTTTAGAGTGTGTTGTATGCGTGTGTGAGTGTGTGTGTGTGTGTGTGTGTGTGTGTGTGTGTGGTTATAGAGTGTGTGTGTGTGTGTGTGTGTGTGTGTGTGGGTGGGTGGGTGTGGTTATAGTGTGTGTGTGTGTGCGTGGTTATAGAGTGTTATGTGTGTGTGGTTATAGAGTGTGTGTGTGGTTATAGAGTGTGTGTGTGTGTGTGTGTGTGTGTGTGGTTGTAGAGTGTGTATGTGTATGTGTGTGTGTGTGGTTATAGAGTATGTGTGTGTGGTTATAGAGTGTGTATGTGTGTGTGCATGTGCGTGTGTGTGTATGTGGTTATAGAGTGTGTATGTGTGTGTGCATGTGCGTGTGTGTGTATGTGGTTATAGAGTGTGTGTGTATCTGCGTGTGTGTGTGTATGTGCGTGTGTGTGTGTGGTTAAAGTGTGTGTGTGTGTGTGTGTGCGTGGTTATAGAGTGTGTGTGTTATCAGCCCCGGGGCTGATGGGAAACGTAGTCTCTCACACTGACTCACTGGAGGTGGATGAGCGGGTGTTTGAGCGACATGTTGGTGAGCGGTGGCCATGTTGCCTCCACCCCCTCCCCCGGGCTCTGCACCGGCAGGAAGTGGACTGCAGGAAACAGGAAACAGCATCATCACATATTGTTCATGAGTGACATCACATCCTGATTACAGCCTGGTTGCAGTGGGATTGTCAGTTAGCCTGTTAAGCCCCGCCCCCACACACTGTGTCTGCGGCTTCTTAACATTGAGCACCCTGTGAATGTGTTAGTTAGCCAGTTAAGCCCCGCCCCCACACACTGTGTCTGCGGCTTCTTAACATTGAGCACCCTGTGAATGTGTCAGTTAGCCAGTTAAGCCCCGCCCCCACACACTGTGTCTGCGGCTTCTTAACATTGAGCACCCTGTGAATGTGTCAGTTAGCCAGTTAAGCCCCGCCCCCACACACTGTGTCTGCGGCTTCTTAACATTGAGCACCCTGTGAATGTGTCAGTTAGCCAGTTAAGCCCCGCCCCCACACACTGTGTCTGCGGCTTCTTAACATTGAGCACCCTGTGAATGTGTTAGTTAGCCAGTTAAGCCCGCCCCCACACACTGTGTCTGCGGCTTCTTAACATTGAGCACCCTGTGAATGTGTCAGTTAGCAGTTAAGCCCCGCCCCCACACACTGTGTCTGCGGCTTCTTAACATTGAGCACCCTGTGAATGTGTTAGTTAGCCAGTTAAGCCCCGCCCCCACACACTGTGTCTGCGGCTTCTTAACATTGAGCACCCTGTGAATGTGTTAGTTAGCCAGTTAAGCCCCGCCCCCACACACTGTGTCTGCGGCTTCTTAACATTGAGCACCCTGTGAATGTGTCAGTTAGCCAGGTAAGCCCCGCCCCCACACACTGTGTCTGCGGCTTCTTAACATTGAGCACCCTGTGAATGTGTCAGTTAGCCAGTTAAGCCCCGCCCCCAGAGAAACGGACCATTCGACCGCAGCCCTGATTTGTACAGAGACACTGACCTGCAGTGTGGTTGGCTGAGGGCGGGTCACATGACGTCTGTCTGTGCTGCCAACGCCTCCCCTGAAGCTGCTGCAGCCAATAGAGCATCAGCTGCTGGGACGCTGCCTGGGGGGGATATAGATATATACTTAGATATTTAAATATAAATATATATTAATATCAATAAGTATACGTATAAGAATATAGATGAATATAATATGTATATGTTGTTAGTGGACCTTGAGGATGAAGGTCCGCTCGGGGGTCTGGATGTGGAAGGTGCCCCCCCCTTGCAGAGGGTAGCTGAAGGAGGCCCTGCAGAGCGGGACCCGGCCCAGCGGGGCCACGTCCTGTGGGGTCCGGTAGTAGAACAGCTGGTTCCTGCTCTCCTCGTAACTGAACCAGCGCTGCTTCCAGGCCCTCAGGGGCCCCCCCTGCTTCTGAAGGAACCCACACAGCCTGGTGGGGGCAGGAGGGGCCCCGTTAGATCGGGAGGCTAGATCCTGGGGGTTCTGGTGTTCCTGGTGGTTCTGGTGTTCCTGAGGGTCCTGGGGGTTCTGGTGGTCCTGGTGGTTTTGTAGGTCTTGAAGGTCCTGAGGGTTATGGTGGTCCTGGTGTTCCTGAAGGTCCTGAGGGTTCTGGTGGTCCTGGTGATTCTGGTGGTCCTGAAGGTTCTGGTGGTTCTGGGGGTCCTCAGGGGTTGTTGGAGGGGATTTCTCTGGAGATGGGTCCTGAGGGTTCTGGTGGTTCTGGTGGTCCTCAGGAGTTGTAGGAGTGGGTTTCTCTGGAGCTGGATACTGCTGGTCCTGGTGGTCCTGCCGGTCTCTGGACTCAGAGATCTGGAGCGTGAAGGTTGAAATGTAAACAGGTGAGTTCTCTTCAGGGTTCTGGTCTGCTGGACCAAGTTCCTGAGAGTCAGCTGGTTTATTGTCATCTGGTTTCATTAGATCTGCGCTAAGTGGATCTGGTTCTAGTGGGTCTTCAGCAGGAAGTGGATCTGGTTCTAGTGGGTCTTCAGCAGGAAGTGGATCTGGTTCTAGTGGCTCTTCAGCAGGAAGTGGATCTGGTTCTAGTGGCTCTTCAGCAGGAAGTGGATCTGGTTCTAGTGGCTCTTCAGCAGGAAGTGGATCTGGTTCTAGTGGCTCTTCAGCAGGAAGTGGATCTGGTTCTATCAGGTATTTCGGGTTGTGTTGATCAGTTGGAGGAGGATCTGGATCAGTTTGATCTGGATCAGTTTGATCTGGATCAGTTGGAGGAGGATCTGGATCAGTTTGATCTGGATCAGTTTGATCTGGATCAGTTGGAGGAGGATCTGGATCAGTTTGATCTGGATCAGTTTGATCTGGATCAGTTTGATCTGGATCAGTTGGAGGAGGATCTGGATCAGTTTGATCTGGATCAGTTGGCTCTGGTTCGTCTGGGTGGTTCTGATCCTGGTCTGCACAGGGACCCCCCTCCATGGCTCCTAAAGAGAAGGACTCTCCAGTACAAACTGTTCTGGGTCAGGGTCTGGTTCCTCTCTAGAGATTAGAAGGACATTATTCATAATGACAGGAAGTGGCTCAGGGTGTAACCCCCCCTCCTCTGATCTGACCCAGACCCCCTGTGGTGGTCTGGGTCAGATCAGGTCTACTGGTTCTGAACAGCTGATCAGAACCTTCCTCTCTTTACTCTATAGCTTCTATAATATACTACACTCTGATTCAAAGCACACAAACACATTAGGTATGTCCACACACACACACACACACACACACACACACACACACACACACACACACACACACACACATGCCTAACCCTCAACCCTAACCAAGTCTTCTACCCTCCATTTTGTCCCCATAAGGGAGGCGAGTCCCCACAGTGACTGTGTACACAGATTTAGGTCCCCACAAGTATAGTAATGCTAGTCCACACACACACACACACACACTCACACACACACACACACACACACACACACACACCCTCAGCATGTCCTCACCTGTTCAGAAACACACCTGAGTTTACCTAGGGGGGCGTGGCCTCGCAGTGGATCCTGATAAACAGCAAAGAAAGAAAGTAATGTAAACTCACTGTTGTTGTTGTTGTTGTTGTTGTTGTTGTTGGTGTTGGTGTTGTTCCTTTGCTTCTTCTTCCTCTTCTTCTTCTTCCTCTTCTTCTCCCTCTCTCTCTGTGCCCTCCTCTCTCTCTTCCTGCTCCTCCAGCCGATGTCTCTCCTTATTCTCAAGCAGATCTCTGAGACCTCGCGAGAACACACGTGACTTCAGGGCCGATTTCAAAATAAGAGCGTTGTTAAAAAGAACAAAAAGTTCTCCCTCCTTGCATTTCAAAATAAAAGCTCACAGTCCAAGGAAAACAAACACACTCCTCCATTAAACAACAAGCCCTTCACAATAAGAGCCTCTGAGTGAGAGAGTGATGCACCTGGCCCTTTCTCATTTCGCTAACTCCCCCCTCGACTCCCTCCTCGACTCCCCTCCTCGACTCCTATCCTCGACTCCTATCCTCGAGACTTAGTCCCGCCCACAGGAGAAGCGAGCGGAGGAGTCGAGGAGGGGAGCCGAGGAGAGAGGAGGGGAGCCGAGGAGAGAGGAGTCGAGGAGAGAGGAGGGGAGTCGAGGAGAGAGGAGGGGAGCCGAGGAGAGAGGAGTCGAGGAGAGAGGAGTCGAGGAGGGGAGCGGAGGAGAGGAGGGGAGGCAGCAGGCGGTGAGAGGAAGGAGAACTCCTCTCCTCTGAGCGGTCATCTTAAAGAGACGTCCATTAGTGATGACAGGAGGCTCACCCTCTGTCTGAGGACACATGTGTTCAAGACCACTTCATATACTTTGATTCATTCACAGGGCGGGGGTCATGAGACACACACACACCACACACACACACACACACACTGTACTACACACACCTACACACTGTACCACACCAACACACACACCTACACACTGTACTACACACACACCTACACACTGTACTACACACACACCTACACGCTGTACCACACACACACACACACACTGTACCACACACACCTACACACTGTACAACACACACACACCTACACGCTGTACCACACACACACCTGCACACTGTACCACACACACACACACACACTGTACCACACACACACCTATACACTGGTCTGTGAGGTAGGGGGAAGGGGTGTGGGGGTGCAGCAGGTCTGTGGGGTGGGGGAAGGGGTGTGGGGGTGCAGCAGGTCTGTGAGGTGGGGGGAAGGGGTGTGGGGGTGCAGCAGGTCTGTGGGGTGGGGGAAGGGGTGTGGGGGTGCAGCAGGTCTGTGAGGGTGGGGGAAGGGGTGTGGGGGTGCAGCAGGTCTGTGGGGTGGGGGAAGGGGTGTGGGGGGTGCAGCAGGTCTGTGAGGGTGGGGGAAGGGGTGTGGGGGGTGCAGCAGGTCTGTGAGGTGGGGGGAAGGGGTGTGGGGGTGCAGCAGGTCTGTGAGGTGGGGGGAAGGGGTGTGGGGGTGCAGCAGGTCTGTGAGGTGGGGGAAGGGGTGTGGGGGTGCAGCAGGTCTGTGAGGTGGGGGGGATAGAGTATGAGGGGGGAGATAGAGTGTGAGGGGGGAGATAGAGTGTGAGGGGGAGATAGAGTGTGAGGGTGAGATAGAGTGTGAGGGGGGAGATAGAGTGTGGGGGGAGGTAGAGTGTGAGGGGGGAGGTAGAGTGTGAGGGGGGGAGATAGAGTATGAGGGGGGAGATAGAGTGTGAGGGGGAGGTAGAGTGTGAGGGGGAGATAGAGTGTGAGGGGGAGATATAGTGTGAGGGGGGAGATAGAGTGTGAGGGGGAGATAGAGTGTGAGGGGGGGAGATAGAGTGTGAGGGGGAGATAGAGTGTGAGGGGGAGATAGAGTGTGGGGGGGGAGATAGAGTGTGAGGGGGAGATAGAGTGTGAGGGGGAGATATAGTGTGAGGGGGGAGATAGAGTGTGAGGGGGAGATAGAGTGTGAGGGGGGAGATAGAGTGTGAGGGGGAGATAGAGTGTGAGGGGGGAGATAGAGTGTGAGGGGGGAGATAGAGTGTGAGGGGGAGATAGAGTGTGAGGGGGGAGTTAGAGTGTGAGGGGGGAGATAGAGTGTGAGGGGGAGGTAGAGTGTGAGGGGGAGATAGAGTGTGAGGGGGGGAGATAGAGTGTGAGGGGGAGATAGAGTGTGAGGGTGAGATAGAGTGTGAGGGTGAGATAGAGTGTGAGGGGGAGGTTGAGGGGGAGGTAGAGTGTGAGGGGGAGATAGAGTGTGAGGGGGGAGATAGAGTGTGAGGGGGGGAGATAGAGTGTGAGGGGGGAGATAGAGTGTGAGGGGGAGATAGAGTGTGAGGGGGAGATAGAGTGTGAGGGGGAGATAGAGTGTGAGGGGTTACTGCACGGTGGTGGTCTCTTCAAACCAGGCTATCGATTGGTTCGTGACACCACTGCTTCTAAGCTCCCAGAAGCAGTGGTGATCCACGGTGTCGAAGGCTTTGGCAAGATCGATGAAAACGGCAGCACAGTATTGTCTGGAGTCAAGGGCATTGGTGATATCATGTAGGACTTTGAGAGTCGCCGTCTCACACCCAAGTCCTGCACGGAACCCAGACTGCATGTCGGATCGTACGTTGTAAGTCCTGCACGGAACCCAGACTGCATCTCGGATCGTACGTTGTAAGTCCTGCACGGAACCCAGACTGCATGTCGGATCGTACGTTGTAAGTCCTGCACGGAACCCAGACTGCATGTCGGATCGTACGTTGTAAGTCCTGCACGGAACCCAGACTGCATGTCGGATCGTACGTTGTAAGTCCTGCACGGAACCCAGACTGCATGTCGGATCGTACGTTGTAAGTCTTCAGAAACCATGTTAGCTGTTTGCAGACTAACTTTTCAAACACTTTCGCTGTACAGGGTAGCATGGATATTGGACGATAGCAGTTGGGGTCAGCATGGTTCCCCTTTAAACAAAGGTTGCTCTGAGGCTGCCCTCCAGGCAGAAGGTGGCGCTGCTGTCTGTATGGACGGATTACAAAGGTGGGAGATAGCTTCTGCAATAATCGGGGCTGCCACTTTAAAAAAGAAGGGGTCTAGCCCATCGAGACCTGCAGGTTTGTTGGGGTCAAGTTTGCTAAGGACCTCCAGCACATCGTTCTCACTAACTTCCTGGAGGCAGAAGCTGTGACGTGGGGCTGCGCTAGAGGGGCTGGGTGGCGGAGTGTTGGTGGGGGGCTTAGGAGGCGCTATAGAGCCAAATAGGTTCCCACATTTCACAAAGTGCTGGTCAAAGAGCTCTGCTATGCGTTCATTACCGGTGACTACTGTGTCCTCGATAACGAGGGAGTCAGGGAGATGAGAGGGTGGGGGTTTATTCTCCGTCTCTTTCACTGTTTTCCAGAAGGTCCTTGGATTGGATCCACAGAGGTTGAACTGAATATGGAAGTAATCAACCTTGGCTTTGCGGATAGCCTGTATAGATTTATTTCTAATTTTCCTGAATGATAGCCAATCGTCGTGGGATTTTGAGTGACGAGCCCTGCGCCAGGTGGAGTTCTTGAGGTGAAGCGGTTCAGCTAAATCTCGGTTGAACCAAGGACTGCATCGGTTTGTTACCCTCGTTGTTTTTATGGGAGCATGTTTATTGATTACCATACTAAGGGAGTCATACAAGAAGGGCCATGCAGCATCGATGTCAGGGATCAGGCTAATTCTGTCCCACTTGATAGCAGCCCGGTCGTAGAGGAAGGCTTGTTCGTCGAAATGTTTCAGTATTCGTCTGTGAGTGGTAAGAACTGGCTGTTTAGTTATGCCGCCATGACGAATGCAGCCAATAAGACAGCGGTCACTGAGATCGCTACAGAAGACGCCAGTTTTGTACCTGTCAGGGTTATTTGTGAGGATGATTTTTGGTGTCATACCGTGTAGGAGTAAGGATAATCTGCGAGAGATTAAGAGAGTCCCATTGTTTTTGGACCTGCGCAGGAGCGTTGAGCATGTCCCAGTTTAGATCCCCCAGTAGCACAAACTCAGAATGAGTGTGGGGTGCCAGGAGGGTGCTGAGAGTAGGTAGGGTACATGCTGGGGCAGAGGGTGGGCGATAGCAGCCAGCGACTGTCAGTGTAGAGTTATTTGCCAGTTTAATGATTACGATAAGTAGGTCAAATTGTTTGGGGACAGATTTACTCGTGGCGATAGAACACTGGAGGTGTTGTTTTGTGAATATGACTACTCCACCAGCTTTAGATGATCTATCCTGCCCAAATACATTATAACCAGCGATGCCGATATCAGAGTCTGGGATATTCTTCTTCAGCCAAGACTCAGTGATGACAAGTACCTCCGGATTTGAGCTGTGAACGAGTACTTTTATCCGGTCAATTTTTGGCAGTAAGCTTCTAGCATTTACATGTAGAAAACCTAAAGCTTTACGAGAGCAGAAGTCAGGGAAACTCAGATCGTTGTGACAAAAATTGACATCAAGGCACAGGTCAGAACTAGGGCTACATACAATAGAAGGTCCAGGATGAACATGCACATTGCCCGATATCATCAGTAATAATACAATCAGGGCACGGCCAAGAGCTAGCAGTGAGCCACAATGCCTAGTTTGTTTTGTGCGCACAATGACAGTGGAACGTAATGTAATCATCTTGTGTAGAGACCTCATAATCACACAAGATAGTAGTGGCATGGTGTCAGAGTTTATGTTTGGTGTTAGCCCAAGGAACCTGAATATCAGCAACGAGTCATAGTCTCTGCCTACTGTATGGATACAGTTTGTTACGCAGGTGGGCAGCACTGCTGATGTTAAGTGCGTCGGTTCGCATTTGTTATGTGCAGGAGGGGGTGGGGAGGCGGCAAGTAACGCAAAGAAAAAGCAGTATAGTTTGAGATTAGCCATTGTTAGTCCAGTGAGGTAGGAAGCAGCACTCGCCCAGAGGTCAACAGTCCTTGGTATCAGTATATAATATCGATAGTTCGTGGTTATCCAGAGGTTAGCAGTCCGTAGTCCAGCAAGCTAACAGGTTGGTTAGCTAGCAGGTAGCTAACAGCAGGGCAGGTGGAACCAGGCCTCAGCTGTGTCTGCAGCTTTACTTCCTGTGTTTTTGTGAATCACTCCATATCCTAATCCAGGGATTTGTTGTAAACCATTGAAAAATCCATCCAGAGACTGGGAGAATAACTCCAATCCAGAAGGTGCGTGTGTGCGTGCGTGTGTGTGTGTGTCCACTGGAGCCGGGAGCCAGGTGGCGGAGCCGCAAAAGCCGCAGAAGAAGACCCGGTGTGAGACACAGTGCTGTCCACTCGTCAGCAGCAGCTGATCTCTCCCAATGACAAACTAGTCCACTACAACTACAACAAGTCACTACCACTACAACTAGTCACTACAACTACAACTACAACTAGTCACTACAACTACAACTACAACTAGTCACTACAACTACAACTACAACTAGTCACTACAACTAGTCACTAGAACTACAACTAGTCACTAGAACTACAACTACAACTAGTCACTAGAACTACAACTAGTCACTACAACTACAACTAGTCACTACACTACAACTAGTCACTACAACTACAACTAGTCACTACAACTACAACTAGTCACTACAACTACAACTACAACTAGTCACTACAACTACAACTAGTCACTAGAACTACAACTAGTCACTAGAACTACAACTACAACTAGTCACTACAACTACAACTACAACTAGTCACTAGAACTAGAACTACAACTAGTCACTACAACTACAACTAGTCACTATAACTACAACTACAACTACAACTAGTCACTACAACTACAACTAGTCAACTACCACTACAACTAGTCACTAGAACTACAACTATCAACTACAACTACACTACAACTTGAACTACAACTAGCACTAGAACTACAACTAGTCACTACAACTACAACTTGAACTACAACTAGTCACTAGAACTACAACTAGTCACTAGAACTACAACTACTACTACAACTTGAACTACAACTACAACTAGAACTACAACTAGTCACTACAACTAGAACTACAACTAGTCACTACAACTAGAACTACAACTACAACTAGTCACTAGAACTACCACTAGAACTACAACTACAACTAGACTAGAACTACAACTACAACTAGACTACAACTAGAACTACAACTAGAACTACAACTGCAACTAGAACTACAACTATAACTATAACTACAACTACAACTACTACAACTACTACTAGAACTACAACTAGTCACTAGAACTACAACTACAACTACAATTAGTCACTAGAACTACAACTACAACTAGTCACTAGAACTACAACTACAACTACTACTAGAACTACAACTAGAACTACAACTAGTCACTACAACTACAACTAGTCACTACAACTACAACTAGACTACAACTAACTACAACTACAACTAGAACTACAACTACAACTAGAACTACAACTACAACTAGTCACTACACTACAACTACAACTAGTCACTAGAACTACAACTACAACTAGTCACTAGAACTACAACTACAACTAGTCACTAGAACTACAACTAGTCACTAGAACTACAACTACTACTAGAACTAGAACTACTACAACTTGACCTACAACTACAACTAGAACTACAACTAGAACTACAACTACAACTAGAACTACAACTAGAACTACAACTACAACTAGAACTACAACTAGAACTACAACTAGAACTGGAACTACGACTAGAACTACAACTAGAACTAGAACTACAACTAGAACTACAACTAGAACTACAACTAGAACTAGAACTACAACTAGAATTACAACTGCAACTAGAATGACAACTAGAACTACAACTAGTTCTATAACTACAACTAGAACTAGAACTACAACTAGAACTAGAACTACAACTACAACTACAACTAGAATTACAACTGCAACTAGAACTACAACTAGAACTACAACTACAACTACAACTAGAACTACAACTAGAACTACAACTACAACTAGAACTATAACTAGAACTACCACTAGAACTACAACTACAACTAGTCACTAGAACTACAACTAGAACTACAACTACAACTGCAACTAGAACTACTACTAGAACTACAACTAGTCACTAGAACTACAACTACAACTAGTCACTAGAACTACAACTACAATTAGTCACTAGAACTCCAACTCCAACTAGTCACTAGAACTACAACTACAACTAGTTACTAGAACTACAACTACTACTACTACTACTACAACTAGAACTACAACTACAACTAGTCACTACAACTACTCACTACAACTACAACTACAACTAGAACTACAACTAAAACTACAACTAGAACTACGACTACAACTAGAACTACAACTACAACTAGAACTACAACTAGTCACTAGAACTAACACTACAACTAGTCACTAGAACTACAACTACAACTAGTCACTAGAACTACAACTAGAACTACAACTAGTCACTAGAACTACAACTACTACTACTACAACTAGAACTACAACTACAACTACAACTAGAACTACAACTACAACTAGAACTATAACTACAACTAGAACTACAACTAGAACTACAACTACAACTACAACTAGTCACTACAACTACAACTAGTCACTAGAACTACAACTACAACTACAACTAGAACTACAACTACAACTACAACTAGAACTACAACTAGAACTACAACTAGAACTACAACTAGTCACTAGAACTACAACTAGAACTACAACTAGTCACTACAACTACAACTACTACAACTAGAACTACAACTAGTCACTAGCACTACAACTGCAACTAGAACTAGAACTACTACTACAACTTGAACTACAACTACAACTAGAACTACAACTAGTCACTACATACAACTAGAACTACAACTTGACCTACAACTACAACTAGAACTACAACTAGAACTACAACTAGCACTACAACTAGAACTACAACTACAACTAGAACTAGAACTACAACTACAACTACAACTAGAACTAGAAACTGAACTACACTAGAACTACAACTAGAACTACAACTAGAACTACAACTAGAACTACAACTAGAACTACAACTATAACTATAACAACTACTACAACTAGAACTACAACTAGAACTACAACTAGAACTACAACTAAAACTACAACTAGAACTACAACTAGAACTACAACTAGAACTACAACTATAACTATAACTACACTACAACTAGAACTACAACTAGAACTACAACTAGAACTACAGCTAGAACTACAACTAGAACTACAACTACAACTAGAACTACAACTAGAACTACAACTAGAACTACAACTAGAACTACAACTACAACTATACTACAACTACAACTAGTACTAGAACTACAACTACAACTAGAACTACAACTACAACTACAACTAGAACAACAACTACAACTAGTTCTAGAACTACAACTAGAACTACAACTAGAACTACAACTAGAACTACAACTAGTCACTACATTACAACTAGAACTACAACTTGACCTACAACTACAACTAGAACTACAACTATAACTACAACTACAACTAGAACTACAACTAGAAACTACAACTAGAACTAGAACTATAACTACAACTACAACTAGAACTAGAACTGGAACTACGACTAGAACTACAACTAGAACTAGAACTAGAACTCCAACTAGAACTACAACTAGAACTACAACTACAACTACAACTACAACTAGAATGACAACTAGAACTACAACTAGTTCTAGAACTACAACTAGAACTAGAACTACAACTACAACTAGAATTACAACTGCAACTAGAACTACAACTAGAACTACAACTAGAACTACAACTAGAACTACAACTACAACTAGAACTACAACTAGAACTACAACTAAAACTATAACAACTACTACAACTAGAACTACAACTAGAACTACAACTAGAACTACAACTAAAACTACAACTAGAACTACACTAGAACTACAACTAGAACTACAACTAGAACTACAACTATAACTATAACTACTACTACAACTAGAACTACAACTAGAACTACAACTAGAACTACAACTAGAACTAGAACTACAACTAGAACTACAACTAGAACTACAACTAGAACTACAACTAGAACTACAACTACAACTAGAACTACAACTAGAACTACAACTAGAACTAGAACTACAACTAGAACTACAACTAGAACTACAACTATAACTATAACAACTACTACAACTAGAACTACAACTAGAACTACAACTAGAACTACAACTAGAACTACAACTAGAACTACAACTAGAACTAGAACTACAACTAGAACTACAACTACAACTAGAACTACAACTAGAACTACAACTAGAACTACAACTAGAACTACAACTAGAACTACAACTAGAACTACAACTAGAACTACAACTAGAACTACAACTACAACTATAACAACAACTACAACTAGTTCTAGAACTACAACTAGAACTACAACTAGAACTACAACTACAACTAGAACAACAACTACAACTAGTTCTAGAACTACAACTAGAACTACAACGAGAACTACAACTAGAACTACAACTACAACTATAACAACAACTACAACTAGTTCTAGAACTACAACTAGAACTACAACTACAACTACAACTAGAACTACAACTAGAACTACAACTACAACTACAACTAGAACAACAACTACAACTACAACTAGAACTACAACTACAACTAGAATGACAACTAGAACTACAACTAGAACTACAACTAGAACTACAACTACAACTAGAATGACAACTAGAACTACAACTAGTTCTAGAACTAGAACTACAACTAGAACTAGAACTACAACTAGAACTAGAACTACAACTAGAACTACAACTAGAACTATAACTAGAACAACTACTACAACTAGAACTACAACTAGAACTACAACTAGAACTACAACTAAAACTACAACTATAACTACAACTAGAACTACAACTATAACTATAACTACTACTACAACTAGAACTACAACTAGAACTACAACTAGAACTACAGCTAGAACTACAACTAGAACTACAACTAGAACTAGAACTACAACTAGAACTACAACTAGAACTACAACTAGAACTACAACTACAACTACAACTATAACAACAACTACAACTAGTTCTAGAACTACAACTACAACTAGAACTACAACTACAACTAGAACTACAACTACAACTACAACTAGAACAACAACTACAACTAGTTCTAGAACTACAACTAGAACTACAACTAGAACTACAACTAGAACTACAA